>OZ024887.1:45971298-46531298 GCA_964017195.1 Siderastrea radians | reverse complement strand
GTAATACAGTAGGAAGAACGTGTGTGTGCGGAGTAATTTAATAAACTTATAATTTAATAAACTTATACAGCGCTATAATTTAAGTGAAAATAGGATTAAGTGTAACGAGTGTAACGAGCGAATGTTTGTTGTGTGCTGTATGGCGCATGGGACTTACAAGGGAAAATGTACTGAACTCAACAGTGCGAGAGGTGTGGTGGGGCTAAGTGTGGGGAGGAGAGTTTCCTAGTAGTGGTGTTGTCGGTGGTTCAGTTGTTCTGAGCAGTGTTTGCTTCGAAGTCTTTGACGGGCCATTCTACTCCTTCTTGGACTTCTTGTGCTTCTTCTTTGACTGCTTGTCAGTGCTCGGAAGGTCGTCAGTCGTTCTTTTTCCAGCCTTGTTGGTGGTCTCCTCGTTTGGAGTAGCGGTGGTGGTGTCTTTGTCTTTCCGGGCTTTCTTGGGGCCTTTGCCCTTCTCAGCCGCTGTCAGCATTCTCTCGATGAACGGCTCCTGCGTGGGAGGAGGATCTTTTTGTGTGACGATGAGTTCTCGTTCTTGTGATGACTCTGGTTCGGTGTAGTCTGCCTTACGGAGCTCGGTCCATATCGCGTTAAAAGGGTCTCCAAATGGACCGTGGTCTGGTTGCGAGGCAGCCGAACTCGTTGTAGCTTTGGTGGCAGATTTCTGCTTCTGTTTCGTCTTTTGTTTGGTCGCTTTCTTAGCGCTAGTCTTTTTAGCACCCTCTGTCTATGAGGTTGTCGTTTTCCGTGGGGTCACCGGTGGGCTGGAGGTATGCGTCTCACCACTGGGTCCTGCGGCTGCGGTGTCCCAGATGTTAGGCTCGTCGTCGTCGTCACTTGAGTCGTCATCTGTCTCGTCGTCGTGTTCCTCGTAGCCCTCGTCCCAGACGGACGGTACATCAGTGCCTCTTCTTTTGTGGGAAGGAGCAGTCGAATGCGAAAGAATTTCAGAGACGAGGTAGTCTCTTAAGTCAGCCCTGGTAGGATGCGTTTTTAATTTTTGGACTACGCGAGTTTCACGCGCCTTGCGTGCGAAGTCCATGGGGTGCCACAGCAGTATTTGCAGCACCATGACGTGTGTCATCAGCAGAAACATGGAGCCGGAGGCAGCGAAATATTCTTTGACGAGGCGTTCGAAAGAGTCATCAGCCTCCATGGCTTTCATAAATGTGGCGAGATCGTTGAGATCAGGCGGGTCAACAATTTCGCGGTCTTTGTTGTTGAACCGACACAGCTGTGGTTTGAGAGGCTCCAGCTTCGTTGCGAGGTAGCGGCAAGTGCCCATGCTGAAGACCTTATCTTCATATTTCAGGATAGTGGAGAGGTTTGCGTAGATGGTGTCTGCCATGTCACTTATGCCGTACGCAGGCCTGGTCAGCCATTCACATGTGCACGCATAGAGTTTATTGAGGACCTCGTGGTTTTGCAAGACCCCCATCGCTTTTCCATAGGGTGGCATGAAAGCCTTCGCAAATTGCTTAAAATAATTTACTCCTTCCGGAGTGTCGGGGTCCCACTGATCGGAAGTCTTGCCTCCAGACTTGCGTGTCTTGTCAGACATATCTGCAATAGCAGAGGGAGGTATGTTAGGTAAAGAGTACGTTTGATTGCTGGGAATGCACAATTGAGCATGAATTGTCTGTTCATGGCTGCGGCAAGGTCGCCGTTAGCGACCTCTAGTGGCTTGTAGGATAGTCGACGGGTTGTAGTTGACTGCTGGTCAATCTGGTCACCAAGTCGAGATCTGCGGCGCGGCGCACGCGGGAAAGCGTGACATATCCAGTTCCAGGAGGCACGTAGGGCGAGTCCATCCACAGAAGGGCCTTTTCGATAGTCGCGCCTTGTGATTTACAGATGGTCATCGCATACGATGGGGTGAACGGAAATCGGGTTCGCCGCTGTCCCTCGTCACCGATGGTTGTAACAGGGTGTGTGAAGACGACCCGTCCATTGGCGAGGCGGAGAATCACAGTGTCGTTCTGGCAGTTGATAACTGTTGCCCTTTGGCCATTCACAACACCAGCACGCTTGTCCCGGTTTTGTGTAATCATAACCTGCAAGTCGTGCGTGCTGCAGTCACAGAACACCCGCGATTGTGGAGAGCATCTGTGGAAGATGCGTGAGAGACGGTAAGAACAGTGTGCTTTGGGCGGTCGCGCCTGATGTCCCACAGTTGTTGGTCGTTCGGGTTCGGGCTGCTGCATAGGACTTTGTGCTGTTGGAAATTGTCCAGGACAAATTGTTGTGGACGACAGTAGCGCACATAGTTGAGGAACTTTGCGTACTCCGGATCCACGCACCGGAACTGTCGGTGTAGCGTATATTCCCGGCTGACACCGTGCAGTGTGCCGTCGATGAGAATAGACGGTAGTTGTGATGTTGTGCCACCTACAGTTCTAAGGGGTTGCTGTTGCCTCTCGTCGCCAGCAATGACAACTACCAGGCATTTGACGAGTTTGTTGAGCGTCCCCGCAATAAGTTCAAACATTAAGGCGTCGATCATAGACGCATCGTAGATGATGATCAGGTCGAATTGCGCCATCCCGAAGTTGATGGTGTGGTCGTCGTCGGCTGTAACTGGTATGCGGAAGAAGGAGTGGACAGTGTCACAAGTGCTATCCGGGAAGATGTAGGAGTAGCCGGTAGCAAGGATAGCCAGAGGTGTAGCAACTGTGACCTTCTTTTCGTCTGTCAGACAAGCGTGAATCAGACGCTTTAATACTTGTGACTTGGCGGTCCCGGGTTTGCCGACTATGACTTGTAATTTGGCCCAGGGGGTTTGTCTTGGATCTCTGGATCGTCGACGGGTGTTTCCAGCAATGGGAGCATGTCCATCTGTTAGTGCCCCGGCCAATTGTTGGTCACGATGGTCGCAGGACTCCAGGATTTGGTGCAGTATGGCCGTCTGTTGTGCCGATAACAGGTACAAGTCTTCAGTGCAATCCAAAAGAGCATCGGAAATATCCAAGGGAATCACACGCAGGCACCATAACCTGTACACATCGTGAAGTCCTCTGAGGTAGTAGACTACTGTGTCGATGAAGTGCGCTTTGTGGCCTTCTGGTCGTAGGTGGTTATGGACCCCGTCGTCACTGCCCCATATGTGCGGTAGTAGCTGCTGCGCCTGCACGAAGTATCGTATGGCTTTAGGAAGAGAGGCTTGTCGCGGGTGATGCAGGTCCCCACTGTCTGTGTGCGGCCAGTGCATCACCAGGTGCTGGTAAAAGAACACGTGATTGAAGATTGACACTGTCTTCAAGGCCACCAAACTCGTGCCACTTTTGCAGCGTTTGGGCGTTGCTGCGTTTTCGTTGTAAAGCCGTAGCCACTCAAGGAAACTGAGTCTTGCATCGGCAGCTGGTCGCCTGAGGTATTTCCTGTAGACAGCGTGCCCGTCTTCTTCTTCTGGCATAGGCACAATGAACCACTTGGTCCGTGAGGAACTCCATGCTTGCTTCATGGAAGTGAGCTGGAGAAACATTTCGGGCTCCGGTGGCTCTAGGGTCCGGAGAAAGGACGCTGCTGCCTGATAGCCCGTCAGGTGGGTGGAATACAGCGCCTCGTTTGTTGGGACATCGTGTGTTTTCGAGACGTACGAAGATACGTAGCGCAGCACCATGCCATGGCCGTCCGAAGACTGAATGTCGATCCTGCAACATAGAGCCCCTAGCAGGGTTGTGATGTAGGCCCTTATGTTGCGTGCATGGTCCTCTGCTGTGTACTGTAGTGAAAGGGCGGTCCCACTTTCACTGTCCCTGAAGTAGCTGGGGCGTGTCTGTATTGGTAACACTGTGGTGTCAGAGGACTGGAGGTCTTGCACCATATACGCATCGTCTGAAATAGTCCACGGTATGGTAGCACGGATCACATCAAGGCGGACCTCTCGTATGTCTTTGAGCCACACCAGCATGTGCAAATGGAGCGTTCCTCGTCCCTGGAATTCATAACGGTAAAAGGTTTCTATGTTGGGTCTGGCTTGGTTGCGGCTGTACCTGAAGATGTGCTGCCGCCACCGGTTAGTATTCGTGCCGCAGAGATGTCCTCTCACCAATTGTTCTAGCACGTGTGCGGTTTCAAGACAAGGTAATTCGGTGGGGCCCTTTCCAGTGATGTTCAGGATGTGCTCCAGCCAGTGTGGCCATGGGAATGTCCATTCTAGAGAACTGATCGTCAGGAAAAAGCTTGGGTAGCCATATTGCCGGACAGCGTCCATCAGCAAGCAATGCTGCCACTTCCAGTACTCTGGCGAGAAGGTCCTGTGTTGGAGACTTAAGGATGGTGAACAGCGTTCCCTCCTTGCCGTATTGGTGGCTCCCGTGATGGTTTTGAAGAGCCATCGATCGTACTGGAAGTGGAGTAGGTCGTAACAGATGGCATAATCGACGACCGGGCTGAAGATCTTTTTTTGGAAGGCGACTTTGGCGCTATGGCGGGCTTCAATAATAATAATAATAATGTTTAATACTTCTATAGCACTTCAGAGCCTTGTAGGGTGGATTCGCACAGACTCGTATTGTAGTACAAATGCGGCCACAATGCGCATTCTATGCCGGTAAACATCGGGTTGCTGAAAATCTCGTACGGAAACGGATCTCGTACGTTGCTATTCCGCATCTGCACGAACTCACGATAGAGACTGCGGAGATCTCATAACTGCATCATACGCGCGCTGAGCAGCCTGCCGAGAACTTGCAGGATGTAGATTATGGATCTTCTCTTCCACTGACGTCACTGACCAGGTAACTCGGAAGGACGAGGTCCGCGCCCGGTAGCCATGCTGCATCCGTCGATACTCACCAGTGTGTATGTCCAACGGTCGTAAGGCTCGGATCTGCTCGTCCGTGAGGCCTTGTAGTGATAGTGGAGTGTCATCCTCGTTGGGAAGCACGTAGCGTTGTGTGCGACAGTTGCACGTTCTGGAGGCTTTCATTGGTGGTCGTCTCCGATAGCTAGGCAATAACTTCTGTGGCTGTAACGCACCACAGGACGCACAGTAAGTCCACGCTTGATGCTGTGACCAGAACCGCAGATCTCCCATTTCCTCGGTGTCTAGTATGGAGGGCGTGCCTGGAACTGCCCGCTCTCTGTATCTTTGCACAAACTCTTCCCGTCTCTGGCATCGTGCAGCGTCCCGTTGAGCCACACGGTGTATTCGTTCAGCATTTCGCTGGTGGACTCGAGGTAGCCTTGCAATGACAGTGGTTGAACGGCGACTCCAGAATTGACTGGACGTCTCTGTCGACCACCGAAGGCCTGGCATGTCGCTGGAATGGGATGCGCAACATAGGATGCTTAGGATGCGGAACAGACAATCCATGCTGTTACCGTGAAGTACACAAGCGTGAACTAAACGGAGTCTCATCAAGTGAGACGTGTCGCTAGTTACAGAGATGTTGCTGCTGTTTTGACATAGCCGCACTGCGTGACGTCGTCTATTGCCCAAGGCTCGCAAGCTACTATCAGAAAGAGGACTGGCGTTTTCTGAAGTCGTATAACTGGTACCGATAGGGAGACCTGTCCCTGCGAAGTCTTGCGAGTCGTGGTCATACACGTTGCCACTACAGTAGGGCTAGTCCTACGAGAAGAGGTGTACTAGTCATTTCCCTACTGGACTACCTGTGGATTTTCTACCGTTCATTTAGAGGCCCCTGTGACATGAGCCAACCCGTCTAATATGAATGCGTGAAAAGAGCGGTATTAAGAGTAAGAGGCTGCGGACTGCCTGCATTCCTCTTCGGGAAACGCATAACTAGCTGGTATGTGCTTCAACGCGTTCTTATAGACGGCTCAGGCACAGTGTGGGCAGTATAGGTCCGAGAAGATGTCTACCCTTCATTTCCCAAGTGCACTGCCTGTACACTTTCCACTGTTACAATATCTCATGTGAAACATGTGTCCTACACAACGGGCATATTCGTCTGTATGCTAGTCGACTGCCTATTGACTTTCTGCCCCACACTAGAGTAAACTTGAGGATACTTACCAATTTGAACAGAACAGGGTAACGAGCTATTCCATGACCACGCAACCAATGGACCTTCAAGACAAACACAGAACGTTTTAGAGCACTGTACAGTTAGTATGGACGATGACTCCAAGATTAGGTGCGATTTGACAACCTGATTCCCGTATTTACACCGAAAGACTGGTGAGCAACTGAGAGGCAGGCTGGGAGGGCAAGAATTCCAACGCCCCACAATTGCTGAACTCTCTCAGTACTTATGTGGGCCATCCTTGAGGACTAAAAAAATGTCCACCAAATTTGTTAAGCTACAAGCTATCAAGTCACAAAGCCGATCGAAGATGGCGGCCTCATTAGCATATTTACAGACAATGACTGGGGACAAACTAGAAGAGCGCTTTACAGGGAAGCAAAATGTTGGAGAGATAATTCAGGAGGTCGGTGTGATAGTTGTTAACTACATGATGCTATATCGGTAACAAGATAATGCACACACTTCCACAAGTCAAAGACTATAAACTGAGGAAGATTTTCCAAGATGGCGACGTCATTTGCATATTTACAGAGAATGACAGACGGAAAACAAGACAGCCACTTTAAAAGTCAACAAAGATAGTAGACAAGGGGACCACACTGTCATCTGACAGTCACTCAGCGACCAATCGCAGAGCATGGCAAAGAGAAGCGACAAATGCAAATGACACGGTCATATGACCTACAATTCATTTTCAAGGTGGCTGCCGTGACGTCAGCCACGAAATTCAGAGTTTGACTGCGAAAAGGACTTCCCTTACCTGTACAGTCTCGAGAAACACGGGGTGCTCAATCCCAGGTACTAAATGCGAAGACAACAGTCCTACGAAAGATGTAAGACAGGAAGATTAGCAAACCATTGCAAACTCATCGAGAAATCAAGCACCAGACTTTCCAAGATGGCGTCCATGACCTCATTCAGACATTATAGACATTGACTGAGAAAACGATTCTCTTACCGTTAAAAGACAGTACCACCTCTTGCTGTGAAACCAACGCTGTCGATGCTCAAAGACTAACCCTGTGGACAATATCAACCCGAAATATTAGCACATCTACCAGAAGGAAGGCAGATATGAAACTGTAAAGTCTATGACGCAGCAAGAAATTCACTTGTTGTGCAACAGATGTACAAGCACTAATTCTACGGAAACGGAAACGTGTTTGGCGTTGGAAAACATCGCCGTACACGCAGGAGTAGCTTACCTAAATATTCAAATGCTTGGATCGCGTCACGATAGACAGGAGACGTCAAAAAAAGCCAAAAACCATGCACTCACTGAACACGCAACTCGCTACTAAAGCAGTCTTCTCCACCTTCTACCACCGACTTCATGACCACACACCACATAGTCTCCGTCTTCTTCAATGGTTAATCCACAGGCATAGGTCTGCAAGGCGTGCAAACAAGAAGGAAAACGTATGGGAAATGCACTTGGCAGCTCACTACTTGTCATACATGCTCCAAACTTCATTTCTCCAGCCTGTAAATGCCATTTTCATCGAGGGAAAAGCCCCTGCATCGTTACAAGTCCGTTGAAATGCATTGAAATTGAAATTCCCCCCGTCCATCGTCGTTTGTACACTTCCTCTAGCCTCTGACAAATTTTCACTTCAAATTTCGACCTCCTTTTGGACTTTTGCACCGACTTTGATGCCTTGTAACTTCGCCAGAATAAGACTTTTAAGCTTTGCAATCGGAAGGCTCATAGACAAGCGTCCACCATATATGGAAACGTGAGGACAGTGTCCACCACTGCGCCGTCTTTGTAAGGCACTTCATCAAAAATCGAAAAAAGTGATTTCGCTCAATTTGTACCATGTTTGGCTCCTTGTATCTCAGACATCAGAGCCTCGTAAGGCTCACCAATCGCTGTGTATGTAATTCACGTTTGGGGCTCTCATACGCGACTACCAAACGGCCAATACATTGTTCCTTTCACCGCAGCACCACCTTGAACTTTGCGAAACGCGTTCTTTCCTAGTCAAAACCCTCATTTAGCAACCTTTTTGTCGTTTTCTAACGACTTTCAGCCACTGTCATTTGATGGGAATGACTTGAAATTCCTGGAAAATTGCACACAGATAAATGCAGCAGATGAATTACACACAGAAACGAACTATTTAAGGTCTGCCTTCATGTGTGCCATTCTTCACAGCTGAAAGGATAGGAAAAGTCTATCTGCGCACAAATTGCGCTTTTCGCGGAGTCATAGCTCCTACGTGTTTGGACCAATGACTGCCAAACTTCGCGTGTGTACTAGTCCCGTCAAGGCCTACCTGGAGTGTGCCGTCTGTTTTCCATTTCGATGCATTTTTGGCAAACGTCTTCAAAATAGAAGAAATGTATGGCAATTTCCACCCATGTTTGCAGCCACCCCAGAGCTCTGCAATAAGGCCCCACACACCACCCACCCACTGAGCAGTAGCGCCTTGTGCACCGTTTGCAGCCAACCTATTAGCGTCGCTCGTGAAGCAACCCCCGTGACACCACCCACACCCAAAATCGCAAAAAATGACCCTGGCGTTACTCCGACACCTTTCCACAAATTCACGCCAAACTTGGTCTGCTTATAGTCCTCGCGAAGGCCTAACTGGAGTACAAAACCTCAGCCTCCCAGAATAAAACGCCTTTCTACTACGCGAAAGACATTTCTGCAAAGGAATGTAGGGGATTTCCTGACGTTCAAGACGACCTCCTGACCCCGTACGAAGTCTGATTTCATTCCGCATCCGGATTTACGTTAACGGCCAGAGAGGCTACCACTTTGCCAAGTTTCGTGGAAATCCGTCAAAAGTTCAAATGTTTCAGAAAAGTTACCATATATCTATGTCTCGCATGGGAATACATGGCATGTCTAACGAGCTCTTGAGTGGAACGACTTTCTGGTCCTGCGTGACCCCCTTGGGAAGTCTTGTCGAGTGCTGGCGGGCTGACTATTGGCTTCGTGTGTATCTAGGAGGGAAGAATAACCCAACCCCTGAACCACCCTGTTTAGCAGCACCAAACACACGTTCCCTTCCTGTAGCTGGGTTAGATCCCTTCATGTGGAACACCCTTTAGGAGAAAAGGCTTCTCTGTCACGCGTTACTAGTTACTTGTCACGTCTTATCAATGACGTGTGACATCTTTTATAGGAAAGATTTGTCTGTCACGCGTTATACGTTGTGTCACGTGTTATCAATGACGTCTAGCATGTGGCATGTTATAATCTTTTACAGATAAGACTTCTCTGTCACGCGTTATACATTGTGTCACGTCTTATCGATGACGTGTGACATGTGGCATGTTATAATCTTTTATAGAAAAGACTTCTCTGTCAGGCATTATATGTTATGTGTCACGTCTTATCGATGACGTGTTATTGGTGACGTATTATAAGGTTCTGGGGACAAAGGACTTGTGAGTCACGCGTTAAACGTTATGCGTCTTGTCAATATATCCTACTAGGGATTGTGTTACTTATTCAAAAAACGTTTTGAGCATCAAAGTCTTAACAAGCTAGCTTGTTTTTTGCCGAGAAAAATGCAGTCTACTTTGCTAAAAACTTAAGAAGATTAGAGTCTTTTGAAGGAAAAAGCAAGTTAAATAGTGTTCAATGTCTTGTGAAAATTCCGTAACGTTCATTGGTTTTTTTTGGCGGCAACTTTGTTCTTGTAAAGATTCCGTAGTGTTCAATGTCTTGTGATGAAATGTTTTTTTCGCCCTGCAACTTTATCTTGTCTCCGTAGTGTTCAATGTGTTGTGATGGTTGTTTTAGCTGTCAATGTTTGTTACCCGTAACTTTTCTTGTGTTGTAAAGAATCCGTAGTTTTAATGTTTTGTGACGATTGAGTAGTGTTGGTAGAGTTGAAATGTTTGTTGCTGGTAACTTTAGTGTCTTGTTCACTTCCTCTTGCCCTTTCCTTTTGCCGCCTTACTCAGGCCCTTCCTGGGGTCGTCGTCATCGTCGTCATTGTCAGGTTTGTTTTGAGCTTGTTGGATAACTCTGTTCTTTGCCACACTGGGGCCGTTTAGTGGCTGTTTCCCTTTCGAAGGACCTGCTGTTGATTGAGTGGATGAGGCAGGATTCTGTACTGCAGCGGACCTAGCAGGTGGCGGTGATGGACTTTTCTTTGCTGCTGCATTGGTAGCTTTTTTGGGTGGAGAAGGGCTCTCGTCCTCTGAGGAGGAGGAGGAGGATGCCACAGCCGCCTTGCTCTTCTTTGGCGTGGACGCTTTGACTGGTTTGGTTGCAGACTTTTTCTTTTAAGTAGGTTTAGCAGGAGAAGGGTCTTTCTGCGTAAATATCTCGTCTCCTGACAACTCCTCGTCAGATGATTCAGGCTTTTGGGGCTTCTTCTTGGCAGCAGGAGGCCGCATGGTGTTGCGTCTACTGTTACTGGCTTGGCTGGAGTCTTGCTGAGAGTCCCATTCAGCAACGTCTTCCAGGTGGAACCGCCGTTCTGTCGGCGTTGTCTGGCAGGTTGGCGTTGAGTTATCAAAGGTGGCCTTCTTTGGAAGCGTCTCCGAGGAACTGCACCGGCACCAGGCTGTTGGTCGTCGTCGTCCTCGTCCTCGTCCTCGTCCCAGATTGAGACGCTTCTGTTAACGGGACGACGGCTTTTGATGATAGCATCGAGCAAGTAGTCGCGCATTCGCTTTGGCGTAGGGTCACTACGGAAATGCTCGTTTGCGGGAGTCCTGGAACACTTCTCGGCAAAGTCTTGTGGGTTCCGCATCAGAGTTTGGGTGGCGAGAAGTTGGGCGCTCACCATCATAAGGGGCCCTGCTGCGTTAAATGCGTCTTGTACTGCCCGATCGAGGGCTTCATTCTCGTCTATTGTGCATAGGACATTGATGACGTCTTGTCTAGTAGCTGGATCATTGTTGCTCTTATCTTTGTTGTCCAGTTTCTTCAATGCATCTTCCATTGCTTCGAAAGGAACGACAAGATCTTCCACAAACGGGGGGGACAAGATGGACCCGCCAAATTGTCTGATAAGCGGCAGGTTGTCTTTGACGGTCATTGCCATTTCCGACATGGCGATGTTGGGGCGTTTTAACCACTCACAGTTCCACGCGTGCAGACGCTTCAGTACGTCATCCTCTGAAATGTCCTGAATGGCAGGTCCATAACTGAGGAGGAAACTGCGTGGGAAAGGCTCGTTGTAGTTGGTCTTCTTGCCATTGGACGAGAATGAACCTTTGGAAGATTGGTTAGACTGAGACATCTGCAAAACAGAAAAATAATGGGAAATCGTCCAGACAATGTGTCTTTGGCAGGTTGCAGCAGTGACGTAATCTCTAGAACATTTTGACAATCGCAATTTCAGATTTAAAGAGGCACGGGAAGCAGTTGTGCAACAACCATTGGTTGCAGGATGGACAGGTCGCACTTCCTGCGGATGCGGGAGAGAGCCACGTAAGCCAGGCCGGGAGGTACCGTCGGACAGTCCAACCACAGCACAAGATGTTTCAGATTTTGGCCTTGAGAATTGCAGATGGTTCTGGCGTAGGCAGGAGTACATGGAAAGGTAGTGACATCGCCCTGTCCATCAACGTGATGCGTCACCGGATAAATGAAAGCACGTTGGTTGTCTGGAAACTGGATTAACGTGTTGCCGTGACTAGAAAGGATGGTTGCGTGTTGGCCGCTGACCATTCGGCTAGCCTTGTCTCTGATCTCCGTTATGACTATCCGCATTCCACGATACGGGAAGATGTCTGGGACGTCTGCCACAGCAGCACAGGGCACGTCGCAGAGAGGGTCTTGGCCAGTGAACAGTTTCTTTACTAGGATGGTGTTGACTCTTTGTGCTGCTGCCCGGGACACTGTCATTATGGAGGTCTCAGGTTGGTTGCTGAAAGCCTGTGAAATTTCGCAGTCTTGGAGATCTCCATCTTGGCACACCATGATGTCTTGCTGAAAGTCGTCTAGCTGGGACTGAGTGGGCTGGCTGCGTACTCAGCGTCAACGATCCGAAATTGCTGGTACAGTCCATGTCTCACCGAGTTCTTATTGGTAAAGGTGGCATCTTTGAGAATGGACACAGTAGTGGAGACCCTGCCGTTCGGTGCGGTCTGTAGCGGTTGCTGCTGACATTTATCACCAGTCACGACCACCACTGGACGGACATTAAGTCTGTTAAAGGTGCTGGCCATTTTTTTGAAGGTCTGCGGAGAAACCAAGGATGCCTCGTCTACCACCACGATGTCAAATTTGTTGAAACCGAAGTTCATGTCCTCATTGGCGTCCTCGTTCACTGGAAAGTAGAAGGCGGAGTGGATGGTTTCTGCCTCCAGATCTGAGCCAAATATGAACCTGTATCCCTGTGCAAGAAGGGCCACTGGAGCTGCCACGAGGACTTGGGATTCCTGCTGCAGTGCGTGGTGAATGGCTCGGATTAGCACCTGACACTTGCCGGTACCAGGCTTCCCACACAGCACGCGGTACTTGGCCCTGTCGGAAGAAGATGAATCACAAGGGTCCGCAGAGCGGTCCGGGAACCTTTGGCGTTTAGAAAGGCAGAAAACGATGTCCTGGAAAATGGCTTTCTGATATGGCGACAAAGGGTACAGGCTTTCCACGGACAGAGAATGCAGCGACCCGACGTTGTGGTCCACCACCCGTATCGTCCAGAGGTACATGATGTCATGCAGCGCCATCACGTAGTGATGAAGCTCTGACGATGGGCCTCGTGGTCGAACTGACTGGTAATCTGGGAACCCGTGGTTCACTTGTCTGGACAAAGAATGACAGCTTGTGAGAAGTGACGGATGCTGAAAGGCATTGTAGCTTCATCGCAGTGGCGAAGATCTTGCGGATCACGATGGGGATGGTGCATCAAGAGATGCTGAAAGAAGAAGACAGGATTAAAGATGGACACGAACTTGACACCGACCAGGTACTTGTCTTTGTCAAGGGTCTTGGCTTTGTTCGCGGTGGTGGTGTGGTTACGAAGCCACTGCTAAAGGGAAAGATGCTCCTTGGCAAGGTCGCGCTTGATGTATAGCTGGTAAACCACGTTGTTGCCTTCCTGACCGGGATGGGGTACTCGAAACTGCTTAGTTAGCTTGTCAGTCCATGCCACCTTGATGCTTGACAACTGGAAGATCATTTCTGGTGCCAGTGGACGGACCGTGCGCAGGAAAGAGTTGGCTGCCTGGTAGCCAGTGATGTCACAGCAGTAGAGGCCTTCGCTAGTGGCGGTCTTGTGCATCTTCGTCACGTATGATGAAACGTATTTCAACAACATGGCCTTGCCATCTGCCAGCTGTAGTCAGTCAGTTCTGCATTGAAGTGACCCAAGCAAAGTGGTGACGTAGGCCCGGATGTTTCGACGTGCATCTTCGTCAGTGTAAAGAAATTCTAGAATGTCTGTGCCGTCAGGACGCTGGACAAAGGAATCTGGATGGCTGCTGATTGGTAAGCAAGTTCGGTCGGACTTTTGCGTGTCAGCCACGATGAACGCGTCTTCAGCGTTGTCCCAGGGAATTGAAGCGTGAAGAAGATTGGCTCTGATGGCGGTGATGTCTTTCACCCAGACCAACATGTGCAGATGCAGGGTACCACGCTCCTGGAACTCGTAGCGATAGAAGTAGGTAAGAAGGTTGCTGTCGGTGGGATTGTCAGTGTTCCCGAAGAGATTTTGCCGCCAACGATTGGTATTGGCGCCAGTCAAGTAGCCTCTAGCAATCTGCTCGAGGACGTGGGCCACGTGCAGCGTCTCCAAGATTGGTAGGTCTGTTGGCTCAAGACAATGTTCCTCACGGAGGTTCTTAATGAAGGTTGGCCAAGGAAAGCTCCATTCGTACGGGCTGATGGTGAGAAAGAAAGAAGGGTAGCCGTATTGACGTACAGCGTCGATGAGATGAAGATGCTGCCATTGCCAGTACGTAGCAGAGAAGGATTTCTGCTGAAGGGCGGCGTTTGGACTGCAGCCGGAAGCACGAGAGGAATTAATGGCACCAGTGATGGTCTTAAACAACCAGCGATGGTACTGGTATTGAAGGAGTTCAAAGTTCAGGCTGAAGTCGGACACGGGCAAACACACCTTGTGCAGAAAGCTGACCTTGCCACTGGCTCGATTGGACTGCCCCTGGATGAGACTGTCACACGTGGATGTCTTGTGATAAAGAGTAGGCCACAAGGCACATTCGATGCCATGATAATCAGGGGAAGAGAAGATCGCGTACAGGAAAGGCGTGCGTACACCACGGCTCTGCATTGTGACGAATTTTCGGTAGGAACTGTCAGCCTTGCTCATCAAGAAGCGGTATGCCCGTTCAAGTCTACGTCTCCTTGTTCGGTCTTCTACAGTCTGTAGCTTTTCTTCTACGAGCAAAGCAGACCAGGTTACACGGAAAGGTCCTGTGCGCTGCCGGTACCCACGGACCATTCGTTTGTAGTCCCCGCAGTGGATGTCAAATGGGTGCAGGGTGCGGATGTCTGCCTCACTCATGTTATGAAGAGCCAACGGCACGTCATCGGGCTGAGGGACCACGTAAGCACTGCCTCCACACTTGCAGACGTTGTCCAAGGGCGGGTTCTGCCTGGTTCGGAATGAAGGCAACAGCTTTCTGGTGGACAATTTGCCGCATTTCTCACAGAAATTGATCACAGAATTGGTTCTCGCACCAATTGCGCAGGTCACAGGCTTCGGAGGTGTCAATCAGTTAAGGCTGATCGGCTTCGTCCAGGTCGTACTCTTGTAAGAATTGGTCACGGCGGTTCTTGAGGGTCTGGTGCCTACCGGCCTGGCTCCGCTGGAGTTCTTGCTCTCTACAAAGCGTGACGGGATAGATGTTGATGGTGCAGCTGCCTCTCTGGTTCCAGAAGTCTTCTTGGGTGACGGAAGGACGTGACATGACGAATCTAACCAAGCGGGTGACGTGACGATAAGCAAGGACCACGAGTAGCGCAACGCGAGCAATGTAACACATGACGTGAAGGGATTAGATACAAAAGCTCACTACGCTGTTAGCAACGGTTGGAACAAGCCAAAACTCTGTGCAATATAAACATGCACCGCCAAATTGAATTTGCGAAAAAAAGTCACCGACAGTTCCACTCGTTGACAACAAGGCAGCTTACTGTTACATCCGCTCCCGCAAAAAATTTAAGGAAAAAAAAGCTAAAAAAACCCGCCAAACCAGGCCAGGAATGGTCTATAAACCCAGAATGCTGTAGGGACGCTACTAACGTGCCAAAAAAATGCAATCAATAACATAACGGGCACCTTTCACGTTTACAGCGAACCCAATAAAGAAAACACAGGAGTAACACAAGGCCACAGTGACGGTACTAGCGTGACAAACATGCAGGTCAAAACATAACTAAGTCACCGTTCGCGTTTGCGGCCTTATAAAAAGACTACAATGCGCTTCGGGGACGCTACTAGTCTGCCCAAAAAAAAAGGCAAGAATCACATAACGGGCACCATTCGCGTTTGAAGCCATAACCAAAAAAAGCATTACAATGATATACTTACAATCCAGTCTGTGATTCGCGGAGTTGACCAGTAGATTTTTGCTTTCTTGACAAAGATTTCTGCAGTTAAAAACACAAAAACGGCATTAAGAAATGCTTTTCACGTTGAAATGCACAGAATACATGTAAAACGCCACGAAAACAGCGTTCAGAAACGACGCTTACCTTTTGAAAGTTAACGCACAACGGTACAGCTCCAAACGAGAACTGTCACGGTTCAAAATGGCGGGAACTTCGAGTTCTAAAGAGAACTGTTGAAACTGACGAGGCTGGAGTTCTGAAGAGAACTGTAAAAAACAGAAAAACAACATTAAGAAATGCTTTGCACGTTGAAAAGCACAGAATATAAATGCACATGTAAAACGCCACGAAAACAGTGTTCAGAAACGACGCTTACCTTTTCACGGTTGAAAATGGCGGGAACTTCGAGTTCTAAGGAGAACTGTTGAAACTGACGAAGCTGGAGTTCTGAAGAGAACTGTTTAAACTGCAAAGACACGAAGAGTTCTGAAAGAACTGTTTAACACACCAAGGAACTGGAAACCTGCAGTTAAAACAAAAAACGAAGATTAAAGACGGCTTCAAGTCTTCAAAAGCAAACGAAATGAGTTGAAGAAGAACTTTGCTTACCAATTTAGGCTTCCAACACGGCAAAGTTCCGAATAGAACTGTTTGAAGAACACGAAGGATCGAACTGCAACGAAAAAGACAGAAAAAAAGATTAAACACACGAAAAAACGTCTAAAAGATGTGAAAAATCAAAAACTGCTGAAAATCATCTTTGCTTACCTTTTTAGACAAGAAACACACGAAAAAGCTTCCAAACGAAGATTTTCTAAGTCCGCCAAAAGATTTAGGCGCCAAAACGATTTTCCAACCGGACAGAGCTTCACCCTTCGAGAGCCAGTGTCGTTCGCGCCATGTGTTTTTCTTTTAGAATGCTAAAAACCAAAGATAACTGTAGTTTTTATACTCAGGAACATATCGATACAAAAAAATTGGGGAAATAACGAATAAAAGGCGAGTTATTAAGAATATAGAATTACGAAATCTCCATCGGATCGAAATTTAGAGAGCTTTGTATGGGAATCCTTTTCTGCTGTAACTCTTACAGGATTAAAGATATGATCTTGAAACTTATATGGTAAAGAGACTACATTAATAGCAACATGTTGAAAGCTCGATATTTGTTCAACGACTTTTCCCGCCAATTTTAAAATTTTGACCATCGGATCGAAAAATTTAAAAGTTTGTATGGGAAAAGTGAAACTATTTGAAAGTTCAATAACTTTAAGAGAATTTGAGCTACGATCACGAAACTTGGTTATTAAAGAGAACTAATAGGTATAAGCATTCTCAAAGCTCGACAACTTTCCAACGAATTTTCCCGCCAAATGAGATCGTTTACCAGTTTGGATCGAAATTTACAAAGATTTGTATGGGAAAGCGTGCAAAGTAGAAAGCATCGTAACACACAACGAGTAAGAGCTAGAACTTAACTAGTAGCCTTTTTTGAGACAACGTAACAGTACAAGCAACATGAAAGCTTGTTTTGAGTGATAAGTCACAAAATGAGCAACATTGACAACTACGCATGCGCACAACAAACTTTGAGGGAAAAAGAAGCCCACTAACTGGAAATTGTTAAAAATAGCATGTACACCTGTTAGACAACTGTGCATTGAGCCAATACCTTTGGAAAAGGCGTTATTTGTGTACTTAATAGTGCAAACAATGCAAAATTGTAGTACGCATGCGCAAAGTGGTATTTCGTCGCAAATAGGTCCGCAGAACATGATAAATGACAATACATGCTTTGTAACACGCTTAAGAAGGTAAGGAAATGAGAGACTTGTGTACAAAGGTTTTAAGTGACCAAATGGCCTATATTGAGAACTACGCATACACACAACAACATTTGACGCAAAAGAGACAGCACCAACTGGGAATTATTGAAAATAGCGTGCAGACCTCTTAGACAAATGTAAGTAGAGCCGATACCATTGAAAAAGCGTCATTTGTGTACTTTGTGGTGCAAACAAGGCGCAATTGTAGTACGCATGCGCACAGTTGTATTTCGTCCCAAATAGGTCCACAGAACATGGTAAATGACAATACATGCTTCGTTACATGTTTAAGAAGGTAACGAAATGAGAGACTTGTGTAAAAAGCTAGTACGAAAGCTGGAGACCTGTAGTTGAAGTACAGATAGACTTCTGTTGAAGCCCAATAGTGTTTTTCCCGTTTCCGACATGCCATTTTGCGAACGCCATAAGTCACGTGACCTTTGACCTATGACAACGTCACTTGGCCAACCTGGAGACATCCCACCTGGCAATACTCTGGGGGAGTTTCGACTTTATAGCTTGAAACGCCTTTGAGATAACGCGACCTAAAGATGGCATCTCAGTCGTTTTGGGTGTTTCAGAATAGTTACCATTATTACATGACCTTAAACATGCGTTAAGACTGACTTCAAAGTGAAACCTTATAGTGAAACGTTCTTCCTTACGGAGATTCGTTATACTGGAGGGGGCTGTACGACCTAGTACGCGTCTTTTCCTCTGCTTTCCGTTTTCCGCTGGTCTCATGCTCTTCTTCTGACCAATGTCTGTCTTCTCTCTTGTCGCGCTTTCGTCGTTCCTTGTTGTGGTCTGTGTCTTCATGTTTTCATGTTTCACGTTCGTCTTTGTGACGGTCACGGTTCTTCTCCTCGCGGTCTTCTTTTGCTCGTTGTTTTTCCTCTTCCCGACGCTTGACCATTTTTTTGATCATGTCGTCGGGAAGCATGGCGTGATCTTTGTCCAGATTGAGAGCGGTTTCTAGCGCGTCGCGTTCTTCCTGGTTGCTGCTCAGCGAAATGGAGTCGAGTGAGTGAGAGATTCTTTCAACGCCCTCAGCCATCTGCAAGGAAAGAAAATGTTGGTAGGTTGCCTACTAACCCCAAACGAACGTGCCTCTCACCACCTTTTTATCAGGGAGAGCGTTCGTCTGTGCACATGCATGTGCTTAGTCATCTTTTCTGTTCTTGTTTTTACTCCTTTTCTTCTGCTTTTCAGGTGCTTCTTCATTGTCACTTTGTAATCCAGCCAGGTCGCTGAGCGCCCGCTTCCCCTTCTTTCTTTTCGTTGTTATCCTCTCGTCTTCACTGGCTGCTGAAGTGGACGGCTGTTCAGAGTACAGATCTCTCTGTACCGCCTGGCTTTCATCCTCTGAAGACGTACTGGCTCCGGTGTTGTCATCATCCGAGTCGTTTGATGCTGCAACCGCTTTTTGCCGTGGTACAACAGGTTCAGTTACGTCGTCTAACTCCCACAGTAAATTCCTGCAGTGGGATCTAGACCTAGTCGGCGTGTGTACAACTTCTACACATTGATTTACGAGAAAGTCTTTCATTGTTCTGATGTCTACGTTACACTTTAAGTCAGCGTCCGTGCCGTCACAGGTGTTCAACGTATTCGTATACCAGTCCAAGTTATGGAATATGGTCTTACTCATTTTATATTGGATTGCTGTTAGATACATGGCATTTCCTAGCACTTCATTTCCTAGCACTTCTAATTTTTCAAAAAAGGCCTCTTTATTGCCTTCTTGATCGTCCAGAATGTATCTCATAAAAGCAGAGATATCATGGGGCTGTGGGGCAATTTGATTTTTTTTATTTAATGCGTTCATGCTGTCCGCCAGCTGCCTTAAATTGGTGCCTACTTCATTTCCGGTTAAATCATTAAGGCCCCTTTCGATAACTTCCACATTTTCGCAAATGGACTCCGCCATTTCACTAACTGCAATGGAAGGTCTGCCAAACCATTCGCAATTTATAGGCTTGGCATCGGTCATCACTTTACCTTCTGTGACCGGCTTGTCCACCTTACCGTCTGGCCTTAGAAACGTTTTGGGAAAGTGATTGTAATATTGGACAGCTGGTGCCCGCCTTGGTGAATTGTACTTTGCGGCTTGCATTTGGCTACTCATTCTGAAAATTAGATTTTGGACATTAATTACTCTGCAAGCATTCCTACTGGGGTAAATTGCTCTGGTACGGCTTGTACCATGAAGAACAGATCATCCACTTTTCTTATTCTAGATAATGCTACGTATGCTGCTCCTTCTGGTACTCTTGGGCAGTCTAGCCAAAGTACTATTTTCTTTAGAGTTTGCCCTTGCACTTTGCATATCATGCTAGCATATGCAGGAACAATAGGATAAAATGTTCGTTTCACGTTGTCCTCGCTTACTTCACTCACCAAATGAATACCAACTACTCTCTGATTTGGCAGTCTTAGAAAAACTGTTTTGTTCTGAAAGTTAATGACTTCTCCACCTTGGCCGTTAATAACTCCCTGCTTTTTATCTCTACTTTGGGTGATCATTACACGCATAGTTTTGTACAGTGCAGAAGGAGGCAAATCGTTATCGTATTGTATATCAGGATAACGAACCTGATCTCGAAACAGTCTCAATAGCTACACGATTCACTGCATGTGTCGCTGACCTGGGCACAGTTAACACTACGGCATCGGAATGTGACTTAAGCACATCCGAGATATGTGCATCTGATGGTGGATCTGTGTTACACAGTACGCGATTCGCTTGGAGCTCTCGCAACAGCATTGCACTTGGTTTGAAATATCTCAGAGTATTCAAGTATTCTTGATGTAAAGGATCAGAGCATCTATGCTGTTCCAGAAAATTAAACACTATGCACGACTTATAAAACTCTTTGTCATATAAAATGCCTTTAGTCTCTGTCGTTCTGCCTTCTACTGTTTCAATTGGTTGCTGTTGTTCCTGATCTCCGCATAAAAGCGCAACTGGTCTGACATGCAACTGGTTTAAGGTGTTAGCGACGTGTGAAAATATTTTCTTTGGAACCATTGATAGTTCTTCTACTATTAGCAAGTCGAATTTACCTACATTCCAACTGATCTGCGGTCGTTCACTGCTGTTTACCGGATACCTGAACATGCTATGAATGGTATCGGGTTCAAAGTTGTCCTCGATAAATTCTGCGCAATAAGTACTCTGAAGAAAGCCGGTCGGTGTAGCACATGCAACCTTATAGCCGTTGTCTAGTGCTTGCTGTATGGCAACTTTGATGGCATGGGACTTTCCAGTACCCGGCTTGCCCTTAACCAAGACATATTGTCTCCAATCATATCCGGTGGTTGCTACTGGCGTATGTTCTACTACATTTTCTGTGTGTACGACACTTGCATCGTCGTCTTGTTTGTCTGGTTCCATGTCAAATGTGACAGGACCTTCCTGTACGTCCTTATAGTAGTCTTCTCTATGGTGTAAAAAATCTCGTACAGTTTTCGTTACACGTAGTTGGTTTGCAGTCAAGTCCGTCTCGTCAAAACGGGAAGGATCGGGAGGAACTAAAGTGTTACCAAGTATATTTCGCTGCCAAAGTTGCAAAAAATCTGCCCGGCTCTGAACATATTCCACAAATGTCTCAACGTAATGGGCTTTGTTGCCCTTGACAGTGAATTCGTATTGAATTTGGTCAGGATTTTGCCACAGTTCAGGTCTGTACATCCAAGCTGCTGCAAAATGACGAATTTGGCCTGGAAGGTCATTGTGATTTGGATGCAGTAATTCTTCAACGCTTCTATGCGGTTTATGCATGATCAAGTCGGTAAAAATAGACGTCTGAAAATGCGCTTCTCATTTGCATTCCTACTAAGGTATTATTGTCCTTATATCTCTTGGGCTTCTTTGGTTTGTCATCGAACTCTCGCAACCATTCTTTGAATGAGACTTTCGTGTTCCTTTGCGCATTTGCAATATTTGTGAGATTCGGTTTGGACAGAGCCAGGGATTGGAACTGCAATTTTCTTAGTTCGGCTTTTAGACCATGACACCTTTTTAGAACTTAAAGATAACCACATTTCAGGCTCCAAAGGGCGCAGTGCCCTAAGGTGCCTGTAAGCTGCCTCATAAGGCCCGACATGAACAGAAAACAACGCATCATCATCGAAAGCGTCATGCCATTTAGTGACGTAACTTGCTGCGTACTTCAAAAGCATGCCATTGGCATTTGCACTTTGTACATCCATTCTACACTTTAGTGATGGAATCAGGGTTGAAATGTATGCGTGCAAATTTAATGCAGAGGCTTCTGTCGGATGACCGAAGTTGAAGTACTCATGTCCATTTATGGTTGTCACCAAATTCGGGTTATCACTCATATTTAGGCTTGACTTGTCTGATTTTTGCAAGTCTACGACTCTTTCTGCTAACTCTAATTTTACCCATGGAATGTCTGCTTTTATTGCATTTTTCTTTATTACGTTCGCATTGCGAAGCATATGCAGGTGTACGGTTCCTCGTTGTTGGAATTCGAACCTATAGAAGTATGTGAGGACGTTGTCCTCGCTCTTAATTCCCCTATACTGAAAGACGTGATTACCCCACGTTTTGGTGTTCGAACCGCACAAATATCCCCGAACAACCTGTTCCAGCACATGGACTATGTGCAATGTTTCTAGTCCTGAGAGATTGGTAGGGCCATTACCTGTGGAGGCTCTTAAATTTTCCATCCATTGAGGAAATGGAAACGACCATTCAAAAGGAGATATGGTCATGAACAGACTAGGCGGTCCAAATTGGTCTACTGCATCAAGTAAGTAGCGATGCTGCCATTTCCAGTACTCCGTTGAAAATGTCTTTGCTTCTAAAGCTTTGTTAGGAGTACATTTTCTTTTTTGCGTGCAGTTGCTATAGCTCCGCTGTCTGCCATAGCCACAAATCGTACTGAAAATGTAACAGTTCATGTAGATTCGAGTAATCTGCAATTTCGCTTGTGACTTTTGTCCAAAATGAAACTTTGGTACTTAAGCGCGTCTGTCGACCGTCAATCGTGGTTTCGCACCAATCCATGTACGGATAGAGATTTGGCCATATCGCACATTCTACACCTTGCCTTTGTTGATAGTCGTATAAATTGAATGTTTGTTCATTTCTCATCTCGGAATTTCGCCTTCGTACAAACTTTTGATAGCTACTTTGTTCTTGCGCAATAAGCCAGTCGTACGCTTTCTGACATTGTTCGCGTTCTTCTTCAGGCAAAGCATTTATCTTCTGTAAAGGGCTGTTTTCAGACCAGGAAAGACGAAACATTCCCCCCTTTTGCCTATACCCACTTCTTTGGCGAATGTAATCTCCGGTGTGAATATCTAACGGTCTCAGAGCAACCATTTGTTTGTAAGTCAAGTGTCGTAATTCTTTCGGTATGTCCTTGTAGTTAGGCGCTTTGTAGCGATTGTCCTTGCAAGTGCACTGCTCTGCAGCTTTAATGATTGGCCTTTTTGGAAACCGAGGAAATAGCTTTTGACTAATCAACTGCTTACAGTTTTTGCAATACGTCCAGCTTCCTTGAACCATCCAAAATTCTAAGTCTTTAGCTTCTTTTTCGTAAGGTTCTGTAGGTGCATTATCAGAAGGTTTGCGTTCTGCGTACTCGTCACAAAAGGCTTGTTTCTCATCTTCAATGCGCTGTTTTCTAGCGTCGCGCTCTGCTTGATAATTCGCAATATGCGCATTTCTCTGTTCATCTCTAATAACTAACTTCCATTTCCTTTTTGCCCAAAAGGCGACTGATTTCATTTTTGTCCAAACGTCAGGCATTTTTCGAAGGCGATAGACTAAAATGAAACATTTCAGTGTGTTAACAAATTTTGTTATGCTGGCACGGATTTCCACCGAGGGCTTATTGGAAAGCTTATTCTAAAGCGCTATCGCAAATATTTAGGTTTGACGCGCAGTTAAAAGGAAAAGATAGTTTCGAACTGCGCGCAGGAGGTTTCCCGAACGAAATTAAGCCAGCAGTATATTTTTTTCCACTTCGGGAACGCATAATTAACAGCCGTCATTATGTCTTCGCAGAAAAACAGTTCTCTTCCAAAGTTCTTTTTCAGTCTGTCGTTTATTGCAAGAATGAATACAACTTTAAAAAGAAGAGTTCTTGATTGACGTATTTGAACGGTAATAAGTGTTTCATGCGCGAGCGTATCTCTTGACCCGCTAAATGAAACCCAATTTCATAATTTCGCTAAGATTTATTCTCTGAGGAAAGAGCAAACGTTCAAAAGCTTATTCTAAGCATTATTGAAAGGCTTCTAAAAGCGAGAGAAATGTTTGCTATGCAGGCGGTGTTTGAAAAATGAAATAAAATCAGTTCCTTATTCCCACTTGCGAAAGGACACTCAAAATAAAAGTCTTGAAAATGTATATCTCCGGGAACACTTATCCGTTTGATGCCATTGAAGGCTTATTGGAAATCTTATTCTAAAACGTTATCAGAAAAAATATTGCTGTGACGTGCAATTAAGAAGGAAAAAATATTTGACCTGCGCGCATCATGGTTTCCGAACAAAATAAAGGCGGCACTATTTCTTTTCGAGACTTAAAAAACGCATAATTAAAGTCCGTGATTCTTGCTCTCGATACGAAAACATTTCTCTTGGAAAGGTCTTTTCAGTCTGTCCTTTTTCTAGAAGAGTGAATCCAACTTGAAAAAGAAAAGTTCACGCTACGCGCATTTACGATGTTAATAAAGTTTTCATGTGCGGCCGGATCTCTTGACCCGCTTAAGAAAACCCGATTTCGTAATTTGGCTAATATTTTTTGCTCTAGTTCGAAAGAGCAAAGATTCTAAAGCCTTACATAAAGCGAGACCAAACTTACATAGCATGCGGTGTTTGCGAAATGAAATAAAATCAGTTTTCTTTTCACACTTCCGAAAGGATTACTCAAAACAAATGCCTTGAAAATCTATATCTCCGGGAATACTTATCCGTTTGAAGCAATTGAAGGCTTATTGGAAAGCTTATTCTAAAACGTTATCAGGAAAAAATTATTGCTTTGACGCGCAATTAAGAAGGAAAAAAAATTAGAGCTGCGCGCAGCATGTTTTCCGAACAAAATAAAGCCGCCACTATTTCTTTTCACACTTCTGAAAGGACACACTAAGTCAAAACAAATGCCTTGAAATCTATATCTCCGGGAATACTTATCCGTTTGAAGTGATTGAAGGCTTATTGGAAAGCTTATCCTAAAACGTTATCAGAAAAAATTATTGCTGTGACGCGCAATTAAGGAGGAAAAAATATTCGAGCTGCGCGCATCATGTTTTCCGAACAAAATAAAGGCGGCACTATTTCTTTTCGAGACTTATAAAACGCATAATTTAAGTCCGTGATTTTTGCTCTCGGTACGAAAACATTTCTCTTGGAAAGGTCTTCAGTCTGTCCTTTTTCTAGAAGAATGAATCCAACTTGAAAAAGAAAAGTTCACGCTACGCGCATTTACGATGTTAATAAAGTTTTCATGCGCGGCCGGATCTCTTGACCCGCTTAAGAAAACCCGATTTCGTAATTTGGCTAATATTTTTCGCTCTAGTTCGAAAGACCAAAGATTCTAAAGCTTATTCTAAGCGTTGTTGAAAGGCTTACATGAAGCGAGACCAAACTTTCATAGCATGCGGTGTTTGCGAAATGAAATAAAATCAGTTTTCTTTTCACACTTCCGAAAGGATTACTCAAAAGAAATGCCTTGAAAATCTATATCTCCGGGAATACTTATCCATTTGAAGCGATTGAAGGCTCATTGGAAAGCTTATTCTAAAACGTTATCAGAAAAAATTATTGCTTTGACGCGCAATTAAGAAGGAAAAAAATTAGAGCTGCGCGCATCATGTTTTCCGAACAAAATAAAGCCGGCACTATTTCTTTTCACACTTCCGAAAGGACACTCTTACTCAAAACAAATGCCTTGAAAATCTATATCTCAGGGACTACTTATCCATTTGAAGCCATTGAAAGCTTATTGGAAAGCTTATTCTAAAACGTTATCAGAAAAAATTATTGCTTTGACGTGCAATTAAGAAGGAAAAAATTTTCGAGCTGCGCGCATCTAGTTTCCGAACAAAATAAAGCCGGCACAATTTCATTTTGACACTTCCGAAACGCATAATTAAAATCCGTGATTTCTTGCTGTCGGTAGCAAAACATTTATCTTGAAAAGGTTCTTTAGTCTGTTGTTCTCTGAATAGAACTTGTTTAAAAACGTTAGTCTAAGCGTTATTAGAAGACTAACATGATTTGAAGCATTGTTTCACAGAAGACTATTCTCTCGCTGCGCATGCAGTAATGTAACACAGCTAAGAAAGACGTGTTGTTTTCTTACCTTAAGTGGAAGTAAACAGTTGATGAAAATGACCACGCGGGAAGATAAACTTGGAGGCTGGAAAAAAAGAATAAATCAGTTGTAATTGGAACAATTAATTTTTGTATACGCAGTCATGAATTTAATCCCTATAAGTAACTTGTCCTTTGAGGACGGTCATTATTCAAAATTGAACGACAATGAAGGCAATATTAATTCGTTTATGAAAGATGTACCTTATAAGAACAAACGGTTCGCGAAAGGAACATGAGGTGAACGGAACTTGAAGGCTCTGAAAAAGAAAACGGTACGAAAACATTTCTCTTGGAAAGGTCTTTTCAGTCTGTCCTTTTTCTAGAAGAATGAATCCAACTTGAAAAAGAAAAGTTCACGCTACGCACATTTACGATGTTAATAAAGTTTTCATGCACGGCCGGATCTCTTGACCCGCTTAAGGAAACCCGATTTCGTAATTTGGCTAATATTTTTTGCTCTAGTTCGAAAGACCGAAGATTCTAAAGCTTATTCTAAGCGTTGTTCAAAGGCTTACATAAAGCGAGACCAAACTTTCATAGCATGCGGTGTTTGCGAAATAAATAAAATCAGTTTTCTTTTCACACTTCCGAAAGGATTACTCAAAAGAAATGCCTTGAAAATCTATATCTCAGGGAATACTTATCCGTTTGAAGCCATTGAAAGCTTATTGGAAAGCTTATTCTAAAACGTTATCAGAAAAAATTATTGCTTTGATGTGCAATTAAGAAGGAAAAAATTTTCGAGCTGCGCGCATCTAGTTTCTGAACAAAATAAAGCCGACACTATTTCATTTTGACACTTCCGAAACGCATAATTAAAATCCGTGATTTTAATCAAATTCAAGATAATTCATTATTCATTATTCATTATTCAGAATTCATTATTCAAGATAATTAAAATCCGTGATTTCGTGATTTCCTTTTCATGTACGGCGCACGCGGCTACAAGCCATTCTGCTTGCCATGACCATGAAAAATTACCAGCATGCTTCTTAGTATAGGTATGGCGCTCCGCCTGGAAGCTCTGCTATGACTCATATCAGACCAGACGCGACTTTTCAAGGGTGTTGCGAGTGTATGTAGACATCACAGTATCACTTGAGCGGAAAATTTTAAGAGTTGTAATGTAGTGTGGGCTGAAATTCAGACACCTCGATGGAAGGCTAGTTTAGTTTAGTCATCGCAAAAAGTGGCTTTATTGGAATTTGAGTTGAACTGAAGATGCTAATACTGCCACAATAAAATTAGACTGTGGCTGACATGTAAACTGAAAAAACACCTCACATACCTCATGGCCATCGTCTTGATAAATATCCATCGATCCGGCCGCTTCACGCAACAGTAGCAGTGGATTTTCTTCCTGCAAAAAGTCGGCAATGGAAATCGATTTACGATTGACAGCGGATTTCCTTTCTACAGAAACTTTCAAGAATAATTGTGATTTAAGAATGTCCTACTCACTGCATATCCGCCATGATGAAGTTCTACTGTAAGGCATTTGGCAAACATCTACTTCTTTTCATCGATTTTTAACCAGTCATACTTGAGCATTCCCACGCTATAAATTGGATTATCGGTAATAAACAACTGTGCATGCACAGTCGCTACAAGGCGGATGCATGACGGCTGATCTTTCATTATACATGAGACCAAGTGTGAAGACAAAAGTTCCATTGGGGGTTTCATGGAAAAAAACTCAATCTCTTCCAGGTAAAAAGTAAAACAAATAATGAGGACTCAAATGTTTGTATTTAGCTTGCGACCCTGAGCCAGCTTATTGCGTTTGCAAAAGGTGATCAGTTAAATTTTATAATGAAAAGAGTTTTCTCTTGAAAAGCCAAGGAGAAGCGGTAGATCGTTACACAGATGTTGTTGGCCACCGTGAGTTCCCTTGATCGGCTGGGTGGTGATCAACTCGCAATTCAAGAATGAGGCTAGTATTCCCCAATGCGGAACAAACAATTCAAGCCAGTTTAATTCAGTTTTGAAATGAACGCGTGCATTCTGGGCAAACACGCGCTAAAGCCCACCCACCCACACCATTTAGCATCACCCATCAACCGGTCATGGAAACTAATGCATGACTGTGGTTTTGTCATCCCTGGGAGTTAACCGTCATTTATGCAAAAGTGGAAGGAACATTTAGATTACAAGAGTGTTGCAGGTGCACATGCTTTGAAAGTGCAGGTCATATCAATTACGAATTTGAATTCATCGAATTAACCAAAGAATTGGGCTGAAATGGGTTTTTGAAGAAAATGATGTAGCAATCAAAGACACAGGACAACAGAACTGATGGTAAGGTGAGAATTATATTCAAGTTTCGACATTTTTGAGCGCTGTTTCCTTGAAACAACTTTTGTTGAGAATGAACCCCATGTTTTCTATAGCTCATGGTGTGACTGGAACAATTTAAAAGGACAATATTGCTGCACTGAAACTCAAAGGTGAAAAAGACGCAAGACTACATATGTAACACTCCTCTCTCCCTTTTTGCAGACAAACCACCATTCACCCACTGGCAGTTGCCCTGTCCCTAGGCTACGTCACTGCGTTAGCCTTGATGTCAAGCCCCCTCAAATTTTATTGACCACAGGGGCTTGAAGGCAGGCAAGGTCTGTCTTTCAAGCAAAAACCTAATGGCCACATTTCTCCAAATTCAGGCAGATACATATCAAGACAAACATTTCTATGCATATTACATAATAATATTGTTCATTAGAAACTGTCATGATTTCATAATTATTATATTTGTGTTATTTATATCTTTTAATCTTTTCTCTAATAAAAATATGAATATGCACTTCAACAGCACCTAAAAGTATCAAAACGATCGGTTTTGTAAACAATATTATAAACAACTTTTTAATCAATAAAGCAGTTGTTATTGGGTGAGGTAAGCCCTGACGCAAAGTAATCTTAATAGAACCACATTGAAAAATAAGACAATTCAAATTAGTTTGTTTTTTCTTTGTAGCAAAGTGTTCCATTCCTAATTGAATTTCTGTATTACGAGAAGTGAAGGCAACGATAAAGTGGAGAATTAAACAAGCAGGCCATGAATAATAGCAGCTTTTAGACTTTTCATGCCAAACAGGTACCTTCTCATCCACTGAGTCTCGTTACCAGTGCTTTCTATTGACTATGGCCAGGGGGAGGGATATCTCTTTAAGAAATTTAGAAAACTGTAATGTTGCAACCAAGAGATGTCATGGCTTGTCCCCAGTCAAAGTTGCAATGTTTAAACTCTCACAGAAATGCTTTATCAACATACTAAATTAGAAAGCTGATAATTTAAAGCACACTATCCAGTTTGAGGACCTAACTGACAAGGCAAGAGTTCGAAGAAAATTTGGATTTATAAGGGAATTTATACAATATGAAACTAGTGCCTCTGCAAGTGATTGTCCCAATTACAATGCAGCAATTGTGCAGGCACTAGAAGAATCAAATATTCTGGTTACTGTTGATAGACTCACAGGTGGGACAGTGAGACACATCTCTATTTCTAAAAGGACTGAAAGTGGACAATGTGTAGCCATAAAAGCTTGACCAAAACATTCAGAAATGCATCTACATGGAGACCGAAGACTTCCCAGACATTATTGCATTTGTGGCCTTTTTTCCAAATATGATTGAGACGGACTAAATTGGCCCACTTGTTTTGTTTTTTTGAGAAAACGTATTGGTACATTAGTGCAATAAAACAGCTGCATTCTACCATGTAAAACAACTTTGTGTTTAATGCTGATAAACATATCTTATAAGGTGGTTTGGTGTGTAGTATCACTGAGTATTTTTACAAGTTGTGCTGTATTTTGACGAGCCTACAGGGCAAGTCAAAATACAAACAATGATGACGTGAGTCTACTTGGCTCGAACTCCGTGCCGTCTTGCTTTCTTACATTTATGAAAAAGTGGCAGAGAAGCCTGTCTAGTTTCATTGATGGTATATCCTCCAAATTTCGTTTCTCACCAATAGAAAAACACCATCTTTTCCATAAGTTCAGGTCAGCTTTGGTTTTTCTTGCTGTGCTTATGTTTTTTTTTTGCTCGCTAAAATCCCCAATCCGAGCATCATTCAGACTATCTGAAGAAGGTCTTTCTTCACTTTCTCAAGTGTTTACAGCACTTGTATTACTGGCAAACAACGCTAGGTCAAAATCCAGAAGCTCATGGACTTCACAAAGGTTTCAATGTCAGCACTGGAACTTGTCAAACAGGTTTTCTACTGTACAGTAACCAATTGTACAATACCATGGGGTATTTGTACTCGTTCTGTGTGCTTTCTCTACAATAACTAACACAGTTGGATAATAAATAAACTTATCACTTTGTAATATGCATCTACCGATACTGGGATTTTGATAGAAGTAGCTGGCTAACTGGTATACAATTAATAAAGAAGCAGGAAGAAAAATACATTTCAGGTTAACATTTTGAAGTGCCGCTCACTTTCCTTTTCCACAAGACAAATCCTTTCTACGAGGACCCTACCCTCTTGGTGGTGATCACATCTGAGAATCATTAAATGCTGAATTGTAAATGAATTATACAAGACAGTAAATGGCTAGGGGATCTAAAAGGAGGCCCTGCTTGGGGGGGGGGGGTGTTGCTCGTCTGAATTTAAGAATGTCTTGTGTCGGTGTTTATCAATGCTTCACATTGCTGTCAGAAATTGAACGAAAATCCTTTGTAGTCATAATTTTAGAAAAGGTGGATAGCAGTGCATTGTAAAGAAACCACTACAGTTCTGCAATTTCTCAGTTATCATTTCATGCATCGAACACCTATACACCTATACGTTCAACATTTTTAGACCAACTGACCTGATAAATTGCGGAGGCACGGTGGTCTACTGGTGAGCACGTTAAACTTTCCATTGGAAGGTCGTGGTTAAAACCAGCTCTCTGGTCTCTCCACCGTCGTGTTGTCTACTTAAACAAGAAACTTTAATCTGGATCACATTTTCCTTCTTCACCCAACTGTATAGTGGGTACGACTATCATAATGCTGGCTGGGGACAACCTTGCGATGCACTGACATCCCGTTCATGGAGATGTAGTACCTTCAAACTAGTCGCTTCACGCTACAGACACCGGAGGAAAGCAGCAATCTGATGGGCCACTTTGCTCGTAAGCTTTACCTCTCTACCTTACAAAGCAAGACGTAGTGGTCTTCTCACAGTTCTACCTGACGACATAAGCATGACTCTCGATTCTACCATAACAGAGCTGTTGTTTTCACCCTCTTCACTTTCAGACTCCTCCCGATCCTGTTCTTCACAACTTTCATCTTCAGATAGGGAATCTGTGTCTTTCTGTAAGTACCTGATGAGAGCAGAGAAGACTTCATTGGAAAGTTTTATTAAGTTGTCATTGTGTGAATTAATCACTTTTGCCATTCTACCTTAATGGCTACTGTGTCACGGTGAACAATTACATCAGCTTGATGACAGAATGTTGGACAAACATCAAACAAGGAAAGAAAAAGGGCAACAGTAACTGAATAGCAGTGACCATCTTCAGTACCATCTTCAGTTATCAGGCCAAGTGAAAATGGTGCTGTGATGTTAAGGTGAGGTGGGTAGCCAGGTTTTAATAGGACAACAGAATTTGCAGAATACGAAAGCGCTCTGTCCGTATGCACCTGAATTTGCACAGATGACGTCGCGCATGACTGAGTGTCAACATTTGCTGATGGTTTGTGGTTGTTTGGAACTCCGAAATTGCAGGGGAAGTTGATCAGGTCGCTCATAATGTGATCCACTGCCAGTGAAGTAATGGTAACCACAATTGGTTAATTCTTTAAGGAGTTTAAACAGATACACTAATTCTAACACCGTGGTGGTGTCCTTCCTGGCTCACATTTTGCTAAAAAAGATGTTCAACAATCAGGGTAAGCATTGTAAAACGTTTAAGAGCCATTTTCTGAGAATATCGAGAATCGAAAGACACTCACGAAAAATCCAATTTTCTTTTATTTTGCCAAAAAATCCTTTTGGGTAAGCTAATTCAAGAAAAAATAATCCAAAGTTCCAATGAGTTATTTAACGGACGAAAATTTAAAAAGTTCGAAAAATGCATAAAATGGCGGTTTTAGGGTCTCTAAACGGGTCAAATTCTCACTCAACTTTAGGAAGCCAGTGAGAGCGTAAAAAAGATTTTTTTAAAATGAAACAAATCATGAACATTATTTAACCTTTGTACTTTAAAACGGTGTAATAAATTTGTCAATGTTTGGTTTCGAACATTTTCAAGCAGCGTTCTTATCGAGCCGCTCTTAACCTCGTTTATCACAAGGTAAAATGAAGGCCAAATTCGGCCGCTTAAAATGGCATCTGGTATGTATCATTCAACGATTAAGACTACACAGAAAGGAAGCTCTGTCATTGTACTTTTAACCAGGAAAGTTACAGCTTTGGGAATTAAATACTTCCCCGTCAGTAAATTCTTACTGTTTAGTGATCTGAGCGGGTAGAACTATATGCAAATTACAGATTTAATTCCTGGAATACTGCTAACAATTACAAAGGTCGTTAAAGATAGGCTTACCATTAGTTACACCTGCATGCACAATGTTTTTCCTGATCTTTGAAAGAAGGTTCTGCTTTCTTGAGTGGTGCTGAGTCTTATTATGTTAAAACAAAGCAGATTTTTCACGGCATTTCAACAAGACAGGAATCCACTCATTCACCTGAACCAAGATAACATCGAAAACACTGTGAAACAACGTATTATGCCGCCTACCTTGCCAACCAAAAAAGCAACAATACAATAGAAAAACAAACGAATTTTCAGTATCCTGATCGAGCGAAGATAATTTAAACTCATCACGTAGAGGAATAAGCGGAAAGACAGGTAACCTCTGCACTGACCTGCACGTGTCACACCACACTGACAGAGAGAGTCACGCATTCCAGTTCTGTGATGTGATTTGAGATAAAAACTTGGTGGAAAGTTAAAAAGAAAAAAGCAAAACTTGCAATACTTGGCTAGTACGTTGTTGGATCACATGTTAGCATAAGCTTCACAAAGGACTTTTTACGGTCACGACTCTATAAAGCGCGGTAATTTCGCAATGTATACGTACGTGCTGTTGTCATTTTACTTCTAATTTAATTACAGCTCATGAAATAAAATAAACATTGCAGTAAGTTACGTTCAGAGTGTGTAAGTACTGATATTTGGCGTCGTGTAGTTTTTCCGCTTTTCTGCAGAGGGTTACTGCCTGTGGATTAAGCAGTGATTACCCTGGCCACGTTTCCCTAAAAGAATGCACAAGAGACATCTCACGGCATCTTCAATTGCACGGACAAAGTGCAGATAAAGCGGTTCACTGTGAATTCAAGTTGTTAGCCCGAGCAGGTAATGCTATTGCATTTTGTTCTGGATTTACTTACTTCATAGCACTCGGCATCCCTTAATCTAGGTTCTGCAGAGTCGTGCTACTCCTGTGCCCACCCACGCCCGGTGGGGGGGGGGGGGGCAGGAAGAACGGGGTCTTTTGATCAGTTTGGGTGTAGGTTCAAGCTGCGAGTTTGACACCCTGACCCTGTTTAGGGCAGAAAAGCAAAATGGAATGTCGATCGTGCTGACCATACCCGGTTGGGGAAAACCCGCATATACCATGTTTAGGGGCAGAGACCAAAAAAATCATATCCTCTCCAGCGGCACACCCCAGTACTGACCACATAAGGCAGTAACTCTCCCTTCCCGGGGGTGGGGGGGGGGCGTGCTTAGCCTTACCTCGCTCAACTGTAGCACAATATTCATCGACGATAGCACAATGTGATTATTGAACTTCCCTTGATGTAATCTTCCTTGGCAGCAGTTTGAGCGAGCGAGACGCGGAAGCCACGCGGGCCCATGTGAGAACTCGCACATGATACCTTTTCTCGCTTTGCTATTTTAGCTTGCGCTTCTTTGGTTTTTACGTCATGAGGTTGGAAGCTTAGAGTTCAAAGTATATTTATCTTTGATTTTTTGGTTATTTAGGCATTTTTTCAGTAGAAGAGTGTGCAGCCATTTCAGGAGGAACACTTCATCTCACTGTAGAGCATCTCCAGCGAATGCCAAACTGCACTCTGTGGCGAGGACATATTGTCAATGACAGGTGAGACTCTTCTACTGAAAAAAAAAAGCCTAAATAACCAAAAATCAAAGATAAACATACTTTGAACTCTAAGCTTTCAACCTCTTGACGCAAAAACGAAAAAAGTACAAGCTAAAATGGCAAAGCGAGAAAAGGGATCATGTGGGCGAGTTCACGCATGGGCCTGCGCGGTTTCCGCGTCTCGCTCGCTCGAACTGCAACCAAGGAAGATTGCATTGAAGTTCAATTTTCGGCGTCTGAAGTCATACCGTGCTATCGTCGTGCTAAACACGGCACCACCTTGCCCCCCCCCCCCCCCCCAGAAGGGAGGGTTACCCCCTTATGTGGACTATACTGGGATGTGCCGCTGGACAGGATACGGTTTTTGGTCCCTGTCGGCTATGGTCTGTACGATCGACATTCCATTTCGTTTTTCTGTCCTAAACATGGTAAGGGTGCACCCAAACATTGATCAAAAGTCCCCCTTCCTACTCCCCCCCCCCCGGGAGTGGCGCGACTCTGCAGAACCTAAATTAAGGGACGCCAAGTGCCACGAAGTATCTGTGGCCAAAATTACGGAACACAGTAATTCCAGAACAAAATGCAATAACATTATCTGCTCGGGTTGTTAAAAAAACAACTTGAATTCACTGTCAACCACTTTATCTGCACTTGGTCGCAATTGAAGATGCCGCGAGATGGCTCTTGTGCATTCTTTTAGGGAAACAACTTCAACGTGGCCTGGGTAATCACTGCTTGATCCACAGGCAGTAACCCTCTTCAGAAGTGCGGAAAAACTAGTTGACGCCATATATCAGTACAACACACCCTGAACGAAACTTACTGCAATATATACGTACATTGCGAAATTACCGCACTTTGTAGAAAGAGTCGTGACCGTAAAAACTCCTTTGTGGAGGCTAACATGTAATCCAACAACTGAATGTGGCTATCTGTTGCAAGTTTTTTTTTCTTTTAGTTTCCCACCAAGTTTTTATTCCTGTATTTATATCTCAAATCACATCAAAGAACTGGAATACGTGACTCTCTCTGTCAGTGTGGTGTGACACGTGCGGGTCAGTACAGAGGTCACCTGTCTTTCCGCTTATTCCTCTACGCGATGAGTTTAAATTATCTTCGCTCGATCAGGATACTGAAAATTCGTTTGTTTACAGTTTGGAATGTTTTTCTATTGTATTGTTGCTTTTTTGGTTGGCAAGGTAGGCGGCATAATACGTTGTTTCACAGTGTTTTCGATGTTATCTTGGTTCAGTTGAATGAGTGGATTCTTGTCTTGCTGAAATGCCGTTAAAAATCTGCTTTGTTTTAACATAATAAGACTCAGCACCACTCAAGAAAGCAGAACCTTCTTTCAAAGATCAGGAAAAGCATTGTGCATGGATGTGTAACTAATGGTAAGCCTATCTTTAACGATCTTTGTAACTGTTAGCAGTATTCCAGGAATTAAATCTGTAATTTGCATATAATTCTACCCGCTCAGATCACTAAACAGTAAAAATTTACTGACGGAAAAGTATTTAATTCCCAAAGCTGTAACTTTCCTGGTTAAAAGTACAATGACAGAGCTTCCTTTCTGTGTAGTCTTAATCGTTGAATAATACATACCAGATGCCGTTTTAAGCGGCCGAAGTTGGCCTTCATTTTACCTTGTGATAAACGAGGTTAAGAGCGGCTCGATAAGAACGCTGCTTGAAAATGTTCGAAACCAAACATTGGCAAATTTATTACACAGTTTTAAAGTACAAAGGTTAAATAATGTTCATGATTTGTTTCGTTTTAAAAGAATCTTTTTTACGCTCTCACTGGCTTCCTAAAGTTGAGTGAGAATTTGACCCGTTTAGAGACCCTAAAACCACCATTTTATGCATTTTTTGAACTTTTTAAATTTTCGTCCGTTAAATAACTCATTGGAACTTTGGATTATTTTTTCTTGAATTAGCTTACCCAAAGGGATTTTTTGGCAAAATAAAAAAAAATTGGATTTTTCGTGAGTGTCTTTCGATTCTCGATATTCTCAGAAAATGGCTCTTAATACAATGGACATATGCCATAAAGCCACAAAAATTGTAATTTTGGATATCATAATGATAATTTTGCTTCATAGAATCAAATGGAACTTGTTTTGTTTCCTATGGTGGTTGATGGATCCATTTTGTCGTTTCATTCGCAAGTCTTTCTAACATGCAGTTTAATTTTTTGTCTCGAAGCAAAGAACAGAACTTGAATGCAGCAGACAAGAAGACCAGTGTTTTTATGGAAGCCACTCCCATCTGCTGCTTGCAGAAAGCCACCAGCCCTGTGCTACTAGTAGAATGCTTCTCCAATGAACATTTTCAATGGCCATCAGCCAAAATGCTTAGAAACTTTACAATGATGACTACCTTGTCCCCTATTCCCGGATCAACCGCAATTACTGTTTCACCATTTTAATCATCGGTACATCATGGCTTTTGTTGGGAAGAAAATCTCTTTTTGCTACCACTGCTACCCTTGATATCTGCATTTCAGAAACACATTGAGACGAATCAGCTTCCTCTTTGGCCAGTTTCCTTGCAGCCTTTTCAGAATTTGCAATAAGCTTGTAAAAAAATGTAATGAAATCAAAGAAAATATCTTGTAATTGCGGTTTATAACATTCAGTTAATCGTTGGTTTGTTCGTTCACTCACCTGTTTGAGGTGGGCCCTGAGACAGACCCACCAGACAGTTCTCTCCCTCAACAGTGGGGCCAGTATGCTCGTGCTCTCTACCCTACCCTGGTTCATAAAAAGTAAATGGATATTTTCCATATAGTTTATTTTACTAAGCCTGATGAGAAAACCCAAAATCTTAAATATTGTAGATGTGCGGTCAAGAAATAGCCTTCTCGATGAGCAAAATTCACTTTAATGTCAACGATGAAGGAATCATTCTACAATAGAACAAGAACACAGAAATCATAATACAATACAAATAGATTTATCTAAAGAAGCGAGAACACTTACAAGAAGTCCATAAGGTGAGAAATAACTACCGTAAAGTTCCGTGTATAAGCCGCACCCCCGATTTGGAAGCTCAAATTTCGAAAAAAAAAAATAAAGACAATAAAGTTTGAAGTTCCTTTGAAGTTCTATTTGTATACAAACAAGGGCAAACAAGCACGATTCCAAAACACCGTACACGGCGGTTGTGGCAAACTTTTATACAAACGAAGTCTTTAAATGGCGAAATTTCACTTATCATACCTTAATTTCTGTTTGTATTCACCATATCTTATCTGTTGACCACTTTTTCAAGATTATCACTTCAAAACACTCCATGAAGTTGAAATTCCGACAAATTCGTACGCGTTTGAAACGAAACGAACGAATGCTTAGCGGCCAAGCTTTCACTTTGTTGTGATTGGATATATCTCATCCTGGGACTGGGCCGAGTAAACTATAAAAAGCATTATGGTTTGAAATCGTAGTTTTGCAAAATGGATGAATTTACTTTCGATTCGGCTGTTCGGGGATACCATGTTTATCAAGATGTTTGGAAACCCGCAGCAGGGGAAAAACTTCACGCCGAACAGGAGTTTGACAATCTGATGGATAAATTTGCAGTGAAAGTCACGAAAAACAACGAAACGGTCGGCCATTTGCCTCGCGAGTACTCGCGAATATCCTGGTATTTTCTCGCACGTGGCGGAAAGATACGTGTTGAAGTGACAGGCCACAGGCGCCATTGCAAACAACTTTGCGGAGGAATGGAGATTCCGTGTAGGTTGGTGTTTAGTTGTTCGAGTAAAGTGAAATTAAATCGCTTGAAAGAACTGTTGGAGAACAAGATACGCCGGTGAATGTTTGAAGACACGAACACTGTACAAACGGCTCCTTTAGGAGCCACCACTCGTCTAAAAGTCAATGAACAACATCAACATGCTTTCAGTTTGTGTGTATCTTTATTCAGTGACATCTTAAGACGTTTTTATGAATATTAATTAGGCCTTTAACTCTTTACCGTCAGCGTTTACCCCTTAGAAAAACGCATTTTTTACCGCTAAAGCGGTTTTTGAAGTGCTATGGTGCCAAATGCCACTAAACTTTGCTACAAAAGCGTTTTCTTACATTTTAGCTCAATTTTGAGCCAGCTTCTGTTGAAAATTGTACATTATTTTGGTTTCGGGCATGCGCATAAGCCAAAATTTGGACTTGTTTTTTTTTGTTTTGTTTTTTTTTTTTTGCTGATTCATTTCTAATTTTTTCTCGCTTGTTTTGCTTCCCTTTTTCTCTCCCTTTCTTTTCTCTTTATCTTCTACCCTTTATCACCTTCCTATCCACTGGAAAAGTTTTGGCCTCAGTCCTTCTAAAAACCTGGAAATGGAACATTGATCAACTAGGTGACTTGGCCTATTTTACCACCAACTTTGCAGCCAAAATTGGACACGTTTTTCTGGTATAGCTCTGCCAGGATTTGGTCGATATTCAAAATGGACACACGTATGGATGGATTTGTCCTTGCTGTGCTAGCTGCTTATCAAAACAATCTGGTGACGTCAAAAATGATGACGTCACAAGTGGCTGAATGGTTCCCGACTTCGACGTCGGGAAAATACAACTCTTGACGGAAAAGAGTTAACTAAACTATCGAAAATCGTTGATCATGACAAATCTTAGTCGTTTGAGACTGATTTTGGTTGATTTATCAGGTTTAATGCAAAAAAAGAACACATTTGAAACAAAATGTCCTTTTCTTTAACTCTTTACCGTCAGCGTTTTCCCCTTAGAAAAACGCATTTTTTACCGCTAAAGCGGTTTTTGAAGTGCTATGGTGCCAAATGCCACTAAACTTTGCTACAAAAGCGTTTTCTTACATTTTAGCTCAATTTTGAGCCAGCTTCTGTTGAAAATTGTACATTATTTTGGTTTCGGGCATGCGCATAAGCCAAAATTTGGACTTGTTTTTTTTTTTTTTGTTTTTTTTTTTGCTGATTCATTTCTAATTTTTTCTCGCTTGTTTTGCTTCCCTTTTTCTCTCCCTTTCTTTTCTCTTTATCTTCTACCCTTTATCACCTTCCTATCCACTGGAAAAGTTTTGGCCTCAGTCCTTCTAAAAACCTGGAAATGGAACATTGATCAACTAGGTGACTTGGCCTATTTTACCACCAACTTTGCAGCCAAAATTGGACACGTTTTTCTGGTATAGCTCTGCCAGGATTTGGTCGATATTCAAAATGGACACACGTATGGATGGATCTGTCCTTGCTGTGCTAGCTGCTTATCAAAACAATCTGGTGACGTCAAAAATGATGACGTCACAAGTGGCTGAATGGTTCCCGACTTCGACGTCGGGAAAATACAACTCTTGACGGAAAAGAGTTAACTAAACTATCGAAAATCGTTGATCATGACAAATCTTAGTCGTTTGAGACTGATTTTGGTTGATTTATCAGGTTTAATGCAAAAAAAGAACACATTTGAAACAAAATGTCCTTTTCTTTAACTCTTTACCGTCAGCGTTTTCCCCTTAGAAAAACGCATTTTTTACCGCTAAAGCGGTTTTTGAAGTGCTATGGTGCCAAATGCCACTAAACTTTGCTACAAAAGCGTTTTCTTACATTTTAGCTCAATTTTGAGCCAGCTTCTGTTGAAAATTGTACATTATTTTGGTTTCGGGCATGCGCATAAGCCAAAATTTGGACTTGTTTTTTTTTTTTTTTGTTTTTTTTTTTGCTGATTCATTTCTAATTTTTTCTCGCTTGTTTTGCTTCCCTTTTTCTCTCCCTTTCTTTTCTCTTTATCTTCTACCCTTTATCACCTTCCTATCCACTGGAAAAGTTTTGGCCTCAGTCCTTCTAAAAACCTGGAAATGGAACATTGATCAACTAGGTGACTTGGCCTATTTTACCACCAACTTTGCAGCCAAAATTGGACACGTTTTTCTGGTATAGCTCTGCCAGGATTTGGTCGATATTCAAAATGGACACACGTATGGATGGATCTGTCCTTGCTGTGCTAGCTGCTTATCAAAACAATCTGGTGACGTCAAAAATGATGACGTCACAAGTGGCTGAATGGTTCCCGACTTCGACGTCGGGAAAATACAACTCTTGACGGAAAAGAGTTAAGAACTCCAACCACAGATGTTTCCGTAGATAAGCCGCACCCCCGATTTTTGACTTAAATTTTGAGGAAAAAGGTGCGGCTTATACATGGAACTTTACGGTAGCTTAAGTCCTTCAAATCGTTCGCAGCATTCGAAAAATAAACATGGCCGACTCGTTCGGCTGAGCACTTGAGTCCCCGGTCAGCGGGTTTACTTAAGAGAAGTCCTGGTACCGGGTTGACCAGCGGATAACTCTGCATCCCCCCCGAGTCCGGAAAGCTACAGGCTAACGTAGGTTGACGGACTCAACGTTGTTCCTATGTGCCTGTCTCAGGTTCAAACCATTTCGGTGGCCGACGTTCACGACACGGGCATGGTGGTGCTGCAGGGGTGACAATGACTCTGGTAACAGTGCCGGTGGTACTTGAGGTAGCGGGACCAGTACAGTGTCTGAAGTGGGGGCCTCCGACAACTCATGTCCTGACGGAGTGTCATCAGCCAGTGTGGGGCCCTCTGTAGTGGGTGCTTGAGGTAGAGGTGTGAGTTGCTCCTGGCAGTGCGGTGGAGGCGTCGAAGGGTGTGAGCCTGATTCCGCTGAGCAATGGGGCAGGGGTGGCGGCCGCACAGTGGGACGGACGGAGGTAGACAGGGGGGGTGCAATAGGCTGCGGCTCAATGGAAGGGGATGCCAGGGTATAGGCACGAAGGAAACGACGGTTGCATAATGTGAGGCATCCAGAGCCATCTACCTTTACCCGGTACTGATCGTGGCCTAGGGATTCTACTACAATCCCTGATCTGTCCCATTTGGTGGGACTGGTGCCATGCTGGTTCTGAAGAAACACTTTTTGGCCAAGGGCTAGGGGCGGGAGTGGTCGTGAGTTTTCTTTGAGGGTCTCGGTGGTGCGAGTGATCCGTGAACGGAGTGCTTGTTCCTTGGCAGCCCATGCCTGGCGCCAGAGTGGGCGTACGTGAGGATTCGAGAATTTCTCTAACCGGTTCACGAAGGAGGGTGTGTCTCGTAGGGACGGCCGAAAATAATCAGCGCCGGAGAGATGTTACAGTCCGGGTCGGCTGTGTTGCGTAGCTGGAGCATGGCACGCAGGAAGCGGTCATGATCAAGGCTGCCGGTTGGGGCAGTGTTGGACATTAGAAGGCGCTTGGCTGTTTTTTCTGCTGCCTCTGCTCTGCCATTTGACTGAGGGAAGTGGGCTGAGGACACGCAATGACGGACTCCCCAGAGGCGGAGGAAGGCCTCTGTACAACTTGCAGTAAATTCTGGGCCACCATCACTGGAAAGTTCTTCTGGTATGCCAAACGTGGCAAAGAAGGAATGGAGGTGGCAAATGAGGTCAGTAGCACCTGCAAGGGTTGTGCCCGCTGGGGAACCAGCCAGAAAGGCGATCACCGACTAACAGGTAGTGGCAGCCGCCGTAGGTGAAGAAGTCAGCAAACACGGCTTCAAATGGAGTTGACTGCGGCGTGGTAGGGAGAGGAGGCGTGGCTGTCTGTGAGGGTGCATTTCTGTTGCAGTCTGCACATCTGTCCCTAGTGTCGCGGATGTCCTTTGACATACCGGGCCAATAAACTATGGCAGGGGCACGCTGTTCCATCATTGATGTTCCTTGGTGAGCTGCGTGGAGGTTCTGCAGTACTCGGGAGCAGAGGGACACGGGACTGTGACTCGTTCCTGGTACAAAAGGACACCCTCCTGTGCATACACAGACTCGCAGATGGGCCATAGCGTTGCGAGAGAGGGGTTGTCACGGGCAAGGCTGGGGGCCCCTTGTTCGATCAGCTTCAGTAGTGGACTCAGTGAGATGTCTGAGGCTGTCTCACGCGCGAGGAGAGACCATGTAATGGTACCAAGTTCCTGAGTGTCCTGGCGAATGGACGCCATCAGTGTCGATTCTACTATGTCAGGCTGAACGGAGTGATGAAGGTGGTCGAGTGGCGGTCGGACTGGCGCAGGGGTACGCTGTGATAGCCGTTCCAGGCATCCGTGACTGTCTTCCACGTGTCTTTGGGGATACGACGTGCAAGATGGAGGAATCATTCGACAATAGAACAAGAACGTAAAAATCATAATACAATACAAATAGATATATCTAAAGAAGTGAGAACACTTACAAGAAGTCCATAAGGCGAGAAATAACTAGCTTAAGTCCTTCAAATCGTTCGCAGCGTTCGAAAAATAAACATGGCCGACTCGTTCGGCTGAGCACGCGAGTCCCCGGTCAGCGGGTTTACTTAAGAGAAGTCCTGGTACCGGGTTGACCAGTGGATAACTCTGCATGCGGTTAGAGCAAATTAAATTTATTACAGGAAATTTCATTACAGATTTATTTAATATTCAGCAACACAAAATGTTAGTTTCATGAATTTGTGGCACTTTCTTTTCTTTCTAATCATCCCAGATACACCTAATTGCAGTAAGGCTGTCATGTAAAGAAGAAAAGAAAACCGAAAAAAGGCCAAATAGGAATTAATTAGCTTAGTCATTGTAGCTTGCAGTATTGTTCTTCCAAGACAAAAAATGATGCAAGAGGGTATAAATATATTTGTTTTTCCTTTTTGCATGACAATTTTATTGTGGCATTTTTATTGTACCAAGGATTGTAGCTCTGACTTAATAGCAGATTTCTTTGTCAACCAATGTGACAGTAACATTTCAAGCTCAGTAAGTCTTTCTGGGGTTACAGAAAGAGTCATATCCACTGTGTTAATCTGAACACCCAGACAAGTCATGCATGTGGACAGTGGACAGGCCTTGCAAGGAGATTCTTGAAGACCTAACTCAGTAAGAAGCAGGCCATAATATTGATAGTCACGAGATGCCTTTGCAGCGGGAGCAACACCAATAAATCATCCAAATAAGTAACAACTTGACAACCAGCACGAGAAAGAAAGTGGCAAACAGCCTTCGTCGATCACTGGCAGGCCATTGCAGCAGTCCTGAGTCCCATACGTAACACGACGTCAAAGTAAAAATGCCCATTCCAGAAGTATCCTAACAGTTTGAATAGGCGTTCTTGGTGAACCTATTCCCAAAGCTGATAGGAACGTGACAAGGTCAGTTCTTCACAAAAGTCCCCGTTTTATTCTGAAAATAATTAATTAAGGGCTAAAATTACAAGGATGCTAGGGTTTCGAAAGTTGCTAATATAGCGACGAACTGGCTAAAAAGAACAGCAACAAACAAAACTAAACGCTGAGATTAAACAACAGAGCCCACCGATTATCGACGTTTGGTGAAAAGTATCCTGAGGCGGACAAAAGTGGAAAGAAAAGGTTCCAAAGGCACAATTTTACTAGACTGCATACACACGGGAATTACTGTAAACACCGGTGTATAAGCCGCACTCGCAGATAACCCGCACCCCGAGTTTAGAAGCTCAAGATTTGGAAAAAAAAATTTTGTCAAAAATTCATAGCAGAATCATTTCATTAGTTCTTATAAGCTTAAATGAACATATTGGCTGAAGTGAAGTCCTTTTCACTACGGATCGGTGATTCAAGTTGTAGTCTGAATAAGACTCAAACACACATTTTAATCCTTATAACAAGTACAAAAAAGGTACGAAAACGTACTTGAACACAGGACCGCTTTCCCGATGAACTTTTCCCCAGCATTTTTCCAGTTAAAGCTATTCAAGTCCGAAAATTTACAAGTAATTTCGTTTGCTGTTCGGTTGCATATCGAGGCTAAGTAGCTAGGCATTCGATGAGAAGAGAGAAAACTGGTGACGAGTGTTGTCGCTTCGTTCAATTCGCAAATTTACGCAGGTTTACAAGGATATTTGGAAGCCATCCATCGGTGACAAACTCGCTTGTGAAAGGGAGTTCGATAATTGCTTTGACAAATTTGCCATCAAAGTTGTCAACAACGGAGAAACAGGGGGCCATTTACCACGCGAGTTCTCGAAGATAGCATGGTACCATTTTTGACTTTATTTTGGTGTTTTGGGGATGATTCATGGAAAATTACGGATTTTTTTCCAGATGTTCTTGCAGATAAGCCGCACCCCCGATTTTGAGCGAAGTTTTAGGGTAAAAAGGTGCAGCTTATACGCCGGTGTTTACGGTAACAAAACGAACAGAGTTTTCTCTACAAGTCTCTATGCCCAGATGTCCACAGTGAAAAACTGCTGTGCAATAAAAGGGAGTTGAGCGCGGGCCTCAACAAGTTAATAATGAGGGTCCACCAGGAATTGACGGTAAGCTTGTTTTAAATCGTGTTTGAATAGAAGACAACCAGAACTGAGAGATGCCATGCAATCAGTGATCAGGTCCACTGTTGGATAAACAAGCTGAAACTCCCGATCTAAATAAATTCCAGAAGGGATGCCATCATTTGCCGAAGAACCAACCGACCAGCTAAGATCCAAAATTATTCTCCATTCAGTGGTATCTAGCTTTGGTACAGAGTTCAAAGGAGAGACTGCAACAGGACACGCTGAAGGCAAACGGGCCAATAACTGCTTTTTCCCAGTCTCCGATGACAAGTAAATATCAACAGCGCCCTTGTCATTGCGAAATTAAATGTTGTTCGGAAGTGTACAAGAACAATCAAAACCAACTGGCTAGCCAAATTCCGAAAAATCGCAAACTGCATAATCATACTCCCATATATATGATCTCCAAACAGGCATGCGAAGCGAAGAAGGCACTGGCAATTGAAGTCCTTGAAAATTATAAACGAGATGCAAAAACACGGGCAGTAAATCAAGAAAAACACTGCGATCAGAAGGTGAAGATAAACCAGAAGCCACAACAGGTGAACACGTAAAACATCGTAAATCGGGCACTAAATGTCTAGAGTCTGGCAACAAAAACTGAGTCAGGCGAAACAGTCTTGAAAAGCCTGTAATCATAAAAGTCTGGAAAACAATTGTTATTCGAAAACCCGGCATCACTTGAAAGTCAGGCAGACGTTTTCCTGATTTTAGTTTCTTACCTCGAGCACTCTTCTTGTTGGACGCCTCACCCTCGTCTTCAGAGTCGTTTGAGGACAGCTCAAGACCATTGACTTCAGTGGTAACCCTTGCGGTTAAAGCAGGATCAGCACGGAGATCTTTAATTGCTACCGAAGGCCCCTGGGCTGCTGGATGTTCTGTTGGAACCACTTCAACATGAGCGGTTTCACTCTGTAAATGGGCATTCCTCTTACGCAATGCGTGAAGTTCGGCCTTTAGCTTTACCACCTCAGCTCGATGTTCTAACTTGTCATTCTCGGCCTTAGCTTAAGTGGTGGCCGCAGTTAACTCGGCGATCTCCAACCATTAGCTCCTCTGTTCAAAACGAGGGGAGTGGAAGACTGACTGGAAGAATTTCATTGACTGGTGCCAGGCAGAACTGTCGCTGGAGGAAAATCGAAACTGTCGTGAAACTCTTCATTCGCAATTGGAATCTTCACCTGCGTTCATAGCTGCATAATCATGGCCAGGAAGTGATTGTAAATTTTATTGAGTCATGATAGTTTAAAGACTGAAATTATACAAAATACAAAAATATCGGACTAACTTTAGAGGGTGCGAACTGAACACAAACCAAGACGTGAATGAAACACTGATGACCTAGAAATGAAATCGATATCATGTGACCCACCCTGTTAAGCTTGGGAAATTAACTAGTTTGAGTTCCCAAAATAACCCAATAAAAAGGCAATGTTGACAAGTAAACACCAAGAAATCACAGTGCTGGAAATATCAATAAATAGAACATTTTCCTCTTAGGAAAGAAGTAATATGATCTGGTTTTATGATCGGCGGTGTCCCTGGTATGGGACATGGGGAGGATTCGGCCATCTTCTTCAGACATCTTTTACAAAACAGTAAGGCATAACCTCCCTCGCATCGTTAATCAAACATCCCAATTCCTCCTTCCTTTCAGGATATATGGGATCTTCCAAGAGGCCACAGTCTTTTCGGGTGCGCCAGTACCACCTGTAGTCTTTTCAACGTTTCACATGGTTTGTGATTTTTGCAACATATCTGCCCTGTGGCTTGAATAGGGAGGAAGTAATGCAGCCACGCTGAAGACAAAACACGGAGCCTTGCAACACTTCTGTCGGTTGAGACAACGTTTCTGTAGGCTGTGGGTCTGCCTCATTGCCCCGAACAACCTTGTTTCATTTGGCACTGGCTGAGGAAGTTCACTGTCATCCAATACAGGTACTCGAAAGCGTTTTCCAGGACGACTTGGAGCTACAGCAGGACAAAACATGAGCAACAATAAGTGAAATATATTATCATTGATTTTTCAGCAACATCATATCAGTGGGAGCAACCCAGGGCTAAAACTCTAGAGAAAAAAGCCAGTGAACCAAGAAGAAAAAACCAGGAAAAAAATGAACAAAACAAAACATATTACCTAGTTAGGTGTGCAACAAAATCTAGAGAAGAAAGTCTCCTGTGTTTATATGTACATTATTCAGATACTATTTACAATATACACAAATCAAGGAATCTTAGAGAAGTGATGGAAATGTTCACAACAAACATATAACATGTAAAAAAAAGTGTTCCTCGCTGCTGAATTGATGCATACATTGCTGTTACAATATTCGGTCTTGCGTTTGAGAATGTTCTGACGTGAGAATATAGAAATATTGTTTGCAAATGTATTTGTTTTATTTGTTTTATTTTGTTAGCCTCGTCATGTAAGAGAACAAAAAGAACAAGAAATGGAAGTTAAATAAATTACTTATAAAACTGACACAATAGACAAAGCAAAACACAAAACTCGAATAAATACGGTAGAGAAAGTCCAAGTGATCATCTCCCTCGTTCTGTAATCAAGAAACAAAGCAAATTACATCAAGCTTTGTTACACTCGTCAGCTTATCACCTTTTACATGTTATTTGTCTAAAAAGCCATTTCAGCTGTAGACGAAGAGGTGGAAACGTGTGCCTGGAATTATCCTAAATTAGGCTAACTTGATCTCGGAAAAGTCCACATCGGCAGGTAAGTGGGTTGTGGGTTGGGAGAGTTAATCATCATGTCAATTTAGATGCAAATTTGGGACAAAATAACGATTTCAAAGAAGAAGATAGAAAGGTAAACATCCGTTTTCAGCTAGCGCAATTCCAACTTACGCTAGTGCAATCACTTACATCACATTGATGGCTCTCTAGGTAATCAAAACTCATATTCCTTAACATGTTGGCCCAAAACTCAAGCTGATGAGCGGCCGCACTGAAGAAGCAATTTCAATCACCTGGTAGATTAAAGACTATGGTAAAGCCTTCCTCATCGATTCTTTGTTGAAATTCGTTTTCATGTTCGATTATCAAAAACCAAAAATATGCACAAAACTTATATTTTGGAAAACAATTTTGTCTTTTGCAAGTGATTTGCTCTCTGAAATAATGAATATTGTTAGAAATTTTGTCTTTTGCAAGTGATTTGCTCTCTGAAATAATGAATATTGTTAGAACTGGGGGGTGAAGTATTAAGTGTAACGAAGATCATCGCAGTTATGGACGCAACTTTCGATGTAACCAGATCCAGTGTTGTACTGTTGCCACCAGACAAAGGTTTTGATTTGCTTGTGACAACTTTTTGACAACTTTCCGATGGGTCCACACTTGCTGGCGCTTGCAACGTTCAGGAAACTGCAGCACAAATAAATGGCTGTGGAGTTCTAATGTTTTTATAACTGCAGATAAAAAGCAATACAAAGAATTGCAGACTTGTATGTTTTGGCTATTCAAAATTTAACTGACAGTAGAATGAACGAGGAAAGAAACCTTTGTAAGTCCTCTTTGTATTTCACAGTTTTTAGTGATTTGCACTTGCAAACAGTAAACAAAAAGTAATTGATATTTATTCAGCTGACATGCAGCTATGGATGAAACAGTAATGGCGGAATTTACGACAACAATCGCTCTTTTCTAACAATGATAAGGGATAGAATTTTAGACCATCACGAAAGGCATGCTGAACACCAAATCGGACGAGAGGTTCACGTAAGCCACACTTTCATTGGGGAAGTAATCCAATGTTACAACGAGGAAGACATGTCTCTTAGAGCCGACAGGAGCACAAATGTGAAGGCCAAAATAGACCAGATTGTTTCCGTGTATATTCAAAGACTCGTGAAACCTTCCATTTATGGCTATGAAATCAGAGAGAAATTGCTCCTTGATGGTGTTGTTCACCCAACTCATCTCCCAAGCATTTTCCAAATAAACAAAGTGTCACAAAAACAGCACAATGACAAGGAAGGAAATGTCATTCCATGCGAATCCAATGTGCCTAATATGACAGAAGCAGTGGGTGATTTTCTTTCAAAAATTGTGAGCCTCGATGCGAAGAGGTACACTTTTTTGATAAATCTAGTGTGATAAACACAACAGGAAACAGGGAGTGTGGAAGTGCTCTTCTCAGCAAACCCACTGTTGAATTGCAGCATTACACGTCCAATTCTAACTACACAATAAATTTATTACACTCTGTAAATGGAGTAGACTTTTACAGTATATTAGATGGGCCTTCCAACGGCATGGAGCTATTGACCTTTTTTGATGATGCTCTTCAGGTAGAACGGGAAGATGGGAGCGCGATTCTTGAATGCAGCGATTGTGTCATCATGGATAACTGTGGCTTCCACCACGGTCAATTGGTCGACCAATTCTCAGGGGCACGCTAAATGATTGTGGGATGACTATTATTTCAGCCCCCCCCCCCATTCACCTGACTTCAACACGTGGATTTTGTTTCCGTCAAATAAAGGATTTTTTGCGTTGCCATCAACTCTTGGCAGAGCACGAAACCAAAATTGCCATCGCAGAGGCTGTCCTACGAATTTCCCCTCAAAACTCGTTGTCATATTCCCAGCACTGTGGGTACATTTTATAGCTTTAATCTGAGCGAAAAGCAATTTCGTATTTTATTTAGTACATCTTAACATGTCTTAACAATGGTTTGTGTCCGCAAGATGCATAATATCAACAGTACATTGCGTGACTCCTTTTTACACATCTCATTGTTGTTTGTGTTTTGATAAATCTGAAAAGAATTGCAACTTCCATAACACAGCAAAAAGAAACTCAACATGGGTTCCAAGTGAAACAGCAACTTCACAAAATAATATCCTTCGGCATCAGTGATTTGATTTGAGAATTCTGACACTGTTCAATAATTGAAGTTTGAAGTTGGTTTTATGTTTTGGATGCTTATCTTTGATTTTACAGGAATCAATATCACAACAGGGAGCATTGCGGCATGTTTTTGTGTGGCCAGTTTCATGGCAGATGCTACACAAACGGGATGGAAGACTTGCAAGCGAGTTGTAGGTTTTGGCTTGCTGATTAATTTTCTTCAGTTCCTCCTTTGGAGTTGCTTCCTGAACTCGTAAAACTGTAAGATTTTCATTTATTTCTTGCTGCTTTGCATTCAATAGGCTATTTCCTTCTTGAACCATTGTTTTACGGGAACAATTTGGTCGGATGTCTGCAGCGGAAAATGTTGATGTAAACTGTTTTGGCTGCAGTGTAATAAACATGGCACTATGTCCTGGACTTGCTGTGCCATCCAAAGACGTCTTATCTTCTGTGAAACTGGAGAATCAATTTCGATCTTAGACATGTTTAGTACGAAGCATTTCTGAAAACGGGAAAGCATCCTCTTTTGAAATATTCACCATGTCACCATCCTTGTCACAGCAAGGAAGTCTGGTGTTATCTCCATCGAGATGAGCCAGGGAAGAACAGCTTTTCTTGATGCTAAACAAAAGACCTTCGTATGATATATCTTCCAGCAGGAAAGTAGCAGATTTTTGCCCCCCATATTCAACTTTCACCTGATAGCTCACCATCATTACACGTGTCATGAACGTCACAAGCTCTGGTGACCATGGAACTTGTCAACTCTGCCTTCCACATTTCTCGCATTCTGATTGGCCAGTTGAAACAGAACCCATCGGAAAATTGTCAAAAAGTTGTCACACACTAATCAAAAACTTTGTCTGGTGGCAATGGTACAACACGCAGCACTGTAAAAAAAATGTAGAATACAATGACAACATTAAAAGAAACGGAAAAAGTCAGATGCACATTTACCGTAAGCAATGATTTTGAGACTAAAGAGATGTGAAAAAAAATTCAATCGACCTCTCAGAACACTCGTAAAAACTGAAAAGACCATCTCTGTTGGTCACTGTCTGTGAGCAAGAAAGAATGCGGTGATGAACTGGGATCAAAATTCTTCCAATCGAGGCTAACTGTGATGGAATTACCCTTTTCTATGACATGACAGGAGCAGTTGGTAACAAGTAAGCATCAACTACAGCAGCCCCTGGGTGATGTTTCCAAATGTAATCCCTGTTGCGAGTTGTCAATTGGAGTCCCCTTTCCTGAAAATAGCTGTCTAGGCTTCCAGAGACATCTCATACAAATCTAATTTGGGTTTGATGTCATCTGTGATGCTTGGCCTCTTTCGGGAAAGGAAGCTGGTGTAGACACCTCTAGCTGTAACAACAGGTCCAGAAATGTTATTGATATCTTATTTATTTCATGGCCACTGACACCAACGTAAACAGCATCAGATGGTGACTGTAGTAACTGACAGCACGGAAATAAACAAAATTAAAACGTTGAATTATACAGAAGTCACATATTGACACAAAATACACCAGAAAAGTGGAACGTGCTTTAATATCTCACATTCAATTTGTCATTAAATTAAAGTACCAAAAATGAAAACAAAGAAATTAAAAACACAGAATCAATGATTTGAAAGATCATCCAAGAATGGTGTGAATCAGTTAATGCAATGAACTGAAACAAGGCTGTAGTTATCGTTACTTATGCATGGCAAATTATATTCATTCAGACATTTCATTTCTTTTCATTTCTTTCTTTCTGAGTTATGAAGTTAAGAGTCTACTTCCAATCAAGCCTGAGGGACTGTTTTGGAGGTAGGTAGGCCTTCCTGGAATGGACACCTGTTTAGGGAATCAAAAGATTGCCCAATTTTAAATGCAAAGGGTTCTCCCTAAAGCTATCTCGCAAAATAAAGCTGAGGCAACTGGAACCATTTGTTTTGGCGGTAATGTGACAGTAACCCAATCCTACTTGAGGTGATCCTACCTCAAGCTTAACCTGGCTTACCATAGCAAGCAGAAAGGGTAACTTCAAGAGTGACTATTCCTTTCATGTAAACAAAACTTCGAAACACAATAGAGAATGGTAACCCTCCTATTATCAAACGAAAATTTTACTAAATATAGCTTTTTATTAACATCTACAATTTTGACTAGACGTACCATTTCCAATATGCCTTTGTAAGTTTCTAGTGTGTCAACAAGGTTTGTAGCCATATTTATAGTTACCAGGCTGATGCAGACGCTTTAGCCTGGACACATCATTTCCGGTAGAATTCAATATACAGATATTGGACCAAAATTGGTGTCTCAGATTTCGATTTTAGCGCTTCTTTGTTTTTTTCTAATAGATTTCTAAGATCAGAATGGTAGTTTTTGCGACCTTTTCGAAAGAAAACGTCAGAAAAGGCCATATATCAAAAACTAAAGTGAAAACAAAATTCTGAGACACCATTTTTAAATTAAGCATATCTGCAAACTCCCTTCCAATTTTCACGTAAATTGGTTGCATAACCACCGAGAATAAACTGTCCAAACTTCACTTGTGCACTCAAAAATGAATTTAATTAGATTTCTGGGGATTAGGGATTTTTTCCACAATGGCGTTTCCCATTCGCGACGTTCATCCAATCACATGCAACCGGCTTATTAGACATGTCATGGATTGTGGGCGGAATGTGCATGTCCAGCACTAAACTGAGAGATTTATTGTTCTGTATCACTGACCTCGATGGAGGAAGCTTTAACTAGTGGACTGACCTTTTGTAGCAGAGGCAGGAAAGGTAAATGAAGGGGAAGAAAGATGCCCTCAGAAAATGAAGTTAGTAATTTGATGCGTGCATTTAAGTTAATTTGTTCAAGTTCAAGTTGTAGGGGTGCCTTCAAGTGGTTTCTTTATTTGAGGCTGCAAATGACAATTGACATTTTCGGGATGAATAAAACAGATAACTACAGAATTTTCCCTCTATTTAATCTGTACGTGAACGGAAAGTTTTCCTGTTTTGTTTTTTTTGTTTGCCGCAATACAAATACATTACAATGATATTACTTAACACTAGCATAAAGTTATAATGTACTTCACTACAACACATTACATTGCACTAATATTACTTGCGACACGTTACAAGTACGTTTTTTAAGGCAGTAAAATACCAACAGGATAAACAAGCAGTACCGGAAAGAGAAAGAAAAAAAACACTTACCTTCACCTTCACCCTATTGAAAGACTAATCTTGCGCCGGGGGGGGGGGGGGGGGAACAGAGGTTTGAGAGGTAGGTAATGAGGGGTCAGAGCCATTTATTCAGAGGTTCTCCCAATTTTTTATTCCGTGTATTCTTAGAAAGGTCTAAGTCTTTGTACGTTTTAAGCAAGCAAATGAAGCCTAGTAAGTCTGCAAGCTCTTGATTATATTTGCACTTCCAAATAAAGTAACGTATTTGTTCGCCTATAAGCCGAGCGAGTTTTACACAAAGTCAAGCCGAGTTTAGGTAAAATTTAGGCCAGAGAAGGGGCTTCGGTTTATAGCCGAGAGTTTTTACTAAATAAAACTTTCTCCAACATTAGGAAATTGGCATTTATTCACGTATAAGCCGAGCGAATGTATATACTGAAGTTTGGTCGTTGACTAGAGGGTTCACGATGAAGGTAGCTCGAACCGCATCGGGGTCTCATCCATGTTGAAGATTTTCGCGAGTGGATACTGCATGCGCTGTCTGGCTGCTATCATGAAGCGGTGAAACTGCAGGATCTTATTTTCCAAGTCGCTGGGCAGGCATTGAGCCAGAGTTGTCTTTGTTCGGAGGCTTACGGAATAGCGTCGCTTCCAGTTGTGATACCATCTGAGGGAGGCCTTGAATTCTGGATCACTTGTTAGTTTCTTCGCTTTCAGATGTAACATTAATCTGCTCAAGGCGATACCTAAAACGACACAAGCAATAACATTTAATTCACTGTGGAAAATATAAAGCGAACAAGCCGAATGCAAACTTTGTTTTGACAGCATTGTTTTGACTCCGCTTTTGACTCCGCAAGACTCCAACCAATCAGAAGTGTTGGTTCCCACGAGTGAGTTGAAATGTGATACTATGCCAGTGGCGGATCCAGGATTTTGAAAGGGGGGTGGCTGACCTGACAGAACGATATCAGAATATTCAAAGACAAAATGACCTCAGTGATAGTTCAAGCTTAAACAACCCCAAAGAGGGGGGTGGCTAGCCACCCAATCCACCCCCCTGGATCCGCCCCTGTATGCGAACAACGCTCGCAGTCAAATAGTTGCGTGACAAATTCATTTCATTTTGGTTTCATTCAAAAAACACATAGGCATGACAAAATAATTAATGAATTCTCACCTTGACTTCTTTGCTCCGTAAACCACTTCAACTGTGGATCGAGCTCAGGATATTTTGGGATGTAGCAGCCCATCGTCTTTCATCTGGCAGACATCTTCAGCTTGCTGTTGAATAGGACTCCTTGGTCACGTCTCCAGCAACGGACCATCGACTCACTAATACCGTAATCTCTTGTGATTTCAGAGTTATTTTCTACAGCCTCTGCTTCTGCGACGACTTTTAATTTAAAGCCAAGAGTGTACGAGGTACAACGTGCGTTCCGCATTTTTGGGAACACAAACTATCTTTAAGATTTGGAGCGATGTATAAGTACTATGGTAACTGTTGATAGTTCTGTTCTTGTTATGGAATTGCATACTTTGATTAGGATCAATTAATATTCCTCAACACACTGATTCATTCAAACGGCAGCTTTGGAAAGGTTTCCTAAGAGGTTAGCATTCCAATCATGTTTATTAATCAGCAACTTAGAGGTCAGCACTTTGATCGTGTTTATTATTCACTTGAACTTGAATTTGTAAGTTTCCTAGGAAATTTGCTCCATATTTTTTGTGTTTTATTCGAGTAGATTGTTCAATTTTTGGGTCTCGGCTTATATCCGTGAGTTTCGCGAATTCTTTTTTGTCAACATTGGGTCAGTATTCTGTGTTACAAGATTAGGGTCTCGGTTTATAGCCAGGATTGGCTTATAGGCGAATAAATACGGTGGTAATTTTGAGGAAGTTTTTCATAAATGTTAGGAGGGAACAGAAAAAGAGGAAGGGGAAGATATATTTTGCAAATTTCTTAAATATTGTATGACGAATTTACAAGGATACTGTGATTAAGATCTAATGGGTCTCAGCATGTTTGCGACAAGAAATACATGTAAATGAGCACAGGCGGCCCAAGCTTACGTTATGAGGTGTAATGTAATTTACATTCTTACCTTCAGTGAGGTGGAACGTGACCTTTGAGAAAGCCAGTATCACGTTACAGGCGACCGTTAAAAGAGACGTTGTATGAGAATTTAAAAATTAAACGAGACTTACCTGTAAGGTGAAGTTTGATTGTAATTCTACGAGTTGGTCAGGAGCGGAGAAGTCACGTGAGATAGCGCGCGGCAAGCAAGCAGTCATTCTTTAAAGGTCCTAGGGCTCCTGGGCATTCCCATAATTTTGAGGGTAGGGAGTGAGAAGAGTACATAACATGTGGTGGGCACGTGACTTCTCTGCTCCTGACCAACAACTCGTAGAATTACAATCAAACTTCACCTTACAGGTAAGTCTCGTTTAGTTTTTAAATTCTACTTCGTCATTGGTCAAAGTCGCTACGAAGTCACGTGAGATTTTTAAAGCAAATGGCCATGAGCACTAATGCAAGATAGAATACTCTTGTGGTAAAGCAATTTTATTAACATTAACGCTGAGCTTTCAAGAGGTCAACCCCAAAGTTAACTGATTCGGTAACGCTGATTGACTTGTCATAGAACTTGCTGAAAGTTCCAGCATTGGCCCATCTGGCTGCATCCATGATTGTTTTCACTGAAACATTAGCAGCTTTAGCAGCCGATGTGGAAGCTGCGCATGTGCTGTGTGCACCATACTTGTTTATGTCAATACCAGCATTCTCTAGAACCTTTTTTAACCAACGAGCAATTGTATCGGTAGATACCGGTTTGAGAGGTTTACAGAAACTTAACAACAACTGGGTATAGCTCCCTCTGGTTAACTTTGTACGATTAACATATTCTGTCAGAACTGTAACAATGCATAGCTTTTTATCTTCTTCAAAGGAGCGAAACTCCAAACGTCCCAGGTGTTTGCCTGGTTTAGAGGTTTTAAGTAATTTCTGTATGTGAAATATACAGTTTTTATCAGTAAGTGTCGTGAGAAACCTCTAGGGCATGTATTGTTTGACATCTTTGTCCTGATAGGAGCGCAAGCAACATGGTTGTCTTGAGTGTCAACAGCTGTAAGCTTAGGCTCTCCAGAGGGTGGAGCGTTCTTAGATAAGACAAGACGGTAGAAACATCCCAGATTTCTTGGTAACGAGGTAAGGACGGTCGGGTGGTGAAAACACCTCTAAGGAACCTTGTCACCAGGGGATGGTTGCCAAATGTGCCACCTTCAGTGGGAAAGATGACAGTGGACAATGCAGAGTGGGCACTATTGATTGCACTGTAGGAAAGTTTCTTTTGGTACAGGTCACCCAAGAAGTTTATTCCATCAATGACAGATGCTGAAACAGGATTAATTTTCTGTTCACGACAGTAGAGTTCCCATCGTTGCAAGTATGATTTGTATTGTTTTTGGGTTCCCGGCTTCCATGCTTGTAGGATGACGTCTGAAGCTGTCGTTGAAAGGCCCTTGCTTGTGAGGTGTTCCCGGACAAATGGCACAGAAGAAGCTTTATTGTCTTGTGTAGTGGGTGGAGAAGGTCTGGGTTCGATGGTAGGTGTAGAGTGTCCGTTTCCCTAGGGAGAATAAGAGGTGGTGCAATAAGCATATTAGCAAGGTTTAGCCACCACGGTTGGGTGGGCCAGTGGGGTACAACAAGGAGGCCTGTTGCTTTGTCTTCTTGCACTTTTTCCAGCACTTTCTGAATTATACAGAATGGGGGGAAAGCATAAAAGGAAAAATTGGTCCACTGTATATGAAAGGCATTCACAGCATACGACCCAGGGTCGGGTTGATAGGAAACATATCTTTCACATTTGTAATTCAGCCGAGATGCGAAAAGGTCAATGTCCGGTTGGACAGAAATCTCAGCTATCGCCTTCTGAAACACAATGGGATTGAGCTCCATTCAGTCTCCCTTCGTGTTTTTCGTGACTCAGCATCTGCAGCAGTATTGTTTCTTCCTGGGATGTGGGAGGCAGTAAGTCAGATGTTATGTGTTATACACCACTCCCAGATATCAATAACTAGCCGATTGATAGTGTTTGAGTGGCACGTGCCCATTTGATTTAAGCATGCCACTGCCGTTGTGTTATCAATAAGGACAGTGATTGATTTCCCTGATATTATATCTGAGGACCTTAACCCTAGGAGAACTGCCTTTGTCTCTAGGTAGTTGATGTGATTTTCTGCTTCATCTGCAGTCCAACACCTGCCTGTGGGAGTACCCTGACATGTGCACTCCCACCCCGAGGCATCAGTAGTCATAGTTACTTGTGGTGTATCATGACTGATTTGGTTGAAAGCTGTCTCAATTGACTCAATCCACCACCGAAGGTCACTGATTGCTTCTGGGGATAGGGACATAGGGCTCTCAAAGTTTCCCTTGCACTACTTTAGGGCCTGGGTTTTCTCAATCCATCGATAATGGAGGGGCCCGTACATTACACCAGGGAAGCTGGATGTTAGAAGACCTAAGACCTGTGCTACTTGTCTTATTGAAGGTAGAACTGTATCCACAAGTTGTTTACAGGCATTTTTAACTCTACATGCCTTCTCAGGCGTAAGAGAAATTTTCATCAAGATAGAGTCCAAAATGAAACCCAGAAATACCAATCGTTGTGTGGGAACCAAAACAGATTTTTCGGAATGCACTACAAGTCCCAATTTGTCAAACATTGTAACTGTATCAATAACATTTTGGACACAGTGATCATAAAGATCAGCTTGCAAATATGAATCATCAATGTAGGCAACTGATAAGTGACCCATTTGTGGAGTGTGGAGTATACAGGCTTAAGAAGCTTGGTGAATTTTCTGGGGCAAAACGCTAGTCCATTAGGAAAGCATGTAAACTCGTACAAATTGCCCCGCCAGGAGAATTTCAGGTATTTCCGGTCCAGTTTAGCAATAGAAACGGAGTAGTACGCATCTTTTAAATCAATAGATGCCATATAGCATCCAGGTTTCATCATTGCAACAGCAGTCCAAATCGTGTCCATTTTGAAATGGTGGTAAACTACGTACTGATTCAACGATTTCAAGTTCAAAATCATTCGACACGATCCATCTCTTTTCGGCCGTAAAAATACAGATGAAATAAATTCACCCATCTCATGTTTCGACTGCTGAATTACGCCTTTTCCGAGCAGTGAAAAAATCTCAGAATCAATAAATTCTGCTTCCTCCTGGGACCATTTTGGTTGGAATGGAGGTTTAATTTGTACATGAGTTTGGGTAAACTCGATGCTTTGCCCAGCTGCGGTTTCCAGAATTTCTGGATTTGAAGTAAGGTTACGCCATTGCTCAATGTGGTCAGAAAATGTTTGGCCTTAAACCTGTAATACTCCACAAGACATGGCAGCAGTGAACGATATTTGCTTACCTTGAGTGCTGGTAATACATCAACAAAGGAAATAGTTGGTCGGCACGTTTCGTGCGGGGGTAAAATGGCTTGCCCTTGTTCTGCCGACTCTGCGTCGGCGGCACTCGTGATAAAAAAGGCCTGTTGTGTTGTTTACCATTCTGGTTGAAGTTTTGACCATAATAGGTACGCCTCGGAGGATGAGAGGAACTTGTTGTGCTGTTCATCTTGTTGGTAGCTCGAATGTGGGTCAACTGCGTCTGCAGTTCATCGCCAAATAGGAGCTCTGTCACAGGCATGTTCGCCGAGCAAAGGTCACCATAGTCCTTGTGAAGGTTTGGTTTGATGTCTTCACGACGAATCTGAGAAAGCTCAAAACTAGCATGGCCTAGCAAGGCTATAGCATCTGTAGTCATTACTACAAGCTCTTTAAATTCTTCGGCAAAAGTGCTATCAACTTTGGCTTTCAATTCTAGCAGCAAATCTGTGGATTTCACAGCGGTGACCAACCTTAGTCATATTTGTCTGAAGGCGGGAAAACTTGAGCTCTTTCCCTCGTGCTGGCCTTGGGAGCTTGCTCCAAATCTCTTCCTTCACTTTAGGGACAACGACCTTTCTGCAGTTGACCGGGCGATGGTATTTCGTGGTTCGATTTGGAAGGGAAAGAATGAAGCTTTTTTCCAGCTGATAGCGCAGAGAGGAAGAGGAGGTTTCCTTCTTGGGCTGGAGCTGAAAACATTGCAGCAGATTCAAATTTCCGCGAAATAAAATGGTTTTTGGTGTGACTCGTCCAGGATCCCAGCAAGATCGCAATGACCAGCCTGACTTATGAAGGGGGTTACAGTGGTTATGCAATGAAGCCTAAAATCCACTAAAACGATGAATACACGGCAAAACACAAAGGAATACATCAAAAGTAATTATTTTTTATTCATTGTATTGAACAAAAGTTCAAATTTATCGTTATTTAGCGTTTGCAGACCTCAGTATTTCGACAATCTAGGCCGCAAACGATGCGAAATTGTTTCTTGTATTTGGTCCATTTTTGGGATCTCATTATAGGCTTCAGAGTAGGTTGTCTTCAACTTTACCTGGCGTGCTGAAAAATTTATCAACTTCTTCCACATTTTGTGTGTGAACTTAGTCGGTCTAACTTAGATACTAGGTCCAAGCAAAATTTCGTAAACTGCCTCTAATTGGCCGTAGCGCATCCCTCAAAATCCATAAGTTTCAGCCTTTCGATCACCGCTGGAAACCCTGTTGCGGGCAAAATTGGTTTTTGGCTTGTAGCAAAGCAGAAATAAAGAATTGGAAAATAAATAAAGTGGTTTTGATACATGGGTACCAAACCGTAGAATTGGAAAATAAATAAAGTGGTTTTGATACATGTGTACCAAACCGTTTTCACAAACAAAAAATATAGGAAAACTAGTTTTAATCGCGAAATCGAATGGACTGCTTTTAGCGAGAATGGCACTTAATTGTTAAAAACAGCATACCAAGTGGGGTAAGCCACCCAGCCACCTACGCACCCCATCCCTTATTACAACGTCAAATGATCCGAATCAATGATAGCAATAAAAAATGGAATCTCTCGGAACATAATTCTCTCATGTCAACACCTGAGACAATTTCAACCTTAAGATTGCCTGGCTTAAGTTCTCTGCCCATCGTTTGCACTATTTTTGTTCCTTGTTGGGATATGTATACATTTGACAGAGACAAAGAAGGCTGCATTTTTGTACACGTGACAGTTTGCGTGACCTTTTATTTTGCACTGAAACTTACATGCTACAGTATTGTGCAAACATAATGCAAGCGAAATTCGCGAATTTTGTTCTTTGTTCTCGCGAATTTCGAGCGAAAGTTCGAGCGTAAATTCAGGGCGTTTTGAGCGAAATTTCGCTTAAACAAAGTGCGATAATACGGGGATATTTCGGGATGTCAACGAAATTTCGAGACCATGAGCATAATTTCGGTAGCCAGTTCAAAAAATTTCGCTGAGCCTTGAACAGCGACACCAGCGTTCGTGCAGTTTCCTTCGCGATGTATGCCATTGAACAATCTTGTCAAGATTGCCAAACAATGAACTGAGTTTTACTGTTTTGAAATCTGTGGCTGTGGCGGTACTGTTGACTTATAATACTTCGAGAGGATAAAAGAAAATTTAAAAAAAGCGGGCAATTGCAAGACCTCAAGTCTACAGCTGTACGTGAATGTCAGTTAAGTGAATGATTTGAAACCGCCAGTTCAGATACTGATGTTGATTCGATGCATAGAATACACTGTACAAAGAACTTACCTTTAAGAGCTTTTTAAGACTGCGAACTCAATTTGTTCTGAAAACGAAGGCAAAACACTCTAGTTTTGTGCAGTTAAGTAGCTTACAAATGTAAGTAAACTCATCACCAACGACTTATCCAAGGATGACGATTTAATCAGTCGTAAACACGAGACATGTTGAACATGCAGAATCAAGTTTCGTTCACGTTTTGATTGTCGATTGCACGTGTGCTTTAGTCGAAGTGAAAATATGGAGTGAACGAAAGTAACTTGCAAAACTAAATAGTCGATCATCTTGATAGACACTATTTTTAACGTGGAAAGATATGACCGTGGAGCGAACCGACAGGCGACTAATGTCGTAAGCAATCAGGAAAAGTTATGATAAAAGCAATAAGAATGGTTACCTCAACTATGATTTCTTTTTGAGATTCTGCCTAAAAAACGTAGTTGATGGCGCGAAGGAGAGTTGTCTTCTCAATTGCGTCTGCTGGCGGTGTGGGCTGTCATTGTTCAATAAGGTCGGTAGTAACGTGATTGAAGATGTGTAGAGCCGCTGCAACACGCAAGATGACATCAATCTTCTTTGACTTGGGTGGGTTTCTTCCTTCCGTGATGGCATCATTCACCTCAGTGATCATTTTCTCTAGATCAAAGGCCACTGCATCTTTAACAGGTTTATTAGCATGATCTGATTTATTCATTTTTTACTGAAACTAAATTGTAGCTACTGCCAGTCTCATGAATAACTGATTCTTAATAGCTTGACTACTGAAGGTTCTTCATAATGTCTGTAGCCACAAGAGATTTCTTTTCCATTGTTCCTTTTTGTCCTTTTGTTTTTTATCGTGTTTCGTTTTTGTTGTTCTGTTTTCGCGCTTAAAGTTTTAATTTATTCTTAGAGCCATGTTATGCTACCTGTACATTCCTGCATGCATTTTTGTCCTATTGTTTCTGTAGATCAACATAAAAGTTTCATTTCGCATATCTAAATCAGTTTTTTGTCACCGGAGTGCCATACAGATCTTGTAAGTTTCGTATTTCCATTTATGTTTCTTTAGTTTGTTATTTGCTGTTTTTTTGTATTTTTCGGTATTCTTACGAATTTATGTAATTTCTTTTTAGTGAATTGTAAAGTTATAGGCGAATTTCAAGCTGTGTGGAGTGTTAATTAGATAACATTCAAAGATCTGGTCAAGTGTTATGTTGTGCGGATTCGAAAGTCAGAGTAGAAGGAGAGCCCATTCGGCAGAGGCCCTTCACAGCCTTCGATTAAAGAATTCGAGATCAAGATGCCTGTCCAGCGTTACAGCCTTGTTTCGTGCCGTAAAGGGTTCTTCAAGAAGATGCCAAAAAAATGTCAGAAGTCTCGTAGAAACTGTTAGAAATCGATGAAGTTTTCAGCCGTTTTGAGAAAGCACATTACGGATACATTGCAACGTTAACTGGCAACCTCGAAGAATTGGAAAAAGAATCGCTTTACTTCAAGGAACGTTATCAAAAAAGAATGGAATTTGAGTTGAAGGTGAAACAATGGATCAACAGCGTTAATCTACGCGCCGAATCTCGTGAATGTTCAGAGATCCGTCAGAGATTCAGTGAAATGAAAAACAGACCGTGAGATATGGGATATGCCCAGCATGCAATGGAGCTCATTTTTTGTCAAAATGTCGGGTGTTCGAGAGGAAATCCTTCGAAGAACGACTGCCAATCACGAGGAGGTTGCACCTGTGCCATAATTGTTTTAAGTACGGTCACATTGCAGTGGGATGTCTAGCCAAGAGTGCATGTCAAGTAGATGGGTGCACAAGAAAACACCACACCTTGCTCCACCCCCCACGCCAGCAAGATCCGATGGACAACAGAGCTAGCGTAACAGACGCTGAAGTACAAGTGAGCAGTTCTACAACAGTTCAGGCCGGGCAAACCAACAGTACTTCAACAGTAGGAGGAAAGGTGTGCTTCAGGGTACTTCCTGTAAAGGTACAAAGTCGTGACACCAATAAGACGGTGGAGACATATGCCCATCTTGATAACGGATTGGACGTCTCATTGTGTGATAAGAGCCTAGCTTCGGAGCTCGGAGTGCAAGGAGACACAAAAACATTCTATTTGACGATGCAAGAGAATGAAAACAGCCCTAAAGTTGGCCAAGAAATCAGCCTAACAATGGAGGCACTTGATGGTACCGACCATGTAGAAGTTAATAGGCTATGGACTGTGGATAACTAAACGCTTCAAGTCGTAGCATCCCATCAGAGTATGATGTAAGAAAGTGGCCTCATTTGCACGATATCGACCTGCCAGGCATCAGTAAGAGGGAAGTCAAGTTAATCATAGGAAGCAATGCACCGGAAGCCTTCTGGATATTAGACGAAAGGCGTGGTAAGCGAGGAGAGCCATACGCGATATGTTCTCCTCTTGGTTGGACCTTGATGGGGCCAATGGACAGAGTTGAAAGCGAAGAGTGTCATCACAATGTCAACCTTGTTCGCCTTGCAGAGAACCCAAAGGAAGACGACGATTGTTTGATGCAACAGCTTGAAAAGTTCTGGAAAATAGAGAACTGTTGTATGGGTTAAAGAAAAGGCAGCGGCAAGACAATGACCTGTTTGAAAAATACAAGAGATCCATATAAAGCTACCTTGACAAAAAACACGCAAGAAGAGTGCCGGACGATGAGCTGATAGTCGATGATAAGCCACTGTGGTATCTACTCCACCACCCAGTGTTTAATAAGCCAGGCAAGACAAGAGTAGTCTTTGGCTATGCAGCAACATGTAGAGGAAGATCTCTGAATGATCAGCTGCTTAGTGGACTGGATTTAACCAATTCCATTGTTGGAGTATTGTCGAGATTTCGTGTAGATCCAGTCGCGTTAGCTGCGGATGTAGAATGCATATTCCATCAAGTCAGAGTACCCCCTGCAGATCGAGACGCCTTTAGGTTTCTATGGTGGCCGGACAGCAACCTGAACCAGGATCCAGCTGATTATCGTATGGAAGTGCATCTTCTTTGGCGCCACCTCATCTCCAAGCTGTGCCAATTTTGCTTTAAGAAAGACAGCGGAGAGCAACAGAGGTGAATTCCCAGAGAAAATAATAAACGCCGTTAAGAGGAACTTATATGTCGATGACTGTCTAAAATCAGTCAAATCTTCAGAGTGTGCCATTGAATTTGTCGTTCAGCTTCGACATCTCTCGAAAGGTGGATTTCGACTAACCAAGTGGCTGTGTAACAGAGAAGAGGTCCTAGAATCGATTCCTGAATCCGAAAGAGCTCCATCTGTGCTGGATCTTGATTTAGGACAAGAAAGATTGCCGGTTCAACGAACATTGGGACTAAAGTGGGATATGGAGAGTGACAAGTTTACCTTCAACGTGGATCTTAAAGACATGCCAGATACCCGCAGAGGTATACTTTCTTTACTTTCTTTAACAAGCTCAGTGTACGATCGACTCGGTTTCTTAGCACCAATCATCGTCCCTGCAAAGAAATTGCTGCAGGACCTCTGCAGAAAGAAACTTAGTTTGGACGAACCAGTCGGAGAGACTGAGAGCTAGACGTGGGAGAAATGGAAAGAGCAGTTGTCCAGTTTCTCGCAGATAGCAGTAAACCGATGCATCAAACCGGTCAACTTTGGAGAATTGAAGCTAGCCAAGCTACACAACTTTGCAGATGCTTCTCAAATCACATACGGAGCATTTTCGTACCTGAGACTTGTAGATGTTGAGGACAAAGTCCATTGTACGTTTCTCATGGGAAAATCTCGCCTTTCCCACCTGAAACCTATGACCATTCTGAGGTTGGAACTATCACCCGCAGTCCTTGCTGTTCACTTAGACAAAACGTTAAAAGAAGAACTTGACATCCCAGTAGCTCAATCAACCTTTTGGTCGGACTCCACCTGTGTTTTGCAGTACATTAGAAATCAGTCAAAAAGGTTTCACTCATTTGTTGTGAATCGACTGACAGTTATCCATGAGAATTCTAAACCACGTCAGTGGAGACACATTAGTTCGGAGCTCAATCCGGCGGATGATGCAAGCAGAGGTCTCGCGGTAGATGAGATGATCTTGAACAAACGGTGGCTCAATGGCCCTCAGTTCTTAAAGGAAGAAAAGGAGTTTTGGCCTCTCGACTACTCTCTACGACATCAGGAACTACCTGGTGACGACCAAGAAGTCAAACGAGACCCTAATTATCACTGTCAAATATTAATGCGTGGTAATGATCGCAATGTCCTTTCAAGGTTAATCGAGCACCGCTCTTCATGGGAAAGGTTGAGAAGAACTGTGGCTTGGCTCCTGCGATTCAAAAGTTGGTTCATCGGACAACGCAGTCCAAGTCCACTCAGTACCATTTGCACCTCAGCAAAACCAAGTCTTTTGTCTGTCAATGAGGTTCAGGTAGCTGAAAGAGAAATACTCAAGCACATACAGTGTTTGAGCCAGAGCGCGAACTTGCGACATTCTCCCCCTTGAGCGACGACTTGTCCCTTAAAATGTGACGGCCGGGCCATAAATGTCCCCCACGATCAGAAGTATTTGTGGAGCAGGTTTCTTCGAAATAAATGTATTTAATTTTTTGTCGGCTAGCATTTCACATTTTCATATAAAAATTGTTTACCAGCACCTTATAAATTGCTTTTAAAGCCACTATTGTCTCACGCTTCGCTCCTTGAACAACATTCCAAACCTGTCACGTACGTAGAAGCCGTAAGCGTCGAATGTTGTCACATTACGCTCATCCACGGTTTTACTATGCCCTTATTTTCGAAGTACTTGAACGTAGCAGATGCCAAAGTGTTTCCCCAAATAACTCTGCAATATTGTTATGAAATCCTGTCGTTCTACTAGGTAATGTATATAATTATTCACCGAATTACTGCACACTCTACCATCTTGTAAACTCAAAAGCTCAAAAGCAATAATCAAGTGAGGATCACTTTTACCATATTTGGAAGTAGAATGAGACTTGCATCATTCATGCGTGACTGGCTTCGGCGGGATTTGCACGTGTTGACAGCTCGTTTCATTAGTGGACCGAAGTGATCTTCTTTGCTTTATGTAAACATCTATATTTCTTTGGAACAATGTCCAAGAGGAAAATCACGAGTTATTTTCAACGTGAAACGGATAAAATCATCGACGAAGCAGAAGAAAAAACTGAAAACGAATTTCACGAGGAGGAAAATGACGCTCGACTTCTAAATTCGAAACCTCGCAATTTCCAGACGAAATGGTTGCGCAAAAGCGGATTAAAACTGCCCTCAGAAACAGGCTAACTACTTCTCGCCTTAATGTGCTGATGACAATTGACATTGAAGGCCCTACCTTAAGAAAATTTGACTTTAATATGGCTTACAAGGAATGGAGCAATGAAAAGCGGAGAGTCAAAACATGAACATGTTGCCTTTATTTATGCTACAAAAACTTTGTGTGCTTATTACTACAAAATTTGACTTGGCAGTTTGTAAAGGAAAAGATGGAATGAAAACATTTTATCCTGACTTTCTTATTTAGTGTCTACTGTTACAAATATGAACATGTTAAAAGTTTACTCATGGCTGACATGTATAACAAAGTTAGTTGATGTTAGAGAGCACTTAAATGTATGTTCAACTGTGCAATTACACAGCAAGTTTCTGTTTGGTCAATTAATGTAAATTTACAAACTGTAAAAATAAAACTAAATTTACATTTACCGCAGCCACAACATTGTTTTACAAGTGTTTTATTTTTCCTTGGGCAGCAGAAAGACAATTTATTGGATAGGACAAAGACAGTGTTAATGTTATAATAAATTATGCTCTGTCCCCTGCTATTGCCTATTTGTCCCTTTGCAAAGGCAACAGAGGGACAAATTGTCTCCTGAGGCAGTTGAGCTGGCTCAAACACTGCATACAAAGGCTTTCTTTTCTAGACGTCATTCAAGCCTTGCAAGGCCTCGGTCAATTATCCTCTCCACGTCAAGTCATGTCTGAACAAAAGGATTTGAAGACAACAGCGTCTATGCGTAATCTCCACCTGTTATTGGATGACAAAGGAATTCTTCGAGTCGGAGGAAGATCGGGCAACGCATTAATCAAGTACTAAGCGAAGCACCCAATTATTCTTCCCTACCGAATCGAATCACAGATTTGATCATTCTTCAGCATCATCAGCAAGCGGGTCACCTCGGCCGAGTACGTCTTATCCAGTCTGCAGCAATTATATTGGATAATCGAGGGATGTTCAGCTGTGCGTCGCTTGATTGGTGACTGCTTTCTTTGCAAAAGACTCGGGGCTGTGCGAGGAGAACTGTTAATGGCTGACCTACCAAAGGAAAGGTTGATGTCAGGAGACCCGCCCTTCGCTCATGTGGGTGCAGACTATTTTGGCCCCTTCTATGCGCGCCAAGGTCGTTCACAAGTCAAACTTTATGGCTGCCTGTTTACGTGTTTGGTAGTGAGAGTGGTCCACATCGAAATCGTACATTCGCTAGACACAGATGGTTTCGTGAATGCATTAAGAAGATTTATCAATCTTAGGGGAAAGCCAACAACAATTTACAGTAACAATGTGACCAATCTCCAAGCCAGAGAGAAGGGAATCCGTGAATCACTGGCTGATTGGAATCAAAGGTCAATTCATGAGTTCCTTCATCAGGAAAATGTTATCTGGAAATTAAATCCACTGGCTGCATCACACCGTGGCGGCATCTGGGAACATGTAATAAGATCAGGTCATAAAATTTTGAGAGCGCTTCTAGGTGAACAATTCGTGTCGGACGAAATGTTATGTGCCTTGATGACCGAAGTTCAGGGAATTCTCAACAGCAGACCATTAACCCCTGTTAGCAGCGACGCGAAGGATGTCGAGCCACTAACACCAAACCACCTACTGCTCCTGAGAGCTAACCCTAATCTACCTCCGGGTATTCTCTCAAAGGAAGACCTGCATAGCAGACGCCGCTGGCGACAAGTCCAAATAAGTGTCTGATGTATTTTGGAAATGCTGGTTAAGAGAATATTTACCAACCCTTCAAGAGAGAAGTAAGTGGTTGAAACATCGTCGCTGCTTAACTGTTGGTCATCTAGTGCTGGTTGTGGATAAGAATGTTCATCGTGGAAAGTGGCCTTTGGGCAGATTATTGAAGTCTTTGTTAGAAGAGATGGTTACGTCATGTCTGCGAAAGTTATAACAAGTTCTGCGACAACCTTTACCAGACCAATCACAAAACTGTGCTTCTTAGAAGGCTAAAGAGAACATTCAAACTAAGAAACTGAACTTGTTTGATGAGAAACGAAAACGTTCTTGAACTTGATCATTTAAAGTCAATTTTGCATCTCTCACTCGTGTCCTAAGTTAGTGAGGCTAATAATGAACTCTTAAAATTTAATTAGTTCATTGGGGCCGGTGTGTAGCCACGAGAGATTTCTTTTCCATTGTTCCTTTTTGTCGTATTGTTTTTTATTGTTTCGTTTTTGTTGTTCTGTTTTCGTGCTTAAAGTTTTAATTTGTTCCTAGAGTCGTGTTATGTTACATGTACATTCCTGCATGTATTTTCGTCCTATTGTTTTTGTAGATCAACATAAAAGTTTCGTTTTGCATATCTAAATCAGTTTTTTTGTCACCGGAGTGCCGTACAGATCTTGTAAGCTTCGTATTTCCATTTATGTTTCTTTAGTTTGTTATTTGCTGTTTATTTATATTTTTCTGTATTCTTACGAATTTATGGAATTTCCTTTTAATGAATCGTAAAGTTATAGGCGAATTTCAAGCGTCTTCTCCACAAATGTAATTGAGCTGTGACGCGGTGACGCAAATTTCCCTTTAGTAAACAGTCATTGCCATTTTTAAGACACTAAGAACATTTTTGAACTGTCATTGAAAGTTTTTCTACAACCCAGAATCAAACCCCGTCCTTTCGTATGCTAATCTCTCTCCCTTACCACCATACCAACAAGCTAATCCGCCACAATTCTGAAAAATTCAAGTATATATTGATTAACTTTCTTTCATAACTGATACATCTATAATAGGCCACCCTACCCATTTCCCGAACTTTCAATGTAAATTCAACTTGGGCTTCAACTTTGCTCTTTCTAAGACTTTTTGAAAATGTATTTGTTGCCTTGTTGTAACTTGCCTTGTTGGGTTTGTTACTCCAGAGGAGACATTACATCTACCATGGCTAAAGGCTTGGTTACCAATGATGGCATCAGTTGTCAAAAATGGCAACAAGTGTTTACGAAAGAGGAAAATGCAGGCAGGTCAGTCGCTACACTGTACCGGGGAGAGGGTGGCATAAGATATAAGTTCCTTTAGGTTCTTTTAGCACTGCCATACTGAATTTGGCAATTAATACAGATGTACATGTAAGCCATCTAATCTACAAATGTAGTACACCTTTTCCTCATTTTTCCCACCGCACACCCACTTACACTGCACCTACATTGTTACATACACACAGGAGACATTCTGTACCGTATCATTCAATCGGACCACTCCTGTGGCAAGAAAGATGCCTCCAAAGTTTGATTTGAATGGCTGTATGCTTTGAGTCACCTGTCCAAGGTTAGGGAGAAAACGGCACTGGCTTTGTTGCGTCCATTGTCACTGGTGAATTCTTCAACTCCAGTAGCTACTCGACCATCTTCTGTCTCACCATGCCCAGCAGACTCCCACTCTTTGAACCTCTTTAAATGAGAAAATAGGAGCAACAAGCTATAAAAAGTTGCTCAACAAAAGTTATTATTATTATTATTATTGTTATAACTGATTACCCGACCATTTGTAAGGTTGCAATGCCTTGAATACAATCTTCTGCTTCCCTGGAAAGGAGTTCCACATCTCAAGGAATACCCAATTCACTTAAGTAATAATTCATTCCTTTCATTGTAATAACTAAGTGACATATCTCCAATTCCTCCCCCCTTGCAGGATTTATGCATATTTGTAGTTTTTACATTAACACCACAGGCTCACGATCCTCTGTTTGAGTTGCGGATATGTGGTAGCTGTATATTAACCCTATTCAGACCGGGCCTTTTTTGGTCTGGTGGGACCAGGGGGGGGGGGGGTGAGCGGATTCCGCCCCCACCTCTTAACTCCGAGAATATTAAAGCTACGGAAACGAAACTTAAAGGACAGATCCGTTTCCATTGAGGTCTGCAACATCTTTAAAAAGTAATGGTTTTTGATTAAAACGAAGGAAATTCAAAATTCTGAAAGAAACCGGCTGTCAAAAAGTGGTTGCCTCAAACTTGATAGACAAGGAGTTGCTATATCAAAATATTCCCGGATAAATTTTAGGAAAAGTCGCCAAATTTGATGGCTTAAGCTTGCTTATTGAAAAAATGATAAACGTCCAAAGTCCGTGCGGGCAGAATTCCGCCCCCCCCCCCGGTCTGAATAGGGTTAATGGCCGCTTCACTTGTGAACAAAGGATTTTGTGAATACAATATTTATGGCTTTTTGAACGGACGAAAGTCAAATGAAAATGCTTAGAAACACGAACACTGTGTTAATGTTTGTTATTATGGGCATTGTTCCTTTTTGTCGTATTGTTTTTTATTGTTTCGTGTTTGTTGTTCTGTTTTCGTGCTTAAAGTTTTAATTTATTCTTAGAGTCGTGTTATGTTACATGTACATTCCTGCATGTATTTTCGTCCTTTGGTTTTTGTAGTTTTTACATTAACAGCACAGGCTTACGATCCTCTGTTTGTGTTGCGGACATGTGGTAGCTGTATATTAACCCTATTCAGACCGGGCCTTTTTTAGTCTGGTGGGACCAGGGGGGGGGGGGTGGGCGGATTCCGCCCCCACCTCTTAACTCCGACAATATTAAAGCTACGGCAACGAAACTTAAAGGACAGATCCGTTTCCATTGAGGTCCGTTTCCATTGAGGTCTGCAACATCAGCCGATGACGTCATGTGACGTCACAACGTCACAACAATGCTTTGTTCTCAAACAGCAGCCATCTTGGATCCGCCATCTTGGATTTCTTGAATTTTCCAAAACCTTCCAAAACCACCAAAATTGATAAAGAAGTAATTAAAATCAATAAATTAACACGTAAATGATCTAAAAAATGTAAACTGTTCTTTAAAAAGTAATGATTTTTGATTAAATCGAAGGAAATTCAAAATTCTGAAAGAAACCGGCTGTCAAAAAGTGGTAGTAGGAAAAGTCGCCAAATTTGATGGCTTAAGCTTGCTTATTGAAAAAGTGATAAACGTCCAAAGTCCGTGCGGGCAGAATTCCGCCCCCCTCCCCGGTCTGAATAGGGTTAATGGCCGCTTCACATGTGAACAGAGGATTTTGTGAATACAATATTTATGGCTTTTTGAACGGACGAAAGTCAAATGAAAATGCTTAGAAACATGAACACTGTGTTAATGTTTGTTATTATGGGCTTGATTTGTCGATTTAAGGCTCTGGGAGGCAGTTTTTAGAAACGTGAAGTTTGACGTACTCTATAAATGTTTATATAGTCACAAGGCTTACAATTTCCAAAACCTCAAAAATTACCAACAAGCTTGGGATTTCACCAAAATAAACACACTTAATTAACCCCGTGCCCTTGGCAAAAGAATCCCGGCTTCCAAAAGAATAGTCTTTGTAGTTTGATTTAGTCTGATAGTGACTCATTCGCGTCTGCGGACTGACCCTTAAAATCCAGCACAAACTTTGGAATCTGATCGAAAATTTGTTTCTTCCTATGATCTGCACATGTCGCCTGCTCAAAGGCATCTCGAGAATGCAGTTTTCCATGCAAATTTAAACTCGCAAGGCCCAAGCGGCTAGTTGGCACACAAAGGAATCCAGTTGAAACACGTGAGCATGCAACCACACATCTCTTTTTTTTTTTTTTTTTTTTTTTTTAATTGATTGCTCACACATTTACAAACATTACATTAACAGTGTTATTATTACACTACTTACAGATATTATTTGCACAAAACTAACTTCTAACAATACATTACGAACTACAGTTACAATACAATGTAAGTTAACCTTATTAGAAATAAAAGAAAAAAAAGAACTTACAAACACTAGCCTATCTTATACCCTATAGAAAATAGTCCCCGTAGCATTTAAAACAAATATTTTTTAGGAGAGTAATATTGTATAATTAAGGAGATCGGAAGAAAAAAATTACTACTAACAGGGTCAAACCAGGACTGAAAAGTTAAATTTGATTCAGTTTTTTTTATATAAATTTTTAATTTGAAAGGTGGCCGAGGAGAGGTTTCCATTTCTCTGATGAAGAATTAGGATCATTTTTTTCAATTTCATAGCTTTTGTTCATGAGATGCAAGAAGTGCGAAAGATTAGGGATTTCGTTTTTTAATTTACAGACCCAGATACAATATCTGCTCATCAGACAAGAGAAATTAATTTGCAACTTTGCATTTGAGGTGTCTGGCTTTAGGCCGAGAGCAATGGTCATGTCTAATTTATTCCCTTTCTGCGTACATAGGGATGTCTGAAGCCATTTAAAAAAGCTTTCCCAAAAACGAGTGGTCTGGTTGCAATGCCAAAAAAGGTGGAGCAAAGTTTCTGTTTCCTTTTCGCAAAAGGAACAGCGGTCACTGTCTTTGACGTTAATTTTATACAAAAAGGAGTTTGTAGGTAGACGTCGATGAAGAAATTTAAATTGGAATATTATTAGTTTGGTACTTTTTGTGCAAATCTTTGTAGATTGAAAAGCTCTTTTCCAGTCAAATTCACCTTTTTCCAAGTCGCAATCTTCGTGCCATTTCGCCTGAGAAGTTTCCGGTGCTTCGCTTTTAGTTGCAACTAGAATTTTGTACGTTAAGTTGCTGGGTTTTTTTGCCTTGAGGAAAATTTTAATGAATGGTTCAATCTCATCTTTTTCGGGGCTATCTATGTTTTCTTTGAAACGTTTTCTTAGATTCTTCAGCGTGGCAATAATCCCCCCGAATGCTAAAGGGCAGGCTTTGAGTCCGTATTTATTCTGAAATTCTTCATAGGAGAGAGGTTTGTTTGCGTCTTTCATGAGAGACCTAATGGTCGATATTCCATTTGCAAGCCATTCTCGAAAATAGATGGGTTTGCTGTCTATTCTGATAAGAGAATTATTCCAGAGAGGCTGTGATTGATAATGTTGTAAGGAGGAGATATTGTCAGTGTAATTAACCTCGGACCAGATCATCAGAATTTCATTAATGAAGATATTGGTAGATGAGAAGTGATGCTTGATATCTGTTTTGTTTAAATTTCCAAGAAAAACAGCTTCTCCGCCATATCTTCCAAGTTCTCGTTCAAAGAAAAGTTTCCATTTTCCTAAGTTTGTTTTGTCAAGATATTTTTTAATCCAAATAGTTTTCAAAGATTTATTAAATGAGAAAAGGTCAATCATTTTAAGCCCGCCATTACTGTAATCGTTAATCATAATGTTTCTTTTAATTTTATCGGGTTTCCCGTCCCAGAGGAAATGATAGAAAGCTCCATTCAGTTCTTTGATAGCCTGGTGGTTTGTTGGGAGAGGGGAAAGAACATGAACAAGCTGTGAAGCAATTAGGCTCTTTAATATAGCGATTTTTCCAAGTAAGCTTAGCCTTCGGTACTGCCAGTTTCTAAGTAAATTTCGAACTTTCTCTTTTTTTTCGTTAAAGTTCAGCTTTACCGTTAATTCGGGTTCTATTGAGAGCCACACGCCTAATGTTTTGATTTTTAAATGCTGCCATCTGAAACCTTTCTCGGGAAACATAATGTCTTGGCTTCTTGCTTTTGAACCTATCCACAATGCTTCGGTGTGCAACCACACATCTCAGTGCAACAAAAAAGCCGTTAAAAAACCATAAATATCGTATTCACAAACAACCAAGGCGGCCATTAGTATATAGTTAGCACAGGTCTGTAACACAAACAGAGGATTGTACGCCTGTGTTGACATGACACAAAGCATTTGCAAGTCTGTCATGTTCATTGCAGAGTTACAAAAAGCCATGTACAGTATAGCGTGGTCATATTGATGTGGGTAAAGGCGTTTCAAAAACTGCAATTATTTATAGCTGGCATTTTCTTTTTGAAAAGTCATACATACAGTGTGGCACTAAATTTGTGCAAAAATTTATCATTGTGGATTGGAGATTTTCGGTGTTTGCAAGAACTAATTTTTTGCGATTGGGAAAGACTGGGTTTCTTAGAGGGGATTAATTTGAGTACTTGTATGCAATCTAAATACACATGAAACAATATGTGCATTTAAAACAGATTTCAAATGAATGTCACCCTATCACTGTATCGCCCCGCTGGAGTGGGTGATTCCTCTTGACAACCACAGTACTAATTTTGATTTGTGCTGCAGACTGCAATTTCATTGTTTTATTTCAGAATGTTTTCTACTTTTTGAAAAACGAGGGAGAGTGTATCATGTCAATGAACGGTTTTTTGTGGTTTTTGTCTAAAATTCTACAGTGGAGGAAATTTTTGTGAAACAAATTGGTGGGAACGTTTTTCGTGAATCACGAAAAAGAGAACACAAAAATTAAGTGGCACACGGTGACTGTGAAGGAAGGCTGACCAACGACTTCATGTGCCACCCATTTAGAGCTAATGTTCTTCTCACAACAACAGTGGTAGAAAACTTCTGTTCTTTCAGCTTTCCACTTTCATAAAGGCTATTAACTTTTAAGAAAGCAGCCGAAGTGTCCGAAGATACTTGGGCCATGAGTACCACTCAGGACTTCGCACTCCTATGCATCCTTTTTGGCAGGATCAAAGGTTTCTTTGTTTTGTATTCCCTTACAAACCACGAACAGAACCCATGGCTTCCACTTTGCTGTTGCAACAATTCTTGTGTGAATATCTCAACAAAGGCATCGTTAACTTACCTGAACTGCTTTGATGGGGGGACTGGCAAGCCAAGCTTCTCAACTGGAATAAACTGTAATGTTGCTGCAGTTTTCAGAATAAACCATTTTATTAATTGACTATAACAACATATGTTAGGTATATTCAGGGTTCATATCCCACTTTTTAAACCATTTTCTAGGACGTTTTCATGACTGAAGACAGATTATTCAAGTACTCCACAACCAACAATTAATAATCAGACAGCTTAACACACCAGGCACAATGCGAGAATAAAGTTCAAGTGGCTTAGAAAACACAAGTACAGCCTACAAAATAGAACCTAGAAACAACACTGTAAACAAGTACTCTGTAAATTTCTATTATCGTATTTTCTTGAGTAAATACCACAGCGCTTATTAAATTGTTAGCGTTTATGATGCAGCATTTATTCAGGGGCGGCATTTATTTTTAAGTTGAATTTTTAAATCACTGACAACCATCACGGTAAATTATTTGTAAGTATTATGTAAAACAGAAACATGTTTAAAGTTCCAGTGTCTTGCTTTTTGTTGAGATAGAATCGTAATTGTCTGGCTTGTGGTGTGTACAACGATTACCAAGTTGTACTGTACTTATAATCCTTGAATAAACGCCACATTCTTGTTATTGGGTATGGCGTTTATTCAAGGGCAGTGTTTTTTTAATATTTTGCTTCCATCTGCAGCTTTAAATTGCGGGCGGCATTTAATCGAGTAAATGTGGTATTTGAGTTAACAGATATCCAGGCAAACTGTTAGCTAGAAGGGTGTCCAGGCATCTATAAAGCCCTACTTTCGCAGAAATTTGTTTAAAATTAACTTAATCTGTTATAAAATTTAAGAGAAACATGCCCCTTAGATGCTTAATTTTCGTTGTTCTGGCTGAACGCGTCTGCCAAGAATAGGCAGCAATACAGGTGTAAAACAATGTAAAAAATATACATACCGGTAATAATAAACAAGTTTCTAGTTATTGAAGCCCCTATGCACACTTGCTTGAGAGGAGACACTTTTTCCGTGATTCTTGCACCTCAGCATTTGGTGCAGTCTTTTTAAACGGAGGTTGGCGTGGAGGATGGTTGCTTCTTTTTTCCAGTTTTGTTTGAACAGCTTTTGGTACTCTTGTCTTGAACCTTTTCTGCAATTGCCACAGATTCAGAGGAACCATCTTTGACATCATTGACTGAATTGTCATTAATTGAACTGCTATGGGATGAAGCTTCTTAGGATGAACTTTCTTTGGATGAACTTTCATTGGATGAACGTAGCTTCTTCAAGGCATTCTGGAGCCACTGAGCTAGAGGTTCTGTTTCTTTGCTGACACTGATGAAAAGCCTTATGTGAACTGAACCTGTTGAATGACTTAGCTGGAAGAAAGCAAACTTGATTTTTGCCATCCAAAATGCATTCTACCTCCAATAATGGTAGAAAAAACCACAATTATTCATGACCAAATCAATCCTGATATCTGGAGGGGTACTTTCCTAATTCAAAACTGTGTACTTGTATTTAGACTAAGGGGCCAGCAAATTAAGCTGAATTTTGTTATCAATGAATTCAGATTCTAAGTAAAGATATTCTTAGATCACGAGTTGTCCCTCATTTTCCTCAGGGATAGAAGAGCAGTTCAAAAAACTCGAGTGTGCATGAAATATTCTCCTCAGCTCACATTGAATGTAATGTACCTGGTTGTGTCTGTTCGTATGTCATGTCAGCCAAGCCAGCAAGGCATCATTGGTCTTTTTTTTTTCAGGCGGACTGGAATTGAGAAAACGGCAGAAATCTGGCATAACGTATACTCAGGCATAATCGGCAATAGCCTGCGAGTAGGCTCTTGTTTGGGTTTTATGCGTGGGAAACAACACCCCCGCAGCTTTGTCGGTTGCATGTCCTCCCGTGCATACACCAAATAAGAGCCTGCAAGTTCAGTGACTTTAGTAGGAGCTCGTATAAGCAAATGTAGTGGACAGAAATTAGTATTTTAATGCGAAATCCGCTTTCAAGTTGCACAAATCAATGTCTCATAAGCTTAACAAAATATTCGGAATTGAGCTTACCATTTTGGAATGACATGTGCTTCATCTGTAATGATCGCAAAGGTTCTGTCTTGATAAACCTTACTTCTAATCTTGTTTCTCCACTTCTCCTTTTTTAAGGAAGACTCTGGTTTTCCGAATACAAAGGAATAAGTCCCTTTGATAAGATTTTCCTCGTCAAGGTCTGCAGCGCCCAAACTGGTACTGGAAAGGCCACGGTTTCGCAGTTCGCGGATATGAGAGTCCACCAGAGACTTCAGAGGACAGACAACCAAAATTATGGCATGGTGAGGATCTGAATTGCCCCTTAATTACTTGTAATATCAAACAGACTACAATGTTTGGGCAAAACAGTTTATTGACTACCAGAACGAGACGCTAGGCGAGAGGTCAATGAACAAAACCGCCAAGGGTGGAGTGGGCGGGTAAGCAATGACTAGCGCGAAGCTAACGTAGAGCGATCTGAAAGCCGATACGCTAAACCCGCTGAAGGCTAGCCCGAAAGGGTGATCCTTGTACAATTACTTGTAATATCAAACACAGACTACAATTTTTGGGCAAAACAGTTTATTGACTAGCAGAACGAGACGCTAGGCGAGAGGTCAATGAACAAAACCGCCAAGGCCCAAACTACTTTAGCTTCAAAGGCGAAAGTAGCACCACCGCGCCTAAACCTATGAGGAGAGTAGCTAGTGGAATCAAGAGTGACCGCTTTGATAACCTTTGCCAGAAAGGAACTAAAATGCGCATAGCTAATATGACTCAGTGAGCTACCAGACCTAACTGAGAACAACGGCATGTCCTTAGGTACCTGGTTAATCCTAAGATGATTAACCAAAGCGGCGACGGGGCACAACAAACTACCCGGAATGCACGGCAGGGCTAAAGAAGAAAGGCGGTCCTGAAACTGAATAGTTTTAGATGCACGAACTGTGAGATAAGCAAACGAGGCATCAAAACAAAGATCTAACCGTAAAAGAACCTTAGGCGAGACTTGCGCCGCACGATCAACAACTGAATTCGACTTGCGTAAAAATGAATAAAATGCTACTAGAAAAAGCGCCCACATAGCGACGTGCAAAGGACTATCAAAATCGACAAAATGGGCAATGCGTAATAACAATCGTGGAGTGATTGGAGCCTTGCACTTGGCTACTGTTCCTAAATAACGCTTGACTCCGCGTAACAACAATTGATAACAATAATCACTATCCCAAATCAAATTATGACCGAGAAGCTTATGCATATGCTTAATGCTACTTAAATGATTCAGGATAGTACCATAAACGCGGCCGAGTGAGACTAAATAAGCTATGTAACGTGTAATTAATGTTACAGTCACTGGAAATGGAGGGGCCGAAACCGCCTCGCAAAATGAAATGTAAATCTTAATGTGGGAGTTCAAGTTCCGCAGGGTTGAATCTGCATATGCTCGCTCTAGAGAATCCAAGGCTTCAAGATTTGGTGATGGTTGCACTTGCCTTCGACGATGGCGATCTGCAACAGAGGCACGAAGCGCCAATTAAGAAAGGTCAAAGACCAAATCCTCGCTGTCAATGGATAACATGTGAAAACAAAGATTACGCTGAGAAGCGAGTTCATGGAACTTTCTGGGAAATGTAGAATCAACATCCCTGTGACTTAGGCAATCGGCAAAGACATTGTGGACCCCCGGAATATGGGAAACGTAATTCTAAATTGTAGCGAGCTGATGTAAGCCAAAGTTGTCTCAAGCAACGCTGCATGAAGAAGTCACGTGTACGACCTGAGCGCACAACCTGAACGGCAGCCTCGTTGTCACACGAAATCTGGAAGCTAGAACCTGCCAACTTCGGAGCCCATATCTTAACCGCCATGACGAGAACGAACAGTTCTAACGCATGTTCCTGGGAAATGCGAACGAGATACATTCGTCAAAACACGTAGCACCGCCTCAATGTAACGAAGAATCACAGGTAAATAACACGTCATGAAAATCACGCGGATGTTACGCGATCATGGCGGAACCATTGAAGGGTGGTAAAAAGGTCAACCACCAGTCAATGTCAGATAGCATATCACTGGTAACTGGAAAACGTGACTACTTAGGAGCCAAACTGTGCAAACGATTTAGAAGGCGTGACATAAATATCCTGCCAGGCCGAACGCAAGCTGTGACAAGTGACAGTTTCCCTAGTAACGATTGTAATTGACGGCGTGTGAAGGTCGAAAATTTTGTCCACTGCAATAACTCCGATTTGAGGTCAGATAAGCGATCCGCCGGAACTTCAAAGAGCATCTTCTCGGTGTCCACTAAAATCCCTAGGCAAATCAACCTCGTGGAAGGATGACAGTCTTTTTCCGGTGAAGATTGTAGACCTAGTTCATCAAATAAATCTTGAAGACGTGCAAAGGCAAAATGAGAATCTGCTGGATGTTCAGCACCGTAAAAATCGTCTAAGTAGACGTCAGCGGTATAACCTTCCTTGGTAAACCCATGAATAACTGCCCGAGTAGTTCGCGGACACACTAGCACTGATGAACGTAGGCCAAATGGGCATCTAGTATCGAAATACAAAAGGCCATCCCATGAAAAACCAAGATATTTATAATCCTTAGGATCAATTGGGAATTATCGGTACGCACGTTTTAGGTATTTCTTAAACGTAACAACCTGAGCCTTTATTGACAATAAACTCACGCAGTCTGTCTATGCCTGGGAGATGAAGTTGAAATTCATTGTTCAAATAATGCGATTTCGGAATACCACTGTTGACAGAGGCTGTATGCGGGAAACTAAGATCCATCACAACCCGGCGCCTAGTAGACCCACGTTTGTGGACTGTCTGTAAAAGAGACGTAATCAGGTCTTGCGGTAAAGGATTCTCTTTAAAAGGCCCGGCAAGAGCTCTGAAGCTCAATTCAGTTGACAAATAATGTTTTACATCCTCGGGATAGGCAAGAGCTGACGAATGATTTGTGTTAGTAGACTGCGGCAAAACACTGGAGGTATAGTTTATAGGCCAACCGAATTGCAAGAATTCAACAACGTCTTGGTCGGCATAATCTGTCAAATAATGTCGCCAAACAGAAATGCGCAGTTGCGAAGAAACAGGTATTTTGGCTCCGAAGGCGTTCGGTTGTGGAAATTTCGCGGCTAGAATATGAGCAACAACCGTGGGCGAAGAATGAGCTGAGAAAAAAATCATGTTTCGATAGCATATTGTGTTCTGTTTTCGTGTCCATGTCCGAGTCCGTGTCATAATCCGTAAATGCTGTTAAACCAATATTCTTACGATCCAGTCATGGCTGATTGGGGATTGGCATTTTCCGCTTTGGACAGTGTAGCATAGGGTGCTCGCTGGACTTGCAAACTCTGCACAAATGATGTGAGGTGTAGTTACTAGCCGTGGAATCGCAAGAACAAGTCCCCTTGTAATTCCACACTTGGCAACCTTTAGCTGCGGGGAAGATCCAGAAGGAGGCGAAGGAGAAGATGAATTTAGATTCTTGGAATGGGTCGAGCGTAAATCCGAAGCTTAAAAAACGTGGCCGCCATGTCACGGATTTCAGTAATGCGATCCCAATCCAATCGACGCAGTTCGACTTGCCTTGCCAAATAAGAATAGAAACCATGAACACTTGCCGACGTGTAACTTATTGCTTTAGCCATTAGAACTTCTAGTATGGCGAGCATGTGCGCATCGAAGCCGGATCATATGTGCGAATCATCGCCAAATAACCGGCAACGAAAGATGGTAAATCGAGAGAACTGAACTCAGTGTTCATTGACATACCTGGAACAAAGTCCTGAGTACATTTCTTCGATATGCTCTTTCGTTTTACGTCCTAATTCATCATTAATCTTCGGAACTGGTGTCGTCGCTGTCGACGAGACCCTGCTTTCTCTCAAATTTAACGAGAGCTTTCTGGTGAGCTGCAGCCGCTTTGTTGGCATTGTCAAGGAATGCAAGGAGCTTATCTAGGAGAGCATCAAGTTTGTCATTTACTGACTGCTTGGGACTTTTCTTTTTTGCAGTTTTAGCCCTCTTTCCTCGCTTCCTGAAAACATAACAAAATAATATCACAACATCTTCCCATCTCATGTTTGAAATTCAATTTTGCCTTTCAATAGCTGGAGAAACCATTATTTCTACATTAAATTAATAAATCAAACAAAGTTTCATTATTACTTCCTCCTACTTCAAAGTTTTAGATTGAAAGCAATACGGCTACACTGAAATGTTGCCGAAATGTTTTAGTTCTCTTAAGGTCGCGTGGAAAGGATACTCTCATCAGTATGCATTTTTGCTTTGGAAAAGTATACGCGAAGTGCAACTATTACTGACAACAAGCGATGCATATTAATAAGATAAATGCACACCAGTGAGATACCTGGTGAGCTTTTGCGCGAAAACATGATATCTTCACTCGTGAAGTGATCACCGTTGCTATAGTTACATAACAAATCGCGCTTTTTGCAGCAAAAGTGAAAAACTTTGTTATTTCACTGGTGTTTCATATAATAAATAGAATATTAAATGACCGCTTGGAGATACAAAAATCACTTCTAGAAAATATCTAACTCATTTGTACGCTCACTCGTGAATTTTTTTTTTCACGCTTGAAGAGAAATTTCGTATCTCCGCGCGGCCTTGTAATATCCTTCCTCTACTTACAAAAAAAAAAAAGCTAAATTCTGTATCGAACGCAGTTGAAATTCGTAAGGCAAGAACGGAATCCATGTAAATTGCAAGTATTTAATTGAAACAAATAAAATAAGCATTGACCGGAAGGCTCATAATTCGTCGTATCTCCGTATTCTGACAGAATCGATTTATTGAAGAGTATTTTGCGACAAAATCCATAAAGATAAAATTGCTGATGTTGGCTAGGAGAAAGCATGGATGTTTCACGACTGGAAGACTTAGCCCGAATGATGGCACGTGCTAGTAAGAGAAAGTGTTTTATGCGTTGCGTGGAAAGAATCTTATCGCTTCTTCAGGTGAGACTTTCGTCTTCCAGATATCACTATTTCTCAGTTTTACATTTTATTGCTAATTGAGCCGAAGATTATTAAAAAAAGAAATATATACTCACTTGTCTTCTCTTCGCTCTTCATCTCGCTTTCTCTTCACGGCTTGCAGGACTGATGAAGGCTCGTCCAAGTTGACCACTTCCTTGTTTGGGTCTATGACATACTTCGTGTCTTGCTCATCAATGTTTTTACAAACTTTTTTCACTTCCTTCTCGATAGAATTTTGTGTCGAATTTTCTTCAGCATCTTCAGAGCAACTGCTAGGATCTTTGCTGTAATATTCTTCCTCTATGTTACTCCGCTTGAAGCTTGAAAAAAAAATGGAAAGAAGAAAATGTTACTATTAAATACTTTGTTTTAGAATATTTCAGCACCGGAATTCTTCATCCGTACAAGAGAGCTTACCTTTGGCTTTGTGCTAGCGTTTCACCTTTTAAAATCTTATTGGCTCTCTTCCTGAGGCGTTCAATGGCTTTCTTGTCATTAACATCCATATCCCTATAAAGATCCCCCGTATTGCCAAGAACGTCTGCGTGTTTCTTCATGAACTGCACCACGCTGCGCCACTCGCGGCCACATTTTTCCACGGCCTGAACGATCATCATATCTTTGACCGCTGTGTATCGATGATTTTGTGTTTTACGCTTTGGTAGTTTTTTTCTAAGGCTCTCGTCTTCTGTGCGATGTACACTGCTTGTCGAGGGCATTGTAAAATCGCCATGTAGGGCCGCTCTCATAAAAATATTATCGTCAAAAGACATGTTTGAATGTTGTCCGTTTATTGACCACAGTTTCTGAAGGAAAATAAATATATAAAGAGTGAAGCACGTGGGTGTTTAGTTCCGAAACAATAGGAGAGGAAGAAGACATGTGATGTTTTGCTGATTTAGCGCGAAGGTGTGACAAAAACCTGATGTGTGAGTGTCACTCGTGCAACGTTAAGGTGCGAAGAAAACACTTTTCACAAGTGTTCTGACAAATAGCAATTTGTGCGTTGAAAACAAGTTGTTAAAAAGCTTTATTTATGCTATGAAAACTATCAGTTTTTCTCAGAGGATATCTACTTTTCAGCAACATGGATACTCTGCCACCTCCTCCGGCATTTTTATCTGGGATCCTTTCCTTTTTGCTGTCGTTCTTTGCATTGGCAAACAACCTTTTGGAAAGTGAAAATGATGAAATTCCACCACCGCCGCTTTTTCTCGCTACAGTTATGAACACGTTTCTGATATTGCTGCCCCTGTTAGCTCTTTTCAATCAACGGAACTATGCATTGATAGGAAGACTTTTCCCACATTTTCGGGGCATAAGAAACCATGGGAGAGATGTCTGGGCAGTGCTTGAAAGGAATCCTCACATTTTCTGGTACTGTACGGGTGAAACGCCGGAATCTTTGGAAACTGTAGTCGAAAATATCTTCGCCGATGTAACATCGCCAAGGCATCTGCCAAGAGTACCCACCAGCAATCGAAGGCGCCGTTGTCTACTGGATGTAAGAAACCGAGTGCTACTCGGCTTCATTTGGCTGAGACAATATCTAAAGATCCACGTCCTAGCCTACATTTTTGGTATTTCTAAAAGCACAGTGGCAGAGGAAATATACCACATTGTACCAATACTTTATGTTCGCTATAGACACTACATATCGTGGCATGGACTGAACCAATGGCGAGAGTTCTTACACACTCTACCCCATTTTCCCAATGCAGTTGGCGCAATAGATGGTACAATTCACCAAGTGAGAAGACCTTCAGGGCCGAGACAGGCTGACTTCTATCGTGGAGATAAAAAGTGCCATTTTATGTCCTCTCAAATGGTGGTTGATGCGGACGGCATGATTGTCTTGTTGGTAGCAGGGTGAGTGCTCCTCTCTCCTTTTAAACACAAGTTTGCAATTATATGTGGCCATTATTCCAATGCAGTGAATGTATCTTAACTTCCCTTAATGGTTAGGATTAACCAGCTAATTTTGTGATTTACTTTTTTTTTGGCTAGGTTTCCTGGGCACCTTAACGATGCGAGCTGCTATCAGAGGATACCTCGCATCGGTAGACACCGAAACAGAGATCTACCTCGACGTGCGCGCCTGCTGGCCGATGGCGGCTATCCAGCCAGACTTCCACTCATTGTTCCAACACGAAATCCACGCAACGCGAGACAGCGATCGGCCAATCGTGCTTTGAGATCATTGCGAGTAAGGATAGAACACTCGATTGGATTTCAAAAAATCTATTCTTCCATTTCTAGTATATTTAGACATCAGAGACCATTTTTACCTTTTGTAGTGTGTACCTGTGGATTTCTTTCAAACAGAAGAAAGCACATCATTCGCAGAGTTTTACGTTAAACTGTATTAAAATTGAAGGAACACGGTTTATTTGTGCTATTTTTTGCTGAGGGCTTGAAGCGCAAAGCGAAAAATAAACTGGTTATTTTTCGATTTTTCCCTTCGAACTTTATGGTCGCCCTCGCGTTTTGCGGCGCCCACAGAAAATAGCAAAAAATACTCACCTGTTTTGCACGCCATAGAATGCGGTCTACTGCTGCTTTCAAAAATAAAATAAGAATAAAGGTTTAACTAATCCGTACATTTATTGTGATGCGAGAACATTATCTTTTGTTTTTGTTTCAGTAAGCAGTCTTATGTCGCTTTCAAGAAAAAAGTTTTTACTAAGTCGTCCATTAATGTTTGGGAAAAAGATTGTGATGCGAGAATATTGTCCTGTTGTTCTGTTTACTGAAAGCAAAATAAATTCCACCACGTGACACCCTATTTATTCCAAGAAGTCTAAATTCAATCAACTCGTAGACAATGATATCAAGTGAAATTGCATTATGAAAATTGACAGCAACACTAATTTGCATCAATTAGCTTAAGAGGTGGAAAAAGTCGTTCCATTTCCGCTAAATCGGAAAACCCTATTTAATGAGGGGTTTTCCCAACAGGTGTGGACAGCCTCTTTTAAAATTGGCTGCAGTCTATTGGGTGCGGAATCTACAATAGAAAAGTAGTTCCTGGAACAAAGCACGGCATGCCTCAGATTGTTGCAGATTTTGTTGCAGATGAACTTCTGGTTTATGTAAGTAACAACCCAATCAACATTCGTTATTTCGAAAGAGTCTACCATTGGAAGATTTCAATCTTCAATTTGAAAATGGAATTTTGATTCCAATAATGCAATCCGTTCCGGAGTAATGAAAATCATTCCTAAATAATGAGCGGAATGCGCTGAGTATTTTGACTATAATACTAAAAGTTCAGTGGTCCAATGATAACAACCCATGAATACTGATGCTACGTTAATTAAAACGTATTTATTTTCGGGGGAAACAACTTTTTATAGTAACTGTGATCACAGTTCATACAATTTACAAGATGTACTTGTTGTGCAGTGCAAGCAGTCACCTAACTTTGAGAAATGGCTGGTTGTTTCAGCAAAAGTATACTACAAACTGTTCACCAAGACTGCTTCTGCCATCATTAGGAAACGAAATAAAAGAAAACGTACATGTATAGCTCTACATAAAATCAATTTCCCCCAAGTGTGCACAATGTTACTAATAACCCCAAGATCAAATTCGAATAGTTGATTGTAGTAGCTCGTAGAAATAGAAAGTAAACCTAAATTTCAAATTATAAGGCTTTTTATTGGTTGTTCCCCAATGTCTTTGCAAAACAAGCATCACCTGTATCTGCAATTGACAGGAAAAGAAGATCCTGTGCAAATCCGACTGCATGTACTCGTTTGAAGCCAACCTTACACTGTACAGAAATTTATATTACAGGTTTTCTACTTACCTATTAAGTTAGAGAATCCATGTTTGGAGGTTCTAAAGCGTCATTAATTAAATGGGAGGTTTTCTCTGTGTAAACTAGGAGGAACGTCCCTTTGCCTTGACTTAACATGGAATAAAACGAATTGTTGAAGCTCGTTCTCACACTAAATCCCAGGCCCCTATCTGCCTTAGGAGAGGCTGCTGACCAGAAAGGCTCGTTTCATGCAAGGTGGTGGTTAGCTTAAGGGACCCATCATTCACTACGTCCAGGGAGGCGATGGCTGTGGCGGGGGTACAATTTTTCAACAAGCTCCATTTTGGGATGTAGCAAAACGTACAATAAGAAACAAGTTTAAATTCAATCCTGAAGGAGAAAAAGACAAAATTCCTGGTGACAAGACTCAACGAAAATTATTTTTGTCACAATTTGATTGGAAAGCCTGTCATTCCTTCACCCTGTTAGGTTTCTGTGTTTTAACTAAGAAGAACCACGAAAGAAATAGATGAAATGGCATTCAAACAGGCAACGGTGGAAAACTCTTTTAATGGACAACAAGCAAGGTACAGCGATGAGCACATGGAAGCATGCACGTAATTAGCTAAATGAAAGCAGGTGTTAAGTCGGTGAAGCATGACACATAACTTTACACCTTTCCTTCTTTAAAACAGAAAGGAAATTTAACAGTGAATAAACAAACGAATGTCTCTTCAAGAAAAACGTCCAATGGATAGTTCATTAGTAAAATACTCAAAGAAAACATATCTCCTTAAAGTCCTAAGTAAACTACGTTTTCACATAGTCCTTCAAATAACTTTGGGGCTTAACAGTACGTCCACTACGGGTGACCGCACTGTTATTGTGAGGCTCAGGAACACTGGTTGGGGGGGGGGGTAGCCTGACGGTTGGCAGATCAGTAGCCGCTTGCTTGTTAGGTGTTTCTGTTGGGTTGTCTGTGCTGTTCTGTACGGGGCTGGTTCACTGCTGATGGATTGGACTCTTAATTTCAACTTCAACATCCTTGAGCATAAACGGTTCTCTTGACTGTCGCAAATGTCTGCGGTTTCTTCTGAATGACCTTCCATCCTCTGTTCTTACAGCGTAGGATCTGACATCTACTTGTTTGTCAGTGTCTTATTTTCACAAGTGGAAGTGTACATCTCCTTTATTCGTCTCCAGTCTTCCTCCAGATCGAGCTCCATCAGATTGTTGTGGCCTAGTGAATCTGTTAGCAGCAGTTTGAAATTTGCGGTCTTCTATGCAAACTCGAGCAAACTGGCCATTGCCACCACAACTGGTGCAGGTCTTCCATTGGTGGGACACACCTTCAACGGATGTGGCCCATGCCAGTCACCACACCAGAAACTTGTTCCAGGTTCCCTATGGAGTTTCATCTGGCTGTGTCTGAGGCCTGTCTAGTGGACTCCTTCGTCGATTCCTTTAAATGAGTCAGCTATTAGCTTCTTTGTTTGCCTTGCTGACACTATAGCTCTCGCTTCAGCAACTGCATCGCACAGAATCTTCTTAGTGTTGTCAGGTTTTACCTGTGCTTTCAGTAACTTGGTTCTCATGTTGTCCTTATGAAGACCAAATATGAATTTTTCTCTTCAAAGTTCATCGCATAGTTCACCATATAGGCTGCCAGCGTGCCTCACCTTTACTTCCCACTCTTGTATAGACTAGTGTGGAGCTTGAGAAGACGTCCAGAACTTGAATCGGTCCATCAAAAGCATGCTCCCTGTGGTGTCTGTGTGGTGGGCTCGTAGTTTATCCATCAAAATCCAGGGTCTCTTTTTGTCATCATCTGGGATTTGAGGTTCGATTGTGTATCTGAGTACAGACAAGGCCTCATCTGGAGTCCAGAGCGTAAAGCTGAAATCTCTAGCAGAGGACTTTTGTAGTGAGTGCCTCGATCTATGACAGGATCTTTAGCGAGGTCTTGGTAGTTGGCTTGAATGCAATAATCATTGAATCGTAGTTCGAATTTCTTGAAATTTCACTCACATTACCCCCAGCCTTTTGAGTTTCGCCATTGCGTTAGTCCGCTTCTGACACCGAGTCAAGAAGGCAATACTAGTAACAGATCTTCCTTTATTCATGGCTTGTACATCCAATATGGCCGAGCAGAACAACCTGTGTCTTACATACAATACTAAGCTTGACTGCTGACCAACATGTCATATTTTTATCATTGTCGACATTACACAGGCTTTGTATTGGTCAGTGCTATTACAAAATCGTCCTTTACACTCTGCTCTCTAAATTTGGAAGTGCAGTATTTGGTCCTCGTGGGTTTTGGTTTCTTCGTGGTCAACAGTTTCATTTTGATCTCGGCAACGACTAGGTGGTGTTCTGAACCTGCATCTGCGCTACATTTCACTCTCCTGTCCTGAGTGCACTTCTACACTTCCTACTGATGGCCACATGATCTATCTGGTTTTCAATCACTCAATCGGGGATCTCCACGTGGGCTTGTGGGACCGTCTGTGCTGGAAAAGAGTTCTGCCAATTACAAGTCCATTTGTCATGCAGAAATCACAAAACAGCTCTCCATTCTCATTGATGGTACCTTCACCGTGTGTTCCAATAACCAATTCCCTATCCCAATTGTCTGAGCCCACCTTGGCATTCAGATCACCCATAACCAATATGAGGTCTCTCCCCTTCTTTAAATGTGGCAGTAATAATATGTTCCGAGATCCGCTCCCATTCTAGGGCTCTTAGAGGCCTACTTTGACGGTGTTAATGCAACCCATTTCTCCAGATACCAACTGCACCTTTCCAGTCCCTGTCCATCTAGTTTCACTAACTCCCAGTATCACAATACCCAGTCTGCTCATTTCACGTGCAACTTGATGAGCTTTACCTGATAATTTGATACTTAGTACGTACATTCCATGTCCCTATTCATGTCCGTTGTTTGGGGGACCGGAGCTTTCGGCCTTAACCGCGTCATATTTTGTCCTCGTAGGTCCTTGTCAATTATCCTGGTATTAGTAACTCCCCCTTCCAGTCCTAGGGGACTGTCGGGGTCAGGAGAAATTTCCTTCTCGGTTTCTGTAACCCAAAAATATCCTGTCGGTGGTTGGTTGGCCTGGGGAGTTTCACATGCACCCATTGGCCTCAGGAATCGTTGTTCCCAACTTTCAATCGAAGTACACCGCTGCACCATAATGAGACTCGGTGGCCATCTCTGAATTTTCTGATAACAATACAGACGAGTTCGATTTAAGAGACGTAGGTGGAAAATCAGAGGTCTCCCTGTCATTGTTATCGTGTGTCGATATAGAGGCTAACAAGTAGCAGAAAGTCTTTCCTTTGTTTTTAGTTCAATGGTTTTCCTCGCCTTTGATGGTACCTGTGTGTTGCACTTGGGTGGTGTCTTATGGTTGATATCACCATCCTCCATGGGGATGGTGTAACTCAAGCCTTTGGGTTTCTTTTGGCATGGCCGTTCGTCCTTTTCACTGATCATAGCTGGGGTATTCCTTGACTGCTGATCAAGTGAGTCGTGAGAGTTATTGGGTAACTCTGATTTGCTAAGTGTTGATTATCAAGGTTTAAGTTCTAGACGTTACAGTTTGACTTCCTGGTGTGTCAGTGCCACTGACTAGGGATACAGATGATGAAGAAGGGCCAGCTTTGCTCTTGTGACTGTCCGCAGTTTTTGTCTCCCGTACCTGCATTCCGCATTTGTGAAGAGAAGACGTCTCTCATGCTGCTTCCCTTTGCACTTTGCTTTGATTCCTCATAACAAGTTCTTTTTTGTTTGAAATATCACGAGCAGCGCCGGGAACAATCTTGTGCTTCCTCTTTCTTCTAAACCTGAACATTGATTCAGAATTTATCGCTCTGTTAAAATAAGAACCTAGGAGCCACATCATCATCTGACTGATAACCCTTGAAGCGAGTCTTGTACTCATTCATCAAAGAGTCCTTGCATAAACGTCTTTGCAACACATCTTCAATTTCGTAAAAGTCGACAGGCAGAGGATCTTCTAGCTGCTCCTTCAGGGTTGTCTGAGATGAACTCTCGTGGAAGTCACCTTTCAACTGGAAGCTGGTCACCTCAGCCCAATCTTTACACAGTTGGTTTGCCTCAATGTCAGCGATGTCAGATACCTTCTGTCCCTTAAGTGAAGATTTAAGGCCACGTTTGAGAATTTCATGATACCGTGTGTTGGGTCAAAAGGTGCCTTACCCGGAATGTACCTTGCAGCCCAGTAACGTTCCTGGCAACACCGGGCAAGGTACTCCCTTGGACAAAGGGGCTTCAATGCTTGTTTTATGTGGATAGATGTTGTTCTTCCACCAACAGATTTGGAAATTTTCCATTACTGAACTTTATCTCCTTTACTGGCTCCCTCTAGTTTCTTCCTCGACTTCGCATTTGTCTACTTCGTTTTCATTTTCTTCAGTTTATGATTTCCTGAGGTAATGGTGTCTCTTCACTGGCATTTTCTATTTTTTCAGCATGCGCAAGCATTTGATGCGGTGCATTGGGATACGCATATCGTGTAGTTTGGTGTGGTGTTGGGGGGTATCTGTTGCTGTAGTGGTTTGCAGCATGTGGGAGCATTTGATGCAGTGCAGTTTTGTGTGGTGCTGGGGGGATCCGTTGCTCTAGTTGTGGTGTGGCAAGTGGTATGTGGAGGTTGCGTTTGAAGGTGGTAAGGCCAGGGTGGTGTGTTCTTGACAGCATTGCTGTATGAGGCATGCCACAACACTGTATTGGGTCATTGGGGAGATGCTGGTTGATTTTGTAATGCTCTTTGGATTGGTGGGACATTTGAAGATGCGGCCATTCTTGGTCGGATACGGCGGTGAATGGCGTATTTCAGATTTTTGGCGAAATCATTATACCTGCTTACTGGCAGACAATTGTGTACTGACAGTTTTCTTGTCAGTGGAAGAGGAAAAGGTTTTAGCTTGTCTTTGCAATGAAAGTAACAGATAACCATGATGTGTCCAAAATCTTCTTTTTTTTAATAAAGTGAAAAAATACAATATACATCATTTTGTGTAAGGCCAGAAGCAATATAAAGTACTCTGTGTTTCCAATTATCTCCCCGAGACCAATTTTTTCTTTTATTTTTTCGTTTGTCGTTGTGTGGCCTAATTTTGAAAATATTGATTATGTTTATCAGCTTTGTTCTGGTGTATAATGTTGAAACCAAAGGTGTCCATGATAATGATTTGATAGTTGTGTAACAACTATACATCTATAGCTAATCGTTTTTCATAATTTCAGTCTTTCAGGGTCCTCTTTTAAATCTTTGCGCATATATTGTCATTTTCAATAAAATGTATATGAAGAAAAAAGTCACATACTTTTGCAGGAGAAATTTAATCTGACTCGTGAGCGCAGACATTGTCTGCAACGATCGCACACTTGTTACACCAGCGAATTCCAGGCCGGTAATCTCATGGGGACATCTGCCCCTACGTGATCAAACAAGCGGGAAAACCTTCGGGGAATTTTTCTTTTGAACAGCTGACTTGAATGTTCCAACAGCGGAGACACAGTAAACCATGAACAAACTTAAAACCCCAGTGTACAAAAGACTTTTTGGTGGGTTGTTAATGGAGAGGGTAGTTTAAAATTTTCAAGATACTGTTTTTTGCTTAACTCCTTTTTTTCGAAAAAAACCGGGTCTGGTAAAAAAATTTTGAGTACGTCGCCATTTTCATCCATTTTCATAGGTTTGTTGTCTTACCCCGGCAGCATATGCCATTCCATGTTGCACATGCATACATGTTATTCAGCACTGTCGCCCACATGCTCTCTTGCTTGGGGTGTGGTTTTGCAAACTCTGGTGAATTGGGGACAACACTAATAGTTTTCTTGTTGGTGGAAGAGGTTGAGGTTTTAGCTTGTTTTTGTAATGAAAGTAACAGATAACCATGATATAATTTTGATTAGGTTCCAAAAGTTTCTTTTTTTAAATAAGGTGAAAAAATACAATATACATCATTTTGTGTAAGGTCAGAAGCAAAAAATAATCTGTGGTTCCAATTACCTATCTGAGAATAATTTTTTTCTTTAATTTTTTTTCGTTTGTGCTTGTGTGGCCAACAGCGGAGACACAAGTGTGTTGTACGTCTCCCTTGTGATAAAGTTGTTGTGAATGTTAAGGCGAGGGTGGCAATGTGCGTAATTGTGCCAGATTGCCAGACAATGTGTCACAGTGGCAGCATACTTCATTCGCTCCTGTAGAGAAGCCATGCTGCTACAAAATATTTCTATGTAGTACCAAACAATGAGGAGGTAAACTTGAGTACCCAGAAACACCGGACTTGGTCTTTGATTGGGTGCTCTTGTGGCGTGGTCTAAGGGATTCAATATCTTGTTGTGGTTAAGAATGTAATCTTGATCACAGAGGTCCTGAATGATGTACTGGTCATCTTCTGTTCCTCCTTCCGACAAGAGAACACAAACCCTAGGTCGGCAGGAATTGGTCAGTATCTGTTTCCTGCAGCCTTGCTTCCAGCAAGTTTGAGCATTATCTTCTGTCTGCTCTTCTAGATCAGGCTCGTATAGTAGCTGTACTTCCTGCCATTGCCTGTAAACGAGCATCAAATTTATTGCAGGTGGGTATACACAAGGTAGCTACACTTTAAAGGTTTGGGTGGAGTGGATTTATTATTGCCCTGGTGTAGGAGCCTCTTACACTCTTGAAAAGCCAATATTGTGGTGATATACCCTTCTTTTCCATCGCCTACTTCAACAGTGAAATGATCCAGGTATTGATGGTTATCACCAGTTACTCCACAAAAGCCAAGAAGCTCATCCAAAGCCTCGACATAAGTCATGTGCATGATAATCCCAGGCTTGTCTTGTGCGGCCAACACGGGAATTGAAGTGAAGGTGGGTCAACCTTTTTCGTTGCCTCTGTAAAAATATCACTGAGCTTTTGGAAGTTGTCAGCTTAAATTACTCCCTCCAATTTCTCTTTGTGCTGATTGCATCATCTGTTAATCAAATAGACTTTTGGCCCACAGATTTTCATGGCAACAAATGCAGCTAGCCTAGACCCCCCTCCCCCCCAGAGCATGATGACCTCCAGGAAAAGCTTCAGTGGTGTTTTGTACCGCTTTCTGTTCTTAATAACATGAAGATTCTATGAAACAGATTCTAAAATCCCCATTAAAGTTGGTTTGTCAGCCAGCAAATCTTTCTCTGATGCCCTTTGACGCTTGTAGCAGGCTTCATAGACCCATGCCTAGCATATTCCACAAGTTTCCCTGGTGTATTTCGTACTCGTAGATGCATGCGCAGGTTTTTACCTTTTTTTGGTTTTCGGTGAATGAGGAAAAATTCTCATTCTTGGCAAATTGAAGCGCCCCTTATAAAAATCACGTCAGTTCGAGAATGACAACAATATAAAGTTTTTGTAAATGGTGATAGTTTTGTTGGCAAACGATAATTAATGATGTTAAACGATGTTAAAGCATCTGTTTTTGCTGGGTTTCTGCACTTGGTCAGCTGCACGCGTGATTCTCATTACATACTATTTGATTTTCCCCTGCCACTGAATAAGTAAAGTAAATGCTCCAGGGAATCGTCATACTCGATGCAAAGGCTACAGAGTGGGGATGCGACTAACTTCATTTTGTGTAGAATTTTACTTGTGTAAAGGATTTAGTGGAGAATTTAAACTGGAACTCTCTTTGCATTCGTCTGTTGTTCTAATGGGACAGATAATATATAGATTTAGCCACGCCTAAAAGCGGAGCTCCACATTTCTCGTTCATGCTTATTGCCCTGTCAAACACAGTAAATTTTAGTTGTGCAGTTATTCTCCAAGAGGTGAAATAGCAAAGGAAAACATGCGGCCCTCTGAGGAAACTGTGCGTTGGCTTATTTTTCTTTTAAAATAAGACTTCAGCACGACTTTCACTGGCAGCTCTTGTAGCATTATTTCGAAAGCTAGCTCATTAAGTTCAAGGAGAGTACTTGTAAAACTACAATTGCTGAAAAAAATCCACTTAAGTTGCTCCCGGTAGTAACTCAACAGACTTTTCCATGCAGATACACATTTCTCACTGATTCCAATGCATCCCTCTGGCTGTTTAGTTCTGTTAAACCATGAAACATTTCTCGAAATCTATCTTGCTAAAATAAATATTTTCCTGGCATCAAACCGTTTACTGACAAAAATTCCCCAAAAAATGTTTTCGGAAACTATCAAGCACGTATAATTGTTGAGAGAAAATGGCACAAGTTTTTCACCCACGAAGTATTGATCGGGCACTTTCAATAACACACCCTGAACTAATTTTAGGAAGCTTTTAGATTCTCATTTTAGTCAAAACAGACTTTAACCGAGAAATGCTTTGCTTATAGTTACTTAAATAAAGATTTCATTTCGATCTGTAACTAACAACAGTACACTGAAATTGACGTAGCGGTTAAAAACAAAATGAACATGAAAATATGCCACTCTGAACTCACTTCCTGAAACAGCGATTCTAAGTTTAGTCGCTAAATTGGAACAGAAATGTCATTCACTTCAAATGAAGAAACCAAACAATATAACAATATAAGGAAGATAAAATATTCCACAACTGAACAAAAAACATAAGTAGCTTTACACTAAGACTATAACCCTAAAAATGACAACAGAGCGACTCTTCATATGTTGAATTTTTATTTCAACAATATTTAGACAGAGGTGCCCAGTTCAGTGAGGCTGGTTTGAATGGGGCTCTGTTTAACATAAATTTACATACAAATAATATATTACAGAATACAAAATTTCAGATTACAAAAGTATTAACATAGTAACACTGAACTAAATTGCGAATTAGTCAAAACAACCCAATGTGCGTCGCCGAAGAAAAACAACGTACATTGAAAAAAAACAACAGTCTAGAATTGTCACAATTTCAACTTTTCCAATAAAATACACTAGAATTGCTCTAAGAAAAATATGGAGACCGGGTTGTCTTGGAACTCCTGTCACCCCCCAGAGTCTGTATGGGTGGATGGACGTACGCTGACGTCGGAACCAAAATTTTTTGGATCAACGGGTTACCAAATTTGCTTACCCATGGTGCTCCTCGAGTTCTGCAATAAATTTCCTTCCACATAAATTCAAAGTTTGGATATAAGCTTTGAAATTTAGCCTCACTGTAGGCTAAAGAGCAGTAGCTCCCATATTATCCCAATATATTTTCTTTGATGATTTAGTGTCCGAGCTCTCAACCTTCTCATCTGGTAGTGAGGCGGGGATATCATTCCTGCCTTGAAAACAAAGCATAAAATTATTCTTCCATTCTGCGGGAAAGGCTTTATATATTCCCCCCCCCCCCAAATCTATAATAATCAGAAACACTGAGAGTTGAGAATTGGTTTTTCAAGTCCTGCCAACTACGTGACCCACCGTCAGTATTCGTAATGTCACTTAGTTTTTATTACCAGTTTTAACCAACCTGCTATTGCAGACAGCTTTACTGTCAATACAAGTGTACTGATTATTCCAAAGAACTTCCAAGAGAAGTTCGGATCTATCCACTGGCTAAAAATACCTGTTATGGCTTCCGCAAGCTCGGATGCATTCATCAAAGAAGACAGGGACATTTATTGGTAGTTTGTCAATGGTAAAGTTACACTGAAAGAAGAAGAGTCTCCGTTCTTACTCAGTAATGGTTCAGAATTGATTTCCAAGTAGTTGGAGTTTTCATCGTCTAAAAAGTTGTCTAATTAGCGATTCAATAAGTGGAGCCTTAAGATCTCCATTCTTGTATTCATTGACGAGTGCTAGTCTTTCAATCTTATCTTTATCATTCCAAATTAGGTCATAGATGAGGCTATTGACTTCTTTAAGGGTGTCCTTGTTGATGCAAATAAGAGAAGCCCTATACATTAATTTTGGAATTGCAAATGATTTTATGATTTAAATCTGCCCATAAAGTGTAAGATTTCTCCATTTCCAAGCAGCAAGAACTTTCTCAAGATCCCTGATAACCGTATTGAAATTAAGTTCTCGTCGTTTTTGCTTATTATGCATAAAATAAATTTCCAAAATTTTGATTGGTTTGTTCTTGAACTTTTAAGTCCGGAAGATTGTCAGGGTCGTTTCTTTTACTACCTGACCATGAAACTTTGGTTTTTTCTTTATTCGACTTCCATCCAGAACATAATGAGAACCTATGTACTATTTGCTGAAGATTGGTGTATGAGGGTTTGTCTTTTAGAAGACAAGGGAGATCTTCAGGAAAGCGCATAGCTTACTGTATTTACCTGCGTATATGCCGCACCCCAAACTTGTGACCTAATCTTGGGGAAAAAATATTTCTTAACTATACTAGGAGAAGAATCGAGTTTCGAGTCGAGAAACTAATGAGCTTGTCGCTTGAGTGATCTAGAGAGAAATGAATCGGACAGACGGATCGAACTTGATCGCGAGCGTTATTGTTTACAGATCCAACAAGTGTGTCGAGAAATGAGGTGTAAGCGTTGCCGTTTTGTGCGATCAAATAATGACAAATGATACACATGCGTTTAGAATTCACTGCTCCTTTCCTCATAGGGTAAATTATCCACTTTAAGTTTTTTATGTTACGGAAATTGTTGCGATAATTCTCAAAACGGCTATTTGACAAAATGCTCTAATGTAAAGTCGCTCTAAAAAACTCGAACTTTTCCCCGTTGTTGCGTAAAACAGGCATTGCATCGTTGTGTTATGCATGGTGTATTTAAAGGTTTCAAATTTCGCTTTTGACGTATGCAAATTAATGTGCGTAGGGTAAAAATAAATCACCTCTTATTTATCACTAAAGACCTGACAATGTGTATTAAACTTCGAAACTGATATTTTATATCAGTTTCATTTATGACTTTTCCTTTTTATGACGGGTTCTATGTATTTGTCGTGAAGTTTGGCAAATAAATGCGGTTTCACGTGAACTGCATCGAAAGGGCTTCACGGCTTGACATGCAAACTTCTTTGGACTTCATCCAATGACAAACATATTCGGAAACTAGATACACTGATTGGAGCGGAGAGAAGCAAAATTCTTCGAAGACATGGATTAACTTGACCTCATACGATACATTCAATCAAGCATTCAGTAACTTTGTTGACTCTGAATATTAGTATATGTGTGTCGGGAAATTTTGCATATTAATTAGCTCAAAACTCTTGTACACGCGTATAAGCCGCACCCAAAATTTCGAAGGTTTTTTCCTTGATGTTAATCTCATCCGAACCAATTTTAATGCCAGAAACACTTGAATCACTCTAGATAGGGATCAATAGAACTTCAAGTGCAATTGTAGCGGAGCCTGCGGGCAAAGCCCGCCAGCGGAGCTCCATTGCTAAGGAAATTTGGTAAACTATCAATCCAAGAAAGTTTGGTTGTGACATAATAGTCATGTGACCGTCCGTCCGTACGCCCGTCCGTACGCCCGTCCGTACGCCCGTCCATCCGCACAGACTCTGTGGGAGAGGGAGGGAAGTCCCAAGACAACCCGACGGGGGTAGAGAATGCCATCTTTTCTTGATGGGAAATCGCGCGGTGCTTTTGGGCAACCAGCGTTTTTCTTGGCGGGAAATCGCATGACCATCCTCGCTTTTGAAAAAGAGGTTTCTTTAAAAGCTTCAGCTTCTTTAGCATTTAACGATTGCTCGAGAGTACTGAAGTTTTGTACTTGACAAAAAAAAATATGTGATATTCTATAAATGGAAAGAAAAACTTCAAAAGAATACTAGTAGAAGGCGAAAAGTTCAAGTTACGAAAGCTGCATTCAAAGGACTTCATCGCTTTGTTTTCTTCATGGCGGAGAGTTTGCCCTGTTCTGAAACACAACTGAGTAAGTGAAGTTTTTAAAGGGTCTAAGGTACATGATTTCGAGTATTATGATGAAAGAAATTACGTTTTGAAATGGTCATTTACTTTTGACTTTAAAAAATTATTAGAAAACGTGCTCAGATTTGTGACAGACTCTTGAATATTTTGCCATGCTCAGCCGATTTCACTCGCGTGGACCGACCTACGATTTTGGAAGTGTAACGCGAATTGCATTTAAGTATAAACTTACAGGTTTTCGAATAAACTTTTTTCAAAAATGATTTCTCTGTCCATTATTTTGTGTTTGTTTATTCATAGCAGTAGGTCTAAGCACAGCCGCAAGACAACTGCACAAGCTTTGCTTTCAATTTTGACTGTCCGGTCCATCTCTTTCTGCAACTGTCGATTTTCTTGTTCTAGACGTTTTCAATAGTAATAATCTTTTAAGCGAAGCAGTTGTCGGTTTACAGCTATTTGATCCCAAAAGCTTCCGAAAACAGTTTTGTGCATTCCTCAAAGCGCCTAACTTTATATAGGCTTCATCCGCAAGACTTATGCCGGCATTATTTAATTAAAGTGTGTTTGGCGTTTCTTTGTTTTGAATCTTCATTACAGAAGTGCGCCCATTGAAACGCGTCGCCCGGGAAAAGTGGGGTACCCATGACACCTTGCAGGCATCACGCCCTGGAAATGAGGTTGTAAAGCCTGCCGACGTTTTCGGCTTCTTATGATCCTAAAGCGACGAATTCCCAAAAGAGAGCTAAGAGTTATGCCTCTGAGTCCTTTAAAGGACAATGCTGATGAATCAGTATTGTTTGAAGGTGTCGAAATGTTCTTTGGTAAAAGCCACTTTCAACGGAAAGTGATGTGTTTATGCAAAACCTCGCAAGTAATAATTTCAAGACAAAAGATTGAAAGATTGAAGCGCCGTTTGCCTCGTGCCAGCTCGTGGAGTTATCAGAGTTAAAGTAACTGGTCGGGAATGAGAAAGCGTGTTCGCGCTTCAGCGCTAGCGCTTGTAGCTTCAAGTTTGCTTTCCAATAGTTAATAGATTTATAATCATTTGTAGTTCTTTGGAACAACAAGAAAAATATTTGCGTAATACGGTTTTGTTTTCAAGGCGAGTCAAACCTCGATAGCCGTGGCTTTTACTAGCTTTCGTTAATCACTTGTCGGAAGCCGTCGCTTCGATCGATTCGCGTGTTGCAATCTAACCTAAACTCACCGTGAAGTAAAAAGGCATCAACAGCCATTAACGGCATGAAAGCCTTTTGCCTTGGACAAATAAAATGTAAGTACTTTTAAAGTTGACTGTGATGTATTCAATTTAACATTTTTACGAGCTTAACGTCTCCGGCATATCGATGTGCAACTTTTTATTAAACATTCGATCGATCGTTGTGGTTTTTTTTCCTTGAGAAACATTTAAAACAAAACAATCTTCCGCTTTTTCACTGATTCCAATTAAAAAGTGGAAATCAAACAGTAATTGGATTTTGCAACTCAGAGATTTTTAAACAATACAGCGTAATTAAGATAACCTGACAAGTTACGTCTATTGTTCTTTGATGAATAGAAACGTTTCGGTAGTCTGAGCAAAAACAATGCTTGAGAAGTCCACCTACACAGGGGATTACTTGATTGACAGTAAGATTGATAGGCCGGCCTTAAGTTACGCATGCTCTGTGTCTTGCTTTCTTGCTAATTTGAATTTTCCCGTGCGACGTGTTTCAATGGGCACAGTTCTGTAATGGATGGTCTCTAGTTAGAGAACGAAATATAACAGTTATTTGAAAAACTATAAGCGAAGCAGTTGTCGGTTTAAACCTATTATATTTGAAAAGCTTCCAAAAACAGTTCTGTGCATTTTTAAAAGCGCTCGAATTTCAGACAATTTGCAGCCGCAAAACTTATAGCACAGAGTTAAGAATGTTTGGATGGAGTTTGTTTGTTTTCAATCTCGATGGTCTCAAGTTAAGGAACGAAATATAAGGGTTACTTAAGTAACTATAAGTGGAGCAGTTTTGAGTTTAAGGCTATTTTATCCGGTAAGTAATGTATGTTCCTCAAAGTGCTTGAATTTTTTCGCGGCTGCTAAAATCTACGCGACATTTCTTCAATAAGTTTATTACAAGTGCTTCAAAGCTCCCCAAATCCTTTCTTTCGGGTAGTCCCAGTAAAATGCCGGTGAAATGTCAGTATAAATTTTTGACTAAACTAATATTTTTATTTAGTAGCAGTTCATGTTATTTGTTAACATTCAAAGGCGATGAAGATAACCCATTTAAATACTCGAATAATTTTTATTTTGTTTTTGTAAATGAGTGTCGTTTCAAGTTCATTCAAGCGAACAGCCAATAATCCAAGGAGATTTGACAAACCTTGACAGTTAATGACAGGATATAGAAACATTGCAAACACCAAGCAAGACGGCTCGTGAGTAAAATAATCAAACTGTGCTCAGCCTCTAGAATGACTTTTTGAGCTTGGTTTTACAGAACAGATCCCCAAAATATTGGAGGACAATTCGGAACACCTTCAGGCTTTTTGAGAAACACTTTTTGAAAGTGAACGAGACAAAAAAAGCCCCGAAATATATTGCAGACCGAAAAGTTTCAGGACTATTTTTGAGAAATGAACACCAGTTTATTCCTTCGTGGCTCCGCTTTTAGGCTTGGCTAAATCTATATATTATAAAGATACGCAGATAGCGGGTCCTTTTGTCTCGTGCCTCGTTTAATGAAGAAATAATTCCACCTGTAACCACTGTTCATTGTGCAGCTGCATGCGTTGATGTAAAGTGTTTTAACCCAGTTAATAAATGACGATCCGAAGTTGAAACTCTCTTGGGTCCTAAGTAAAAAATTCCAACTTAATAAATCAAAAGCTTTCTCAAAGTCCAAGGCAACCACCAGCCCAGGCAGCTTTTTGTTTCTTGTATTAAGTCCAAGATATCGTAAATATTTTTCACTACATCCAAAATGGAACGTTCTTTCATATATACATGCTGATTTCTATGAATAATATCTGGTAGGACCTTTTCTAATCGTTTACTTAAAGCTTAAAAAATAATTTTTGCATCTACGTTTAAAAGTGAAATTATGTGCCAGTCTGGAATATATCTTTTATCACTGTTTTCTCGATCAGGGTAAGGGTTGCTTGTTTTTGAGATGTGGACAATTCACCATGAGCATGTGAAACTTTCGGGTTTCAACAAGCTGTCTTCCAATAACAGGCCTAAATGCTTTCTGGAATTCCGCAGTTAGGCCGTCGCTCCCAGGAGATTTGTTGTTTTGGAATTCTTTTAACGCAGCAGAACATTCACTTAGAGTCAGCTTACCTTCACATAAATTACTAGACTCATCCAACAGTTTCGGAATACGAGTGCTAGATATAAAATCACAAGCAACTCTACTGAGGCCCTGTTAGGGGGGGTACCTATGTTCTCCGTCTGAATTTCAAAACTAGTAATGTCGCAATTTCAGAATGGTCCAGTGTCGCCCATTGGAATTTCGTAACTTTACCTCCTTTTTTTCCATTGACATTTGTCATTGCCTTTTGAATATGACATCCCATTAACAATGAGCACAAGAAAATTTTGCCTATATTCCTGGCACCTAACGTATTACAAGAAGAACAATGTAGTATAGAAGTTTTAACTCTCAGTCAATTCAGTGTCTTGTAAAGCTAGCTGTAGGGGAAATTGAAAAAAAAAAGATACAACTAATGAATGTTATATGCTAAAGGTCCAAGCGATTTGGACAGATAACTGGTCTCCCGGATGTAGTGCATAAGAGCATTCCACCAAAGACCACTCCTGCAGGGCTGTCATCTTCAGAATCTTGATCACTGTCCTCCTCACAACTCTCTACTCCTCTCTCGTGCAGAAGGTCTTTGATGTCATTTTGATATCTGAGAAATATCTTGTACGATGCCTCGCTCAGTTTGAGAAGATTTGTCTCTCTCTGGAAATGCCTTTCCTCTACTTTGCCCACTGTGCCATCTCGTTGGATTACTCTTCCTTGTTATCTAAACAGAAGACAGAAGTCTTCAAATGAAGGAATGAATAATTGAATTTCACAAAGAGAATTAAGTTCTTTGTCGCTGACGTCGGTTAGAATACTTCCTACAAAGAAGGGTCCTCTAAGGCGGGAATCCACGAATATGTTCGCATTTCACTACCATTACACTATGAGCTTCAAATAAACATGCCCTCCGCAAACCTGCTGCATCTCTGTGACCTCTGTATGTGTGGCTGTGATTTCATTTGTGGCGGAAAAATCCAGAGACCTTGGAAGAGGATCCGGTGTCGTGTATGCGTACAGTGGAAGCATCCCCACACTGTCTTTTGTACTTTGGTTATGAACGGTCAGCTGGCGAACTGGTTTTCCAAAGTTGTCTCGCCAGTCCCTCATCATCTTTTGATCCTCTTTGCTCATCTCCACAGAGGCTGGGTAAGGTATTGATGGCAAGTCTCGGGAGGGGATCTTCGTACTCTCGGGTACTTCATAGTACGAGTGTGGCGAGGTGTAGTACACAAAGCCAGTGTCCATTAACTGCTTTAGGGACTCGTTAATAGTGGGGAAAAAGAGGTAAGCAAACTCTAAGATGGTGGGCATGTCATTTCTTGAGAGTATCTGACTGTAGAAGTTTTCCACCACAGAAGTCAAGGTTGCGGCCAGTTTAAGATAACTTTGAAATCCTGGGTTTACCTCCTGGAAAAAAGTCCCACGTATGATTCTGTTGAAGCTTCACTTGTCACTGTTGCTTGGGAGATATGTCCAGGTTTGCACGCAGCTACAAACATTTTGCAAAAAATTGGAAAATTCGTCGAGTCGAAGTAAACCTGTCAACGAGGGTCATGACAAGGCCTGCAATTTTTGCAAAAATTGCGATTATTGTAAAATCTGCGAGAAATTGGAAAATTTGTGGAGTTGATGCAAACCTGTCAAAGAGGGCCGCGACAAGGTCTGTGATTTTTGTGAAAACTGTGAAAATTGTGATTATTGTAAAATCTGCGAGAAATTGGAAAATTCGTCGAGTTGATCAGTTTCAAATTACACGGGCCAGTTGTTTTGAAGTCATGCAAATTTTTGACGTGAAGTCAATTTGTGTAGTCCATTGGTTTTATTAGTGAAATGAAGGTTAATTTTATATAGCTTTGCTTACAATCGGTTTACTTTATTGAAGCGAGCATAAGATATGTTGCTTGCTGGAAGAAATCTCAGAGACATTCACTGTTTATGGCGAACTGAAAGCAACTGAAGCGACGACGTGTCTCTATAATTGCAGACATATTAACTACAACAGAATAGATAGTGAGTAGCGTAGCCAATCGGAGAACAGCATTAGTGATTGAACGCTAGTAGAGTTATACTAAATATATATATATATATATAATTCAGGTGATTTTCACCAGTGAAGCCAAGAGAGTGCTCTACAGTAAAGGAGCAGCTCCGACCCTCTCTGGGTTAGCCAACCCTTCACTCGAGGGTGTCTGCCTAGCTGGATAAAGCTCTGTGCACAAAGACAAGCGATCAGTTTGCCCTAAACAGGCAGTTCACACTTCACTTTCAGATCTTTCGCACAGCACAGCTAAGGTTAAGCCCCACTATCCCCCCCCTGAGTGAGTCCCAGACGCAACTTTCACCAGTGGTCACAAAGCTTGGCCCCCAGGGAGCATGGTGGTGTACCATCTGACAGTCCCCCCCCCTCACCTTTGGTCAGCTGCAGAAGGCTTAGGGACTCAGGGGGAGACAGGAGAAAAACTCCACATTTTCATTTGCTGCCTTACTCTACCCCTAAAAGGCACTCTTTTGTCTAGAGAGAAGCTTCAAGGAAAATAAAGTGGCCGCACATATGGTTTGAAGAGGCAAAGACTGAAAACCAAGTGATAAAGTTATGATTTTGCCTAACTGCGCGATAATTTCTTAACCATAATTCGCCACATCATTAGGAAGGTTACCGCAAACCGACACTCAAAATTGGCTTTAACCACCAAACCGCCTTAGTATAATAGACCCTCTAAAAATATTTGACATGCCATGATGTAAAGAACTAAAATAAGACGAAAGTGACAATGTGGAAATAGCTATAGAAATATCTAAATGTGGATTATAAAAATTATACAAGGCTGTTTATAGTAGGTTTGAGTCTATGAGGATCACCTAATGAATCAAATGACCACTGAACACGACCAATTGATAGAAACATTCTGAATCCATGTAAAACCATCTGCAGAACCTGTGGCCGTTCCTTCAAAACCAACAGAAACCTAAAAATTGACTTTTCACACAAACACAAGCAACAAACGCCAACACAATAACATAGCTCTGGATTCTGGCCCTGTGCAGCGGACACAAGACGTGCATGCTGCAAGACATACGGACATTGTACGCAGACAGTGACAAGCACTACTACAGGAGACAAAATTACACTACAACAACACACAACGTGCCAAACTAGTAACGTCATATATTTGAGCGAATGCAACAGATGCAATAATCAGTATCTAGGCAAAACAAGAATCCCCATTCACCGCCTGGCAAATCAACACTGCAGTGACATTAGAGACCTTTAGATCCACGTTTACCGCAAACCGCGAACGTCTAGAAGTCACGTGACCAGGCCCTGAGGTCACGTTTGAGGTTTTGAATGCGCATTTTCGACGGCAAGAGGTAGGTTTTCACGTTTACGATTTCCCTCAAGGTTTGTTTGCTTTTATTTCCAGTTATCTCACGTATTGACGCTATAAATCTGTAAAGTAGTTATTTGTCTAAATATAGAGAAGAAATTTAGGTCGAAAGAGTGCATGTTGAGCATTTTGTCTCCTCTCGAAAAACATGCATTTGCGAAGGTGGCAAATCCAATATGGCGGCGATCAATATCTAACGTGTGTTTTTACCCTTTGATCTTTATAAAGTGCTTAAAATCAATTTTTCTCTCGCGTTTAGACCCCAGCAAAATACACCATGGCTTTTAGATGGCCTAGCGTGTTTCATGATATAGCCCTCGCAACTGAGGTTGCCAGAGACAGACCAGAAAAGCCTTGTGAGTGGGACAAAATTGCAGAGTCGCTAAGTCAACTCTTCTCAACTGAGAAAACGGTGACACTAAAGGGAAGAGGGTGCCGCGAAAGGATGGACAGGATACTAACAAAGTACAAGGAAGATGCCAAATCCCTGAAGAGGTAGGAACTATTTTTAATTTCAAAAAGACAGCTCTGTGTTTTCGCTAGTGAAAACACTGTTATGAATTGAAGCTTTCTCTCTCTCTGTTTATATGATCCGACACCTGTGGTGAGTGGAGCGATTAATGCTGCCATAAATGTTAAGTAGCAACTGTTTTGTTTATTTCAAGCTCTTGGAACAACTTGAATACCCCGCCACTTTTCATTTGTATATGAAAATAAAATGAAAAGTGTCTCAAGAGCAGCTTTTTGTTTTTGGGATAAACAGCAAGGCCTTGCCGTGATGAACCTTTCATTTGGGAACATTTTATCATGCTGACTGTATTTGTTCAGCCTGTTTACCGAGATCTCAGCTGCCTCAACAAGAACACAGCGAGAATACATGCAAGTGGGCCAGCCCACCTACCTTTGAAGGCCTTGAAAAGGTAGGGGTAAACACTCAAAATAAATTCAAAAGATAGGGTGTCCTCCATTTAAATTGCTGTTTTTATTAACTTCCCAAGATCAGGCACAGAGGAAGAATTCACAGAGCTTCAACAGCTCTGAGAAGACATTATAACGTATAGGAGAGATGTAGTGGAGGAGAGAAACAGGGAAAAAGAAGCCAAGAAAAAGAAAGAGGAAGAGGACAGGAAAAAGGGAGAAGAGATGAGGAAGGCGGCAGTAGAAAGATTAGCAAGTTAATACATGGACATGTAGAATATTATAGTTTGTGGATTATTGCATATTTAGTGCTAGCACTAAACTTAACTACTATAACTTATGAAAACAGCATGAACACAAGCATACATCCACTTCAACCAGCTGTCTTTGCTAGAACAGCGCTTAAACTTAGGCACAAGAAGAATGGCATCTTCCTTGTGATTATGCTTATGGACTAGCGTTGAGCCCCTGGGGGCAAATTTAAATTTTAGATGCCCACACACCTAGTGAAATCCAAAATCAGTTGTGTTCGAGTAAAAGCCTGACTTTTTCATCCTGATTGCTTTCAAAGAGCATCATAATTTTGAATTCTGGTGGTCTTAATTTTTTTGATGTCACATCTCTATTTAATTTAAAATTGTTGGTTTTATTAACTATTGTATTTTTTTACCTTTTCCTCTTGTTTGTGGGTCTCTCGAGCCCCAGCCCTCGCCTCTAAGTCCAAGAACATCAATTAGTGACAAAAGTCCTTGAGACAGTTGGTTGAAATGAATACTAAATTTAACATTCCCAATTGTCCACTTTAAATTCGTTGCAGCTTGTGAACCACTCCCCCTCCCCCTTTTCAATGTTGTACACAAACGAGGCAAGTCTTGCAGACAGTAAATCCAACATTGTTTCGGGGGGGGGGGGTTATATCGAAGGGGTGAATTGTTATATTTGTCCAAGGTACTCATAAACTGCCAAATGTCACAACACTTTTGGTGCTCATTGTTGCTAGCAGGCTAGTTGCTTAAAGGCTGACCTGCCACTGTACAGGTATTTCTTCTGATGCCTTATAAAATGTAAAAATGGTGATCTAATCAGTCCATGTGCTTTATTTTAGAACGTTGCAGGAAGAAGTCTGCCCAGTCCTCTGATGGGGATTCAAGTGCTGAAAGTGGGTCAGATAATGAGAAGAGCACTCCATCAAAAGGTAAAGCCAGGAACTTAATACATTTTTATTCTATTTTTACTTCAAAAAAAAATTTTAAAAAGTTTCATTGCTATAAAGATTTCATCTGAGCAACTACGAGAACCATATATTTTTAATTTTAAAGTCCCAGGCATTTATTGAAATCTGTAAATAAACAAACAATGGAGCTCTGTGGCAAGGTGTTTATTTGAGAGTGGTATAAAAAAGTGTCGGTCATTTGAGAGTGTTGTCTGTCATTTCGATAATGTCTCTCTCATTTATTTGAGAGTGGTGTAGAATTGTCCCGTAATCTTTAAAGCCCTAAACCACAAGTGAATACAGTGTATGATACTTTATGATACTTTCACTCGCCCAGTCTCCTCCATTAAAAAAAGGAAAATTTAGCCCCTCTCCCCCCACCAATAAGAAAATGTATCATCAATATTTAAACAGTTTTTGATATATATTTTTTAGTAAAGCAAACACCTCAGAAGCGTGCCTCAGGTTGTCTGCCATGGAGATGCTGGAAGCTAAATATCAAAGGAAGGCAGATTTTAAAGAGAAAGAACTAGAACAGAGAAAGCTTGACTATGAATTTCAGAAGAGGAAGTATGAGGACGAGGCGCAAGAGCGAAAGGAAAAGTTGAAACTAGAGATGGAAGAACGGCGTGTGCTACTGTCTCTATTGAAAGACAAACTCTAAATTGTTTGTTATCTTTTGCCCCTTTTGGGTATTTTATTAAGCTTATCAGCTGTTGCATGTGCATTTGAACATACAGGTTTCTTTTTAAAGGAACTTTAGAAACCTCTTTAACACATGCAATTAGACAACATGTTTCAATCCAGGTCAAGAACATCAAAGCTCACAAGTTTTCAATGTACAGTTCTTATGTGTTTGTAGTAACAAAAGGTTCCTTGCTAGTTGGAGAAAATAGTATTTATTAGAATTATTTTGTTTGTCTCAATGGCATAGCTACCCTATAGGTTTAGGCATTCAATTGTTTCAGCCCTACTTGACTCGTAAAAAATACAGGATCTACAAACTACAGGGTCACTTTTGCAATGTAGCATGTCAATCTCCTACTTTTTTTGTTAGGCTCATCCATGTTTTTATCCTATGCTGAAGGTAAAAAAGATGTAACATTTGGTTTCAAGTTTCTGATTTCCAGCAAATTTTGATGCATAATTTTCTGGTCATTTCATGACTAAAATTTAAAATTTTCCTGCTGTTGGCACCCCCCTCCCCTAAAATGAACAAAATGCATTTTAATGTTCTCACTGCTTTAGCAATAACTAAGGGATTTTGCTATTTCCATGATTTATTTACCCTGAAAGTTGATGAGAATGCTACCACCAGTGCTCTTAGTTAACTGCAGTTAATTTTTCCTCTTTTTGACATTTTTTTTCCCTTTTTGGATCCTGAAACTTCTGTTTTCCTATTTTGTTAGCCACCCTTCCACTAACTTTTAGAGTGATTTTCATCAGCCTGTGAAACAATTCTTAGAATTAGTGTATTAGTCTTCATGTGATGTACTAAAAGTAATTATTAATGGTTAAGTAAATATGTTTCCAATGATGGTGGTTGCAGGTTAAAGAAAGTTGATGTCTGTGATCCATACAGACAAGTATGACAGTTGATTAAAATGCTAGCCACCAAATAATACTTGCCAACAGGCTGAAGGAGTACTTTCAAGTTCTTTTTGAAGTCTAAATATGCAAACATTTGGATTATTTTGCCAATTCCCCATTCAACGCTGACCCTCACTTTGCTCATCCGTGTGTTGAATTCTTGTTCATTGTCAGTAAGGTGGGCACCACGAAATGGAGACATGATGTTAAGTGTTAAACCATATGCAGGGTCACCATAAATGATGTAAGGGTCTCCATTTGGTTTTTCAAGTCTCCGTAGCCTATCCAAAAGGCCACTCTCTCCGAGCATAAAGGCATCATGCCTACGACCCTCAATCGGTCCATACATATGAGCAATAATACCGTTGGGGGCTTGAACTGACTGAAAAAAAAGAAGAACAAAGATTGCCTTATGATTACAATAATTTTAAACCTGCAATTAGGAGTGGATATAGTATTAATTTTCAGAAGGGGGTGTACCATTAGAGTAAGTGACAGAGTGCGGGTGCTGACTGCTATAAAACTGTAGATGCATGATTTATGTTGAGCCTAAAGGGTGTGTCACCAGTGGGCATCACTTGGATCTCTCTAGGTTAGCATTAAATTAGGGTAGAGGATTTACAGTGAGGGCTGTAGGAAGGGAGGCAAGAAAATTACTTTAGACACTGTGAACATGAATGATATTAGAATGTTTTGTATAGTACCTGAAATTTCAAGCAGTGTACTCGCTTGTGTCCACTGAACATTATCCTGAAAAATAATTTTAAAAATAAAATTTACTTTCTATCAGATTGTACTTTTATGATTCAATCAATGTTTGCAAGTAAAAACGGTCAGATTTCCATAAAATATCTAAAACGCCTTGAAAACACACACAACTAACCTTGCAGCGGCCGCCATTTTTAGATTATATTACCCAGAATCCATTGTTTCGCATCGTTCAAACGGCCCGCGGATCTAAACCAAGAAATGCGCTAACGGCAAACCGCAAACTTCTAACGTCAAACTGCGGTTAGAGGTTCGCCGTAAACGTGGATCTAAAGGTCTCTATTAACACTGGACATAAAAATATTCCAACTGTGAGGCACTTTAAAAACTGTGGAGTTAAATATCTTAAATTAACTGTCATTAAAAAAGTTAGAAATCCTAATCAGGATACCAGAAGAGCTCAGGAAAATTACCGGATTCATAGTCTCAAACCAACTATAAACAACCTTGTATAATTTTTATAATCCACATCTAGATAGTTCTATAGCCTATTTCCATATTGTTACTTTCGTCTTACTTTAACTCTCTACGTCATGGCATGTCAAATATTTTTACCGTTGACCCGAATTTTAAATTTGAATGTTGTTATTGTCTACCATTCAAACACAGATAACAAGAGAGTTTGGGAAATGTGGAGCTTTATTGTTAGACCGACAAAAAAACTGGACTGCTACAAAACTGGAGAAAATAAACTCCGACACCTTAAGGGTGGGAGGGATAAGGTGAAGTGACTGCAGATTCTCGGCCATAGCCACTACTGCAGCCCGTTTCTGGGGATCTGACGTTTCTAAATAAACTAAATAAGCGTCGCTTTTCCAATCGCCCTGTAATTTGATTAATTCAGCCGGAATACCACACTCAAATGTGAATGTGGCACCCCTGCACCTGAAACTATGCGGGGGAGAATGAGTAGAATCAACCCAATGGCCCGGAGAGACATGGCGAGAAGGGCGGCGAACTGCGGATAAGTGATAGCATTAAAAGAATCCGAACAGGGGGCACGAACCAAAAAAAGTGGGGCGCTGGGAGGCACGCGATTCAAACGCAAGTGAGTGTGTAAAGCTGCGACTGGGCAGGGCACCGAGCCAGGAACAATGCGTTAAGGAATAGATAACGAGTGCTGAGCAAACTGAATTGTTTTCATTTCGTGAACAGATAATGTAGCCCGTGGGGTGTAAATATAAGATCGCGGTGATGCAAAACCTTGGGCGAAAAGGCCTTGCTGTCTACTACTAGATTAGATTCGCGTAAAAAGGAAAAGAAAGCAACTAAAAAAAGCGCCCACATGGCTGCCTGCATAGAATTATTGAAATCAAAGTAACTGGCCATTGTGTAAAGCATAAAAGGCGTGATAGCAAGTTTCCTAATTGTCTGCACTCCCAGGAAACGCTTGGCACCCCACAAAGTAAGCTTAAAGAAATAATCGTGCTCACTGCCCAGGTAAAAACCATAACTTTGGTGAAAATGCTTCAAACTTGAAAGGTGGTTTTGAATTGTGCCACATCGTTGACCCATGTGAGATAGATATGCAACATAGCGGGAAACAACTTGAGCTATGAGCGGAAAAGAGCTAAACTTGAAACAACTACAAAACTGAAGGAACAATCTAAGATGTGACTGCATGTTTTTGTGCATCGATTCAGCAAATGCCATATAACGCAGATCATCACAAAACTCGTCAAGGGCTGGCACACTGGAGGAAAGACCTACAACAAACGAAAAAATATATATATAAACCATGGAATAATTACGCAACCTGAAGTAACAAAGTATGATCTGGTACATCTACAAAAGTGTACTGTAAGCCAAACGGCGTACAATAAGAGTCAAAGTCACTGTGATAGCTATTGTCCAGATTCCATCTGCTCAGAGCGTCAGCCAAGACGTTGTGTTCGCCTGGAATAAAGGAGGCCTGAATCTCCAAATCGTGTAGAGAGGCAGTAAACCAGAGTTGGCACAAACAGCCTTGCAGAAGCTGATCTCGGGTCGAGCCGGAGTTTATGACAGTGACGGCCGCTTCATTGTCACAGGATAAAATAAAATGTTGGTGAGCCAAAAGAGGCGCCCAAACACGAACTGCCACAACCACAACAAATAGTTCTAAAGCTGTGATATGCGCGGCTTGTTGAACAATGTCGATCGGGAAAACAAATGATAGGCATTCCTCGAGACAGGCTGCACCACCGCCATGAAGGCAAGCGTCTGTCGTAAAATGGAGATCGTCGAAAGACCAGAGATTGGGCTTGATGCAAGAAACTCCGTTGAAATGCAGTAGAAATGTGAGCCACCTCTCAATATCTAGTCTCGTTTCCGGAGAGATGACAGCTGAGCGACGGCTGGAAGGAAATGAATGTAAATTGTTGAGCAATCGAGACATGAAAATACGACCGGGCCTGACGCACACAGTCACAAACGATAATTTTCCGAGCAAAGAGCGCAGCTCTGTCAAACAATAGGATTGGTGAGATCGCCAAGAGTTCAGGTCGTTTAGCAGCTCTTGAAGACGTTTTGATGGCACACGCAGAGAGAAGGTGTTAGTGTCTACTTCGATGCCTAAACATACCATAGTTGTAGCGGGTGGGCAGTCTTTTTCCGGAGAAGATTGCAGTCCCAATTGATCGAAGAGATACTGAAGGTCCTAAAATGCAGTAAAAGCAAGTTCAGGGTCTTCAGCACCATAGAAGTCATCTAAATACACGTCAGCGGTGTAGCCCTGTCCTGTAAAGATGTAAATGACAGCTGACGTTGTGCGTTGGCATATCATGGCGCTAGTGCGCAGCCCAAAAGGGCAGCGAGTGTCAAAATACAGCTGGCCATTAGCGTGAAAACCGAGGAAATGATAATCTTTAGGATCGATAGGCAGTTGCTGATATGCTCGCTGTAAATCCTTCTTATAAATGAGACAGCCCTGTCCGTGTTGCCATATGAACTGGCCCAGCTGATCAATGCCAGGAAGCCATAGTTTAAATGGTTTGTTAAGATAACTAGAGACTGCTATTCCACTGTTCACGGATGCTTTAGGGGTAACTTAAGTCCATAACAACTTGCCTTTTTGCGGTCCCCCGTTGTGGAACTGTTTGTAAGGGCGAGCAAATTAAAGGCTGATGTAACGGGTTGGTCTGGAATGGCCCCGCGATAGCGTTAGAACTCAGTTCGGTAACCATGTAGTGTTCGACATGGCTTGCAAATTGAAGAGCAGAAGGATGTTTTTGCGACGTGGAAGAAGGGAAAGTCTGAGCCGTATAACTGATAGGCCAACGGAAACGCAGAAAATCGACGACAATAGCTTCGTGATAGCCCTGTAAATAATACTCCCAAGCGGAAAGATGCAACTGAGTTTTGACGGGGAGCCGAGCTCCAAAGGCATTAGGGAAAGTCTAACTGAGAAGTGATCATGTGCTGCACAACAGCGATGACCGTGCTAGGGCTAAAACATGAACGTTCATCGTGTGTACCTTGTGTGTCCGATAAAGAGAAGTCCGGGGATAAAGCCTGGGTCGATGAATCCGCTAAAACGTCCGCGTTCTCGTGAGTTGCTGCGAGTCACGAGCCCGTGGAACTAAAGGTCACATCTGGGATAAGTAAACGCCGATTAGGACAGTGAAGCATGGGATGATTTTCAGCGCAAACCCGGCATTTGTGGTGACCTGCATAGGTGGCGCTTGAAGAGTGGCACGTGCACGAGCCTAAGTAATTCCACTGCCGACAAGTCTTGGGACCAGTCTCAGGAGAATCACACTTCATGGAGCGATTGTTTAGCTTGCTGGAGCCGAGAGAGGATCGGCCCCCAACAGATGAACTTGAACGTTGTTGAGGAGCTGAGGTTTTGATATCCGAATGCTTAAAGAAAGTCGTGGCAAATTGTGGCCAAATCACTGAATTCCAGGCGAAACAACTCGACTTGTTTGGCGATGTGAGCATGAAAACTGCAAACGCTTTTTCAAGTGTAACTCAATGCTTTAATCATCAAGGGTTCTAGATGCTGGAGCGTGACCTCTTTGCGTGGGGCATTGCACGTTTTGATCATAGACAAAAAAACCCGTGACAAAGTCAGTTAGCATAAACTTCTCGAACTCGTTGATAGGCGCACCTGGGCAGAACTCGTGGGGCCAGTCGATCGTATGCTTTTTTCTGGTTGATCCTGACTTTGCTGGATCCACCCCATCGTTGGCGTCTTTTGCAAGCGTGGTATCAGCTGTGGAAGCCTTGCATAGTTTTAGGACTTCTAACTCCAAAGCCAGCTTGTCCCGTTGCAATTCAACTAGTTTAATTTCACCCACGATGGAAGTAGGTGTAGCCGACGGACGAAGCTCTGGAACAGGCCTTGCAGGAAGAGAACTAGCAGTAGCTGCGCCCATTGGTTGCACAGGCAAAGGAACAGCCCTGGGCGAAATGCCGGCTGCAGCCAATTCCCGATCAAGGTGATCAATACGAGATTGTGTATATGGGAAGTCTGGGTCCCTCTTTGGTTTAGTGAGACGACTAGAGTGTCAAGGAGGAGCAGAAGATGCAGATTGAGCCATAAAGATCATCAAACTAGTGAAGAGAGTGAACTTAATCGTTCAAATCGTTCAACACGAGATTATGACTGAAACACGAGAACGATCTACTGAATCATATACTGACGCTTACATCATTTGACAATTACCAATCATCACTGAGGTAATGATTAACACAACTAGTATATACCTCTAATGCTCCTGATGAAGACCGTGATCGTCGAAACGTTGAGCGCTGATTAAACCAACAACCCTATCTTGGAGTTGGACTCTTGACCGTAACATTTTAGTATATATATATCTACCTGGATTTTTGAAAAGGTGACTCCTGAAGATTTGCCCGCTTTCACCGGAAGGACACTGGGAGAGAAAAGAGAAGGGGGGGGGAGATAGGGGAGAAGAAAAAAGGACTCCTGGCACTCATAATTTTTATATTGCCTACTTTGGAGACAAGAAAGTGCTCGCGACACACCGGCTCAGACACATCGACTGAACAATACGGTTTTCAAAAATCCAGGTCAATACATAACTTAAAAGATGGACTACTCGGGTCTTGAGTACATATAGTTTTTAATACAGTTCTGTTTTGTAGGCCAACAATAAGTTGGTGCACTCATCAGTTAATCCCCATATACACTGAAGTTACATTAATTTTTTACATCAACATGATCGCCCAAAATGCGCCCTTACAATATACCGTTGCAAATCACGTTACAATCGACCACTGAAAATCTTAAATAAGCGATTTAAATAAGTGCGCACACTAAATAGCTTGTGCAGTGTACATAAAAACTGCACGCGCAGCATTACCCAAGCGCTATCGTTTAACCAATTTTAAGAATGTACTTTCATTTGTACCTACAGGTAGAAATTAGCTCATTCCGCTTGTTTAGTATTGCCAGATGTGGTTTAGTAATGATAAAAAATTTCTCAGTTAAGGATAGATTGCATCGGTTTGTGATGTTCGTGTAGGCCTTCACTTTAGCAAGGATTTTCCATTTTATAGTGAAGTTTTTTTGCTTGCTTTTAAGCTGCAGTGTCACTCTTTGCTTCTCGTTTTTGAAAGACAGCTGGTGGTTTCTCCATCTGGTTTTGAATTCCGTTGATGTTATTCCTACATAAGTCTCAGTTCTATTATTCGACCTAACAGTTGCCTGGTAAACAACTTCCTTTGTCAGGCAAGCACCTTCTAAAGGGCACTCGTCCTTATTTCTACAGTTGTAAGCACCTTTGGCAGCTTAAAAGCAAGCAAGAAAACTTCACGATAAAATGGAAAATCCTTGCTAAAGTGAAGGCCTACACGAACATCACAAAGCGATGCAGTCTATGCTTAACTGAGAAATTTTTTATCATTACTAAACCACAGCTGGCAACGCTAAACAAGTGGAATGAGCTAATTTCTACCTGTAGGCACAAAAGAAAGTACCTTCTTAAATTTAGTTAAATGACACCGCGCAGGTAATGCTGCGCATGCAATTTTTATGTAGACCACACAAGCTATTTAGCGTGTGCACTTATTTAAATGGTCTATCTTAGATTTTCAACGGCCGATTGTAACGTGATTTGCAACGGTATGTTGTAAGGGCGCATCTTGCGTGATCATATTGATGTAAAAAATTAACATAACTTCAGTGTATGTGGGGATTAACTGATGAGTGGGCCAACTTATTGTTGGCCTACGAAACAGAACTGTATTAAAAACCATATGTACTCAAGACCCGAGTAGTCCATCTTTTAAGTATCAACAGCTCCTTCACTGTAGAGCACTATCTTGACTCCACCGGCGATTATCACTTGAACTATATATGTGTATGTATATGTATATACATATGTATATAATTATTAATTATTAAATATATTCATACCAAGTTCAAGAAATTATATATATATAGATATATATATATGTATGTATATATACAGTGCTGATGAAGACCGTGATGGTCGAAACGTTGAGTGCTGATTAAACCAACAACGCTATCTTGGAGTTGGTCTCTTGACCGTAAGATTTCAGTTTATATATATATATGTATAGTATTAAGACTCACCTAGGATACTATATTGTCCTCCACTACTAATTAGGTTTCCCCACTCAATTTGGGTGTTGACCATGTATGTCTTTTCTGAACTGCAAGCGCCAATTTCAATATTGAAATTGCCGATTTGGTATCTTTTTGCATCAGTGGTCAAACCATATTCCTTTCTAAGTTATTTTTGTCAAGACATGTAGATCTCTGCCTCTCACACATTACAAACAAAGTGTTTCGGCAGCCAGACCTCTTACTGTGACCGTATTTATACTCTTTGATGGTCAAATCGCAAGTGAGTTTCATGGTGACTTCTTTACCAGAGGTAGAGGCAACAGGGGTCTTCTCGTTGCCTTTATTAACAAACTGTGCAATGATCATTTGTGCCTTCTGTACAGCTGGCTTTTCTGTCTTTTCTGGGTTTGTGGGTGCCGATTTCTCACGGACAGAATCATTGCTTCGAGAAGTTTCAGATGTCGAAACTCTCATTTTCTTCTTCATATTACACTCCCTATCTGAATAGTGCTTTCTTTTTCTGCTATCATCTTTTCCTAAATAGTAAAAGCAACTTGTGACTAAAAGGAAAACAATTATTATATTTGGTCATCCTTGTTAAGGTACACTCATAGGGAGGCTGTGAGGTCTTTGGTTTCCAAGGTCTCCCACAATTGAAAATTGAACAAAGCAAAATATATGAAATAAGTTTCCGACCGTTTATGGCCGTTAATGAGGTTAACTTTTGTGCGTCTTCAAGAGTCTTTGAAATTCAATTGCATTTCTATTTCATTCCGATTTAATATGGCCTGGACTAAACGGAGCATAGTTTAATAGGTACATCATTTTTTTCTTGTATTTGAAGTTTTTATTTACTGACCGTTGCATCACATTCATGGACTTAAGTATTTGACATTTGTCAAGTTTTATTCAGTGATGGAGTTGGTTGAGCTTTTGCAACAATAATAATTTCTGCAACACCAAGAAACACCCCTGCTTTTTTATGCCGCTCATTAAGAGAGTGCATTGAAAATCGCAGACAAGAAGTATACGTCTCTCGCAAATCTGTTGCCAATTAGCCTGCTCCAGGTTCCACGATAGTATGTGGGATGACTAAGATCCAAGATGTCTAAGAGCCTGGAACAGGCTTGTTGTAAACATTGCAAAAATGTCAAAAAATGATTCATTTCTGGTCGCTGTCAAATGTCACTGATGGTAGTGATAGAAATACGAAGCCACATAATGTCCATAATAAAAATTACTTGTCTCTAAGTAATTGCCTCGCCTTTGTTTATTCTGCTTTTTCTTAACTGATCCTTACAAAATAAAGTTTGAACAGCACAGCCTGTTCTGGTTTTTAATAAAAACAATTATTGAGTCACTATTGTACTCAGGGCCGTACCAGCCTACCCTTTTAGAACTTGTAGGTCCTTGTAGAGAGACACGACAGACAGTGGTCAATTAGAACCTTTACTTTTAATTTGATGATCTCTGATAGGTACTCACCTAGTTTCTCTTTCCTTTGTGACTTTTGTGTTTTTTCCGCTCTGTATCACCTTTGTGACCTTTGTGTTTCCCCTTGTGTTTCCCCATGCTGTAATTTTTTCTCTCAAGAATGATTGACCTTGCGCCCCTTGCGACTTCTGTGAAATTGATGGCAATAGAGACGACGAGAAAGACGGAGAAGCTGGAAACCTGACCTGTCTGACCTGACAAAGACCTGATGTCATATGGCTCTTATGAGCACGTGGGATCGAAGTTCATAGTTTTACATTTGATGTACGTGATCACGTCAGACATGTCAGTCACCCAAACGCTTTTGAATCTTCGCAGTCGCTGTCGGCTTGGGTTATTATTCATGTTGCTTTTGCTAATTCGTCAGATAAGTATGTCATTCGTCGCTTATTCGTGGCTATCGTGTCAGCATTTCAAGGCCATTTCGCTTGTCGGAATTTACCCCTAACAGGGCCTCTCGACTGTCCTCTATAACATCACAATTTTTATAGAAAACAGTATAGAAGGATTCCAGCTTCTTAAGGATCAATTTCGGATCGGTTATTTCACTGTCGGCTAATTTCAACTTCTTTACTTTTTTTTTTTTTTTTGGTTTTCTAGGTTAAGCAAGTATTTGCTACTTTTCCCCCCGTACTCGTACAAATTAACTCTAGATCTTACAATCGCACCTTGGGTTTTGTAGTCAATTAGCTCTTCATGTTCAGTTCTTAGGATCATTTCTTCTGACATAGCTGCATTGGAGGAATTAGCATCACAACATACGTAAGCATGTTTAGGTTTTGTTTTCAACTGAGTTAATCCGTTGTCTTCTTGCTTTTGCAATTTGCATTGAGTACTTAATTATGGTTTGACGAATACGGTACTTTATTAGATCCCACAGCATTCTTTTATCTTCGACTTCAGAAAACTCTTCTAGCCAAAACGGGTAACTATCAGTGACAAACTTTACATAATTTGTGTGATGTTCTCTATGACGAGCACTTCAAATTGATCCTTTGAGTTGGCTGCGGTTTCATTTTGCCTTTCTGGGGCACGGCTTAGAGTAGCTGCAATGTACAAGTTTTTGCCTGGTTCATACTCCACTTGCAGGTCATAACACTGGAGCCTTGACATCATTCATTGCAATCTTTGCGGTGCTTGAAATAATGGTTTTCGGAACAAGGCTTCTAGGGGTTTGTGGTCAGTTTGGACTCTTACTTTCTTGTTGTAGACATACTGGTGAAATTTAGTACATCCATACACGATTGCCAGTAGTTCTTTTTCGATCTGTGCGTAATTTCTCTCAGCGGAGCTCAATGATCTGGATGCGTAACACACCGGTCGCCCCTCCTGCAGTAGACATGCTCCAAGTCCGTGGGATGATGCGTCTACTAATACTGTGGTTGACTTTTCAACATCATAATACTGTAGTATTGCATCACTTGTCAGCTTTCCTTTAATGGATCGGAATGCTTTCTCCTGCCTTTCTGACCAATGCCATGCCACGTCCTTGTGCAAAAGTTCTCTCAATGGCGGAGTTAGGTCTGCTAGGTTAGGTATGAATTTACTCATGTAATTCACCATTCCAAGGAACCTTAGGAGTGCTGGCTTGTCAGCTGGAGATGGTATTTCCTCCACTGCTTGCACCTTGCTAGGATCTGGTTTCCGACCATTTGCTGTCAAGATGTGGCCAATGTACGGCACTTCCGTTGTCATGATTTTCATTTTACTTCGGTTGAGCTTCAATCCAACTTTCCTTGATCGTTTCAACACTTGCTCCAAGCGAAAGTTGTGCTCGTCTTCATCTTTTCCCCAAATAAGGATATTGTCCGCGATTGTCTTGACACCGCTCAGGTCCTCGAATGCTTGGGTCATTTTCTTTTGGAACACCTCTGGTGCTGAGTTGATACCAAATGGCATCCTTAGGTACTGGTATCGACCAAATGGTGTGTTGAATGTCAACAACTGCGTACTTGCTTCATCAAGTTTGATGTGCCAGAACCCTGATGTGGCATCAAGCACACTGCTCACCTTGGCATCACTAAGTTCAGCTGCAACTTCTTCCACAGTTTTCATGGGATAGTGTTCTCTCTGGATAGCTTTATTTAGATCTCTGGGATCTAAACACACACGTACACCTAGTGCTTCCATGTAGTCAAGCTCTTCCTTAACGTTCTGTCTTTGGGTGAATGATAATTTACGAGGTGGGTGAACCACTGGAGTTAGCACCTTCCAAACATCCAATACCATCGAATACATCCTTATATTTCTTTAGAATTTCGTTGACATCCAGGTTACTAGTGTCACTGGATGAGTTCTCATCCCTTTGGGTATCAACTGCACTGACTCTCTTGACTAAATTTAGATCATTACAGGTTTGAAGACCAATTACTGGTGTGGCTGGATGCTCAATGACATGAAACTCAACAGGGTGGAACTTGCCTTTGAGTTTCACAGGGAGAGTGGGTTGTCCCATTACTGGTATCTTGTGGCCAGTATACGACACAAGCCGGGTGTTTGACTTCCTCAGTTTCTCTCGTGTCAGCTTACAGTACAAGGAGTAGGGTAACACGTTACATTGGGCACCGGTGTCCAATTTCATATTGACCTGGAGATTGTTGATAACAACATTTTTGCATCCAATTTTTCTGGCTGCCTGGCTTAGCTCCTAAGGCCCCAATAAAGAATTCATCTGTGTCTGAATCATCATCTAACCTGTATTCATCCAGTTGTTTTGAGCTGTCCCTTGGCTTTGAATGGCACACTTTTGCGTAATGATTTCGTTGTTTGCATTTGTGGCAAATTTGACCATATGCTGGACTTTTCTTGGACTCATGCTCTTCTCCGCACCTTCTACTATTGAATGATTTCTTTGTTTGCCTGGGTTTTCCTTTGCCCCCTTTTGGTTTTACTGGTGGTTTTTTTGAGTCACTCTTGACTTCGTTCACCTCTTGTTCATCCTGATCAACAGCTATGTTTTTCAACTGATTGTCAGTAATTTCAGATGACTTGCAAATTTCGACTGCTCGCTCCAAATTCAAATCTTTCTCGCAGAAGACGTTTCCTGACTACATTGCTTCGGATACCACACACAATACGATCACGAAGTAAGGAATTATGTAATTGTCCAAACTCACAGTTTCTTGCAAGCTTGCATAATTCCGTGATGTAAGCGTCAATTCCTTTGGTTGCTCCCTGTGCCCTTGTGTTGAACACATGTCGCTCATAAGTCACGTTCTTCTTCGGTGTGCAGTATTCTTCAAACTTGCTAATCACCACTTCAATCTTCGTCTGATCAGTGTCACTGAGAGCAAACGTATTGAAGATTTCCAACGTCTCTGGTCCGGCAACTGTTAGCAAACACAAACACTGCTGCTGCTGTGGAATGAGGAGGGGCCATTGTTTCTTTGGCAGTGAAGGTAGCTCCTTCTCCCTCTAAGCCAACTCTCAAGACGTGGCAACTTATTTCAGTCCGGCACGTTTGTCAAGTTTGATAACAGTGTCCAAAGGGCAACTTGATGCTTACCTGCCATGTTATCATAGCAACAGTGTTCTTTTATGACACGGCCTTCAGCATCGCATATGTTTGGCTCATGAGCTATCATTCGATTCCAGTTGCCCGTTAAATTGTATAAACGATGAGGTTTAGATTTGCAATTTCGTCTTGGCTGCAGGCAAATAAGTATCAATCTTGGTCGATTATTAAGTGCAAACATGTGGGGGTCCGGTTAAGTTTTCAAGCATGGTTGTTCTGTACTTACACAAAGGATTGTTATAACGTTGCATTCTCTCTGTTTGTGAGATTTTGTTTTCAGTTTGTGTAGTTGTGAAGCTTGTTTAGCACAGTACTATTTGTAGTGTTAAGTTAAACTATGACAGCACCGAGGGCCTTTGAAGCATTTTCTGAAGCAATTTCGTTTATAACAAGTCACCAAGAAGACACAAACAAGACAAATTTAGAGGTCATGCCATAAAAATGCGTCTCTATTGCCTTAACATTTTAGTTAGTCCTTCGGGTGGAAGTAATCATAATGGCATTTTTTTCACTTCTCGTGATAAACCAAGCTTGCTATCAGGGGGGGGGAGTTCATGCCCCAAAATGCCTTTTTTTGGATGTTTTAATCCCCGAAAATGGACTGTTTGTTAGCTAATTTCATCAAAGCACAAGAGACTGGTTGAAATGCTATTTACATTCACTCCCTGTGATTTTACTCAGAGCACGGCCTTGTGCATTAATTACTCCCTAAACAATCGTACCCAAGACAAATTATCCAATCAAATTTTACACTTCATGATATAATGAATACATTTTTATTTTCCAAATGTCTCAGACAAAAAGGGCATTCACATTTTTTTGTCAATAAAAAAACTTGCATGTTGATGCCCTGGCCAGCAGGTTTTGACTTTCCTTGTCTGCGGCCTCTAATTCCAGGCCTTGAAGGGCACACCACATAGCCATGCCCTTTGCCCTTGCAACGGAAGCATTTACCTGAAAAGAAAACAAAAAACTTTCAGTTTCTTCAAAACTTTAGCACTTCAGTGCTAAATACTTCAACACTTACTGTAAAAGCTCTACTAAGCCCCTTTTTTGGACATCTAATTTTTAAAAAAGCCCCTTCCCCCGTCTATTAAGCCCCTCCCCACCCTTTGGTGGACAAAAGATAATTTTTTGTTGAAGTGTTGTAAACTGTGAAAGAAATATCACAAAACAGTAGGGGGGATGTCATGGGGAGCCAATATATGTTATGTTTCAGTCAGTTTCTGGGGCAACTTGCTCTTGAATATCGAGATGTATCATTTAGCTAGGATATAAAATGAGGAAAGTAACTTGAGTTTACTCAGAATTTTGGATTTGAAATACTCCCCCCCCTTCATTCCATTGGGCCCCACTCTCTAATTAGCCACCCTCTCTTGGGGCCTTCTAAAATTAAACAAGCCGCCCTCCTAAAATGAGTTTTTTTAAAAAAACATTTAACTACAGTTTAATAGAGTATGCATTACTGATGTCACACAAAATCACAAATTATAGCATTAATTTTGATATGGTCATTGACCAACAATGGTGAACATGGCCAAATTATTTTTTTTGCACCTTTATGTACTCATGCAATGAAAAATCCCTCACTTACCTGGGGTCCTTTTGTTTCCCCAGAAATGTTTTGATTTCGTGATGCCCTGACTGATCCTACCAACACCATACAAACCATCAATGCCACCTCCATTTTCACTCCACCTACCACGACCAAAGTTCTCTCCACAACCAGGCACACCACTAGAAACCCCAACCATGCCACAGCGACCACTTCCATCCTGTCCAGTACAGCCCTGACCTCCACTCCCTGCATACATACCACCGATACCACCTCCATTTTTATACCACATGCCACCACAGTCCTGTCCTCTAAAAGCAGACACATCCCCAGAAAACCCAACCATGCCACGACCACCACTTCCATTCTGTCCGCCAAAGCCCTGACCACCACTGCCTGCATATGCTCCACCGATACCACCTCCGTTTTTATACCACACACCACCACATTCCTGTCCTCTAAAACCAGACACACCCCCCAGAAAACCCAATCATGCCATGAACACCACTTCCATTCTGTCCACCGAAGCCCTGACCTCCACTGGCTGCATAACCAGACACACCCCCCAGAAAACCCAATCATGCCATGACCACCACTTCCATTCTGTCCACCAAAGCCCTGACCTCCACTGGCTGCAGACACACGACCTATACCACCTCCATTTTCATACCACATGCCACCACAGTCCTGTCCTCTAAAACTGGACTCACCCCCTGATACCCCAATCATGCCACCATTTCCATTCCACACTGCCTCCATTCCAATCGCCTGTCCACCACTACCACTAACACCCTCCTGTCCTCCATGCTTTCGCTTTTGACTAACCTGGCCCCCGCTCCACCCACGAAACCCATCAGATGGTGCACGACGATCTGTAAGAAATCATTCTGTATGAATAACTTCGTTAAAGCAAGAACACAAGTTAAAAGAACAATTATGGTTTCAATATATGCACCTGTTGAGGCTACAGTCAAACTCGTAGACAAACAAACAACAATCATCTTTTTACAATGATGAACAACTTTGTTGGCTCAATAGTCACTTTCTTAGCATGCTGAGGTGGCCAAAATACTTAATCATTTAGAACTAGCAAACTGTTAACTCCAGTTCACTACACCCTTTTGCAAATGCTGTTTACATTAGAGGTCTCTAATGTCTTTATCACTTTTTAAAAGTTTATTCATTTGTAATTTAGTTTGGAAATACATGTACCAGGTGCAGATCCAGGAAAAAAATAATATTTACACAGTGTAATGAATTCAGAGTGACACAACTGTTAATTGTGGAATTGAGTTAAAATAGCAAAAAGCTCTCTGGGTAAGACCTGTACTGTGACCCTCCTGGCAAATTGCACATGTTGTGGTTCAATTTTGTCCTTGGTTTAATTCTTATTTTGGTTTGTTTAATACTCATTATGATGCATTACCACGCATACACAATACTAACGAAGCAAGCATAAAATTGAATCACAACAGATACACACACACACACACTTACCGGTAACATTCAGTGGAAATTTTGTGGGTCAGGTCAGGTCAGGTTAAGGTAGTATATTCTGAGCTGGAAAATTATCTCAATATTTGACTACACCCAGAAAACACAAACCTTTTTATGAGTCTGAGTGTTCTATTACCAAATTTAAAAGTTGGAAATTTGCTTTTAATTCTAAAAAATGTATACATTAATTTTTATCAAAATCTGACCAATTTACGTGAATACATGGAAACCGAACTGGACCTGCACCTGAATACCCCTTAGGGAATTAATAATTTCTGATGTATTGCATGTTACGACTAATAGATAGTTTTAGCCACGCCTAAAAGCAGAGCCTCCAAGGAATAAACTGGTGCTCGTTTCTCAAAAATAGCCCTGAAACTTTTCGCTCTGAAATATATTTTGGGGCTTGCTTTGGCTCGTTCCCTTTCGAAAAGTGTTTCTCAAAAAGCCCAAAAGTGTTCCGAATTGTCCTCCAATATTTTGAGGATCTGTTCTGTAAAACCAAGCTCGAAAGGTCGATCAAGTGGCTTAGCACCACTTAATTTTTTTTTTCGGGCATCAAACTGAACACATATTTTACTCAGGAGCCGTCTTGCTTGGTTTTTGAACTGTTTCCATAGCCTGTCATTAACTGTCAAGCAGCTGACTGTCAAGGCTTGTCAAATCTCCTTGGATTATTGGCTGTTGGCTTGAATGAACTTGAAACGAAGCTCATGTACAACAACAAAATAAAACTTGTTCTGAAGTAAATGGGTTTTCTTCATCGCATTCGGACATTCAGTTAACAAATAACATGAACTGCCCCTATTAGTCTGGTCAAAAATTTATACCATCAGGATTGAAAACAAGCAAACACCAAACATGGTTTAAATTATGGCATAAGTTTTGCGGATGCGAAGTAAGCCTATTTAAAGTTAGGCAATTTGAGGAACGCTGAAAAACTTGTCGGATAAAATAGTCTTAAACCGACAACTGCTTCGCTTAAAAGATTATTACTATTGAAAAGTTCTAGGAAAAGAAAATCGACAAATCGCCGTAAGTGATGCTTGTGCTTTGACCTACTGTTATGAATAAACAAACACAAAGTAATAAACAGAGAAATCATTTTTGAAAAAGTTTATTCAAAAACCTGTAAGTTTATACTTAAATGCAATTCGCGTTACACTTCCAGCATGGCAAAATATTCTAAAGCGGCCTTCACACGTCAAACTAATGTTGGCCAACTCGTGTTGGCAAACTCAAATTGGTGTGTGAACGACACAACAACATGTTGGCAAACTGTTGGCGAAAAATAGGGCTTCTCTCAATTCTCGCCAACTTTTCACCAACAGCTTGCAAACATGTTACGTCTTTCACACACACCAATTTGAATTTCCCAACACTAGTTGGCCAACATGAGTTTGACGTGTGAAGGCCGCTTAAGACTACATCTGTCACAAATCTGAGCTCGTTTTCTTATAATTTTTTGAAGTCAAAAGTAAATGACACTTTTTTAATGACATAAATTAAATTTCAATTTTAAAATGTAATTTCTTTGACCGTAATAAATACTCAAAATCATGCACCTTAAACCCTTTAAAAACTTCACTTACTCGGTTGTGTTTCAGAACAAGGCAAGCTCTCCGCCGTGAAGAAAACAAAGCGATGAGGTCCTTTGAAGGCAGCTTTTGTAACTTGAAGTTTTCGCCTTCTACCAGTATTCTTTTGAACTTTTTCTTTCCATTTATAGATATTAAATGTTTTTTTCTCTAGTTTAAAACTACAGTACCGTCGAACAATCGTTTTGCTAAATAAACTTAAGCTTTTTAAAGAAACCTCTTTTTCAAAAGTGAGGATGGTCATGCGATTTCCCACCAAGAAAAACCCGGTTGCCCAAAAGCACCACGCGATTTCCCGCCAAGAAAGGTGGCATTTTCCACTCCCGGTCGGGTTGCTTTGGGACTTCCCTCCCCCTCCCCGAGAGTCTGTACGGGTGTACACTGACGTCACAACCAAAATTTTTCGGATCGATAGATTACCAAATTTCCTTAGCAATGGAGCTCCGCTGGCGGGCTTTGCCCACAGGCTCCGCTATAATCCAAGCAGATGTTCTGACAGTTTGATATGTAGACAGGTTCAAATTAATGAACCCAAAAAGAGAAGAATAATGAGGTACTCACCATCTCCCATTTCCACTATCTCCAATTCTAAAACCAAGAAAACAAAAATTGATTAACAAATTACAAATTATACCAAAACATGAGTCTATCCAATTGCAACTGCTAAATTTGAAATATATCTCACCGCTAATAGCATCCACCACATCTTGATGATCTATAATTAAAATGGAAAAAAATGCGGTTATAAAATTATGTTGTTGATTACCAAACCCATTTTAAGTGTTGACCCCAGCTTGAGCCAAATATTTTCCTGTTCAACCCTCAAGCTGAAGTCCCACTCAGTTCATAAGTTAAAGTACATATTACAGTGGAACCCTCAGCCACAAATAGGCATACGAATTTGGGTGCCCTTAATTAATGGGGGAGGGTCAAATTTCATGGCTGGTCTGTTAGAAGTGAAGTCATGACAGTGACTAAAGGTTGTCTGGAGGTCATACAAATGTTTGCAATGACCTTCCGAAAATTTCCAACTATTTCCAACGATAAGTTTGAGGAAGATTTCCAAGGAAGAGCCGAAGAAGTTTTGCTCACATACATTAACAGCTTTTAGGTGATCTTATATAATCAACATTCAGTTAGTTGCCAAAGAAAAGTGATAGTTTCTCCTGCAGATCAGAGTACAATTTGGGATTAATAATTTAATTTTATGTTCTAATGTTGTTGAGTGTATTATAAATAACGGAAATTTTATGCCACTGAGGTTTCACAATGCGCCAACTGGGGCATTAAGGGAGTTCTCTTATAACAAAATGGATGGGCCTTTTGCAGGGACATAAAAAAGTAACTGCGTAATAAAAAGGTGGCCGTATTAACGAGGTGACCATAAGGAGCGGTTCCACCGACTGTATACATTGCACTCAATTGTTTTTTTTTCAGTGGCTTGTGGTGTTAATTCTGAAATCCAGTACACAAAACAGATTATTCCCAAATCTGTTATCACACAAGTAATAATTTTTGGAAATTTCTACACTCAATGAATCAACAGACATTCAAGCAATTGGTTTCAGTATAACAATTGCAGCGTATTACACTGACTGAAAACATGAAACAAAATTTTTATCGGACTTTTTCAAACTGAATCAAATTCCATTGAAGCATTAATTAGTTTTTTTTTACCCTTTTTTCTAAGGTCGATTTTCAAACCAAATTAAACAAAATCAATTGTTATAACTCCCAACTCAAATTCCGTTTTTAATGGGCCAAGAGAGTCTAACTCCCTAGAGGGAACAAAACTCACCAACCTCCTCAGGAAACAACAACTTGAACTTTAGACTTGCACATGATCAGCTTGTGCGCCTTTAAAACCCCAGCAAATTTGTGTCTTATGGTGCGTTTCTTTGGGAGAATCCGAAAACGGATTTGTGATCCTGGATCATATGGATTCTTCGACACCAAAGAAATGCAAAATCCGAAAAAGGATTATTTTGTCATGACAAGACAGGCTGGAGGCACGCAATATATATGTCAGAACGAGACTTCTCTCGTACTGCCCTAGAATTCAACTAGAATGGAATACAAATAAATTATAAACAAGGACAGTATCTGCAGTAGTTCAAGTGAACTCGCCATTTGTGTTCACAATTAGCAAAATCTGGTCCCTGAATTACAGAAATGGTACACAAATGAAGTTATCCTGGCATGTCAATGCTTCTGGCTGTACTTTTGGAGGAAACTTTTCAAATGTACGGAACGGAATAATCACCTGAATTTTCTTTTCCGCGATCGAATGTTTTGTCACGCAAGATCGAGAGAAAATATGGCGAGAGCAGTAAATTTGCATGGAAGACCGCTTGACAGATGTACTATTTTCGGATCCGTCCCCCAAAGAAACGCATGGATCATGAATCCTAAAAATCCGGATTTAGATTTGATCTGATGTATCCACTCGGAGTGTGGATTCTTCAGATCACTAATCCCTGATTAATCCATTTTCGGATTTAGGTAAAGAAACGCAAAATCCGTTTTTGGAAACAAGAATCCGGATTTGGATTTTCCCAAAGAAACGCACCCTTAGTCATGGCCACAAAATAGAAGAAGAAATTAACCAATATGAAACAGGATAAAAGCTTGAAATCCACAAAACAAACAATTGAAAGCAATACACAACTGAATGCTGTTATAACCTCAAAAGAGTTTTGCAAGCAACAAAACTTACAACAAAGCTTTGAAAACTATACAAGACGGAACTCAACTCCTAGCTCACATGTAATTTGTACTATTTTTGAGTTGGGAGGTATGGCAAAACACTTAATGACTGGCCCCACAGGAAAGAGAGAGTTTTGTTTCCCCTCGACCCTTGATGTTTCCTTCGGTGAACATTGAGGGTCTCGGGGAAACAAAACTCATTGTTTCCCTTGTGGTCAGTCATTTACTGCTTAATGTCATCATTTGAGTTTGTTCAGAAATTGAACTTTGAACCTGCATCTAAAATACAAACTGAAGGGCATCAAGTCAATTTTCACAGAAATCGTAAATATAACAAAATTATTGAATCTGATTGGCTATCACCAGCCATGATTTGAGCATTAATAGGACAGTGTAATTAGATAGTGTACGTGTCATGCCTAAGTAACTGGACAGTATGCGTCAGAGCGTGCGCCCTAATGAATCAGTGACGCTTCAATAAGTTCTTTTTTATGAATCTTGCAAAAAAACCTGTTGTCTATCCCTTCTCCGATACATTTTCTCCTTTTTCTTTCTCGAATTTTGTTATAGATATGATTAATTGGTAACAGGACTTCGTGTCGTCCAATTCGGTCTGTAATCATGCTCGTGATTAAACGAATCGGACTCCTGCTACACGGTCGTCCAATTTTGTTAATGACGTATGATTACAGACCGAATTGGACTCCACTCAGTCCTATTACCGTCATAAATGCCTGGTTATTGCACTGTAGTGCACTGTAACTTTGAACTGATAGCACATACCTTGGCCTTATCCCAGATATCCAATAATAAGCTGTGAAAGTTAATATTGGTGGTAATAATCATAATAAAAAAAGTTCAATACCTCCCGCTCTCCAGCCATTCATTTCAAGCCACCTCTTGTGGGCTTCTCTCCTGTATTGTTCTGCCATTATCTAAAATATAATAGCAACATTTTGTGAGCAAAATAATTCCAGTAATAAAACCAGTGAGATTAAGGAAATTAATGAAAATTAACCTTTGATACTGTGTACGTAGCCAGGATGAAAAGAACTCTTACGCTAAAAACGGAGCAAATTAGCCCTCTAACCACTACTTTCACGAAATGAATTGACAGATTCTGTCAGAAAAACACCGTATTTTCGCATCCTTTTTTTGTAACCCGTTCAGCATTTCCTCTGTTTTGAATTTTTCTAAGCGTACTTTTGATGAGCGTAACATAAGTGTAAGTAAGAACAAAGGTTTTCTTTATTGTGAAAAAACTTGCAACTCTTGTTTTCACACTTTACTAACATCAAACAACCCTTTTATCATTGAAAGAGACATTTCATGAAGAAAGTAAAAAGAATTACTTTACCTTTCCGTGTGTCCTGACTTTTCCACAAAGCAATTCGGACAGATTTGCACCGCTTCCTTTGTAACTGCGTCACAACATCTTGACTCGGGAAATTCCCGCCGGTGGACGCCGCTTACGCGAACAAGTTCCCGCCAAAAATTGCAGGTTCTACCTAGTAGGAGACAAAAACTTTCCACCGCTACAGGTAAGGCATATAGAAAACATATTAAAATGCCAATGTAATCAGTATTATTGCGAACATATTAGAAGGAACTCAACCACCTATCCATTTAACCCTCGGCGATGAGGATTTTGCTGCATCCGAATGAAATATCCTGAAACACTCCAATAAATCATCTCACTAAATGTTTAAAGTTATAAAGCAGCTTACTGTAACCTACAGCTTTTTATAAGGGAAAGAAAAGAGCACTCCATGTCCTCTTTATAATGGGCTCACGCGGCTGCCACATCGAATAAAAACCGTGTTTTTTTGTGCGGCTAAACTTTGTTTTAAGTTAATGACTGCAAAAAAGTCAATGTAAAAGGGGCACCCCATACAGAAATGAGTCAACCTCTAACTTCAAATACATTCGAAATTCATTCGAAGAGTCAAATCATTCAAAATCATTAAGCTAGGCTTTCGCTTTGTCACCTCAGATAAGCTTAACTGTGAAGCTTATGTCTGAAAAAAAAATTGAATTTATCAACAGCCAGTTTTAGCTGAAATTGGCAAATATAAAAAAAGTGTATTTGAGCTTAAGTGAAAAAGCTCTTAAGTTTTTAAGTCATTGATTTCAAAGAAGTAAAATGGCATTAGCTCAAGCTTATAAGCTGGTGCTTACGTAGCAGAAATTAATTTAAGCTTACCAACCAAGCGGCAAGTGGCTTAAACTTAAATTGAAAACAAACCGAGCTTATACAAACAGAAATTACCATACATTACCAATGGGATATCTCTTCTGCACTGATTGATATGACATCTCAAATGGCAAGCTAAACCGTTTTATCCGCCCGGCGGCACGTAAAACCTCAGCTGAAACTTTACTGGAAACCTAGCCAGGTAAGCAAATACATTCTACGTGTAAGCTTCTTTATTCAAATACACTGAAAAGCTTACCTTCAGTGCACTTCTAGCACTTTTAAACTTGGCATTTTCTGTAGTCCAACTTGATATTTTCTGCGTTTCATTGAAACTTAACATGTCCAGTGCAAAAGAACACCACATCGTTGCTTCGTTGGCATCGCGTCAGCTCATTACTCGTACCCAGGTTATTTCCTTCCCATTCACTCAAACGAGGTTGGATTTTTTTGGGCGCGAATTGTATTATTACGGGGGATTTGCAAAATAAATTGAATTTCGAAAAATGCCTACACTGCTAAAACTTGAGGAAATAGTGATAAAAATTCAAATACTGCGCAAATTACCGCTGTTGCCACCAACATGCATCTCCGCGGCAAAGGGCCGGTGGAGCAAGGATAGGCGGTTGTATTCGCAGGCTAGTCACCGCTATGATTAAAACGAAAATGAAGGCGGATGGGGATTGAAAATTTGTTGGAATCTAAAAAATGATTCGGCCCTTTTGATCGATATTTTCTCTTCCCCTAAGGTGGTTAATTTGAGTACGAAATAACACTTCGGCATATCGTCTAACACGAAACTACTTCAACCAACACAGCTTAAATAAGCATATCATTTTTGGTGTCAAGACGATCCGTGAGTAAACTATGTGTTCAGTTTGATGCCCGAAAAAAAAATGAAGCCGGCTCGAGAACGACCCTCGGGTTCACAGAACAAATCCCCAAAATATTGGAGGAGAATTCGAAACACTTGCGGGCTTTTTGAGAAACACTTTTTTATATAATTCTTGTATCTCGTCACTTGGTGCAGCCTTTTTTAGAAGAGGTTGACGAGAAGAATGGTTGCTTCCTTTTTCCAGTTTTGCTTGAACAGCTGCCTGTACTCTTGTCTTGAACATTTTCTCCAATTGCCACAGATTCAGGGCCACCATCTGTGACATCATTGACTGAAGTGTCATTAATTGAACTTATTGGATGAAGCTTCCTTGGATGAACTTTCCTTGGATAAACTGTCATTGGATGAACTGATTGGATGAATTTAGTTTCATGAAGGCATTTTGGAGCCACTCAGCTAGAGGTTCTGTTTATTTGCTGGCACACTGAGGAAAAGCCTTACAAGAAATGAACCTGTTGAATGACCTAGCTGGAAGAATACACTTGATTTTTGCCATCCAAACTGCATTCCACCTGCAATGATAGGAGAGAAAATCCACAATTATCCATGACCAAATCAGTCCTGATATCTGAAGTACTTTCCTACTTCAAAACTGTAAACTTGTACTTAGACCAAGGGCCAGCAAATTATACTAAATTTTGTTGTCAATGAAATCAGTTTCGAAGTGAAGAAATTCTTAGATTACGAGTTGTCCTTCATTTTTCCTCAGTGATTGAAGAGCAGGCAAAATACTGGAGCGCACATGAAATATTCTACTCAGCTCATACTACATGTAGTGTGTCTGTTTGTATGTCATGTAGGCCAAGTGAGGAAGACATTGGTCTTTTTTTCAGAAAGGATCGGGATTGAGAAAACAGCAGAAATCTTACATAACATATACTCGGGATTATTGGCAATAGCCTGCGAGTAGGTTCTCGTTTGGGTTTTATGCGTGAAAAATGACACCCCCACGGCTTCATTGCTCACCTGTCAATTCTTGCGCATACACTAAATAACAGCCTGCAAGATCGGCCACTTTAGTATTCACTTCCAAGTTGCCCAAATCTACAGTTGTTGAATGGGCGGCAATTTTACATGCGTTATGTGGACTCTGGAGAGATCACAGTTCTGTTGTCACATGACAAATCTCGCGTAAAATGCATCGCCAAAGTGTTAAAGTGCACCTAACTTCAAAATTTTTTCCCCGTCAAATAAATTCTGTTATCATTTGGAGCATTTCGTCACAAAAAGTTTTTGATTTGGTCTAATCCCTGATTTTCTGTGCGCGGTTGAAGTACGGAAAATCGGGCGAAAATAGACACCATTTTGGTTCAAGGTCGAGCAGTGAGGGCGTGGGACTAGTCACCTTGTGACGTCAAATCAAGAACCCTCAGTCTCCCGCTATCTCCATCGGAGCTATATTTCTCTTGAGCTCTCTAAGATGTACAGAAACCTGTCGACCGTTAGTATTGCTCCGAGACGTTGTAACCAAAGAAACGAATCACAAGACGTATCACTACATGATGTAGCATTTCATGATGACGAGTGACCAGAGGTGAAGAGACGAAATGAATGGATTTTGTAAAGCAATAGCGAGCAAAGCAGCAGCCTTCCAAGCACTCGACAGACTTGATACTATGCTCGATGCATTTTAAGTAAAGATTTGTTGTCGCAGAAGGTATCTGATCAAACGATAGCTTTTTGTGTATTTCCGAGGATTGAACGGCCGACCACAGAATACCCTGCCACATGAACTATTTTTTGTGGAGCCCTCCACCCGATATGCAGGAAATTATTACTTTTGCGAATTATTCAAGTTGACTACATGGTAAGCGCTAAATAATTACATGTAAGCGGTGGCCAAAACAGCCTAGGGTTTAAAATTAAAGACCGTATTTATAGAAAGTCCTCCTTCAGCGGAACCGAACACGCTTTGTTCACAATAACAAACCATTGCCATTATGCCTTATTCTAGTCTATGAATGTGCCCCGCTATCCCTCGCTATAAGAAATTTATCTTGAGTCATTTTAATTACTCGAGCATAACAAAACATTACTGTGCAGAGATCCCTTGTTCATATCCTCCTTGAAGTAGACTGCAAGCAGTCTCTTTCTTTTATTAACATTTCTTTAGGCAAAAAAAGGCCTCAAGAAGATCGAAGTGTGAGCGATGAGCGGCGAAGCCTCGAGTCGCGAGTCAAGAAGCGAGGAGGGTTGATTTACATAATTTGTACATTATTTTCTGCTCGGACGTACGATCTGAGGAAACTGCCCACACGTTGAAACAAGAAAAACGATTGGTAAGATAATCTCAGTTGAACCGATACTAACAAACTGTTGTGCTTATAATTCTTGTCAATTGCCTCCCTGATTCGCTTTATTTATTGTTAATAGTGGTTAGAGAAATGGACAAGACGTAAGTAAATATCGCAGTTTCCACATTTACTTCTATGTAAAGTAAATAACTGAAGGAAGGAATGCTCTATTAAAATTTTCATTTCTATAAGAGATTCCCTCAGTTTGCATAGAAATCTCAAATGCCAGAAGCGGAGAGCAGGAAAACCAGAACCAAACGTGAAGACCGAGCATGCGAAATGAAATGTAAACACTCACGGGCGAAGCTCATCATTCCGGCTTCTTCACGGCCCTCTAAGGCCAATCGTTGCTTTATTTGCTGTTCCAGTTCTTAGTTTGCCTTTATTTTCTTTTTGCATTGAGCGATTCATTCTTAGTTGGTTAGCAGGTTATTAGCAGATATGGCCAGGATGGCACTTTCTTCATCATTTGTCGGTGTACTGTCGACTTCGTGTTCCGCATCTATCTCGTATTCAGAGCTAAAATTCACCTACAAATCATCAGAATCCACGTAGTTCATCTCAGTATCTGCTTTGGATTACAACATTGGAATTTTAGTTTTACTATGACTTTGTTCGAATTAGCTAGAAGGTCAGAAGGCTTCGATCAACAAATAAAGTCAGAGAAACACAACTAAAAACTAAACGGCATGGAATTCTTGGTTCTTGATCTGACGTCACAACTACGGCTTGCCCCAGGTTTCTCTTACTCGGACTTAAACCAAATTTTTGTTGAATTTAACCAGGCACAGAAAATTGAGAATTTAACCAAATCATAAAATTTCTGCGAAGAAATGTTCCAGATGATAGAATTTATTTAGCCGAAAAAAAAAGTTAGGGGTTAGGTGCACTTTAAAAAATTCTGAGTTTCAAGACTGAGAATTGTCCATTTTTAGCTTTTATTGCGTATGTGTTTTTGGCACCACATGAAAACAGCGTTACTACAATGGTATTTTCCTATGCGGTATTTGTGTGGTATGAGTAAGGGTTATAGAATTTGGGGAGGTGACAGAACCATAGTGTGGTTAATTTTGACTCATTTTTCTGCTTAATTTTATTTTATGTCCACCTGGACAGGACGGATAAAACATTAACAGAGCATCTTTAGTTTGAATATCACATTAGGGACGCATTGAGTTAAATGGCTATATTATTATTTCGATGTCACATACCTTCTGTCCCTTCAGTGAAGATTTTAAAATGAAGATGTCAGAAAGTTGATAGGTACTTGACAAACATTCCCTGATTGGGTGTAGTAGCGAAGGTTCCTCAACTGCTCCCAGTATCTCAAGAGGTGTCTTGCCTTGTATCCCTTGTCCACGGTTGGCCACATACAGTAGATCCGTGTTGGCTTATCTAACGATGCCAAGGCCCTTGAGTTCTGGATAGAGACATTTTTGGCTAGCTGGTGATTGTCAAGGAGTTAGTTAAGCAATCTCTTTAGCGCATCATAATCGTCTTTGTCACCCTTTGAGGAATCTCTTTGAGTAATTGTAATAGTCGCATTAGTCCAGCTTTCTGCATCTTGATTCCAAGCTTCATCACTCCATCACTAGCGTCATCTACTGGGAAGCCTTTGTAATGAAGTGCTGCATCTTTAAGTACTTCATGATTGATTCCTGCGTCAAGTCGCTCTTCTTCCCGTGAATTAATGCCGTAGTATTACTGGCCAAGACAAACATGTCAGCTAATAGAGAATAATTCGTGGATCCGAGTTCGTTTCTGAATAGACCACTGATGTCCTTTATCGATTCCTCGAAGTGATTGTTATTTCATTTGGACAGCTTTGACGTTAGATTTTAGATCACTGTCATTTGGACTGGATTTGTCTCTGACATGCCCACTTTGAGCAGACGGATAAGGTCAACAATCAATTTTTCCTCTTCACAACTCAGGCACGCATCCATTAACCATTTTTCCCACTCACTTTTAGACAGTTTCACTCTAGACAGTTCCATCACGTTTCTCTCTGCCTCCTTTCTTCGTCTCCTCTCTGTCTTAAGTGCACTCTAGTTCCTATCTTGGTATAATGTTTGTTGAACCCACGAATTCCAATTCTGTTCTATATACTTCCTAAGCTTCCTTTACTCCATGCCTTAAAACATCTTTTGATTCCCTTAGCTGTTTGGAACAATTGATACACATATAAGGGTTTTCACCATGCGACACTGCTTCGCCAGTACAAGGAGTGTCAACACTCTTAATGCTTCCATCAACCTTCACAAGTTGGCCATTGAGATTAATGGTGCACCTCATGGGGACATAAATCGACCGAAAGCAGCTGTTGTTAGCCTTTTCAACTACATCTTTTGCATCGACAGGATGCACCTCCTTCCGGGTTTTATAATCATGACAGCCTTCGTGTCCTTCCATAGTAAGAAAGTATGATATTTCTCCCAAATTGACCTGGCGCTGAAATAACGATTTGGCTGTCAAACGTCTGATTTGGCGGTCATCAGCAAAATGTTGAACAACCTCCGGATCCCATAGATAATGGCACTTAACGTTTCCTTACTTGGATTGTTGTAAAAGATCCAGAGGTCTCTCCTCGTTTGAAGGACAAGGACTTTCGGATGGCTTGTTGGTCCTTTGATTTCCTTTTACCACCCAAAGATTGTTGTTGGGAGTGCTGGCTTGAAGGAGATGTAGTGTCCTTTATCGCTACCAAAAATTTTATTGCATGTCTGTAGCTTTCAGAGTTGGCATGTTCCCCAACTTGCACTAGCCAGAGAATTTCAATGTGGCAGTCCCTGCTATAGTGGTTTCCAATAAAGCTTGCGTTCTGTTGCCCACCAAACCTCCATACTTGAACTTTTTACTATTATCTGGGTATATATCCAAAAGAGATTTCTCGTAGCCAATTGGGTCTGTGTTGCCCAGATGGACAGAGCTGAATAACGTGTTTTGCATGTGCGAGATGTCATCACAATAATGGTAAAATTTTGGCGCTAACATGATCTGTGGTTCTCTTCTTGTTTTTAACGAGGGAGAAAATGTCTTTATTCGAACACAAAGGGTACTATTTCCTTCCTCTCCACGTAAAAAAAATTATAATTTGTACTCTTCGTTCACAAATCAAGTTTTTCGTCCAGAAATGGCGGTGGAACCGATTATTTTGAAGTGCAATGTAGGGTGCTCTCGTTGAAATAGTCAACCACCAAGAGACAAGAAGGTTAGCTGCTTGGCTTATATACACTATTTTGTGTAAGGCCAGAAACAACAAAATAATCTCTGTTCCAGTTACCTATCCTGTTATTTTATGTTTTCGTTTGTGGTCGTGGGGTCTAATTTTGAAAATAGTGGTTTGGTTTATCAGCTTTGTTCTGGTTTATAATGTTGAAACCAAAGGTGTCCATGATAATGATTTGATAATTGTGTGATAGCTATACATCTGTAACTGGTTGTTTATCATAATTGCTGTCTTTCAGGGTCCTCTTTCAAATACTTGCAAATATATTCTGTCACTTGAAATAAAATGTATATAAAAAAATCACACATACTTTTGCAGGAGAAATGTAATCTGACTTGTGAGCGAAGACATTGTCTGCAACCATCACACACTTGTTACACCAGCGGATTCCAGGCCGGTAATTTTATAGGGACATTTGCCCCTACGTGATCAAAGAAGAGGGAAAACCTCCCGGGGAATTTTTCTTTTGGACAGCTGACTCGAATGTTCCAACAGCGGAGACAGAGTAAACCAGGTACAAACTTTAAACCCCATGTACAAAAAGACCCGCCATGTTCGTTTATTTTCATAGGTTTGTTGTCTTACCCAGGTGGCGTGCCCCATTACACCTTACACAGGCATACACGTTATTCAGCGCTGATGCCCATATGCTCTCTTGCTTGGGGTGTGGTTTTGCAAACTCTGGTGCGTTGGGTCAACTTTAATTTGCTTGAGACGGATCACGTGGGAAGTGTTCCTGCATAGATCTCTGAAGTTGTAGTTGTGGTGGCTCCCCACCCATTGTCCATTTTTACTCCAAACATCTTCCAGCACATCCAAGCCAGTCAGGTCAAGACAGCATTCTTGGCTAGAGAACTTGTCTTTCATGTAGCATATTAAAAGAACTGCACGATGACAAGAAATCAAGATATCTTTGACGTCTCCCTTGTGATAAAGTTGATACGAATAACAAGGCGAGGGTGGCAATGTACGTAACTGAGCCAGTTTGCCAGAAAATGTGTCACAAAATGACAGCATACTCGGTTTGTTCTTGTAGAGAAGCTATACTGCTACAAAATATTTCTATGTAGTACCAAACAATGAGGAGGTAAACTTGAGTACCCAGAAACAGCAGATTTGGTCTTTGATTGGGCACTCTACCATCAGTCAATCTTGTCAAACAGTCCCTCACCTTCAGGGTTGTAGCTAAGAAATTTGCTGCCGGTTGGCTTAGAAATTGAGCCGGCGGAGCCGATGGGAGTAGGTATGGGAGGGGATCGCCCCCTCCCATTGGGGGGGTATGGGGGGCCTCCCCCAGGAATTTTGAAAATTTTAATTCAATTTGGTGCACTCTGGTGAAATCTAGGGGCTCTTTTATGCAAAAAGAAACAACCATTAAAGAAAAAATTATACATGCGTAGGCATTTTATTTACCATCCCTTGATATTGGGATTATACATCATACTATTTTATTTCTAATGTGAATGCAAATAAAAAATACATGTAACACAGGATGTTGAATATGGGAATATAAGTTTAATGTGCTCTGTTGCTGATTTATAGATCATCATCTGAGAAGAAATCACTGTCATAGTCTGAATCACTATCACTATCACTGTTATCTTTATTTGCTTGTTCTGCCAAGTGGAACAGCCTCAAAGCTCTTTGTTCCTCCTCCACATGATCTTCAACCTCGACCTCTACTTCCTCACTTCTCTCCACTTCTTCTTCTTCTTGAGCCACGCCCTCCCGTCTCTGTGCTTCCATCTTCTTGTCTGTCTTTAGGCATCATTGTCCTTGGAAGGCACCTTCTCTTCTTGGCAGACAACCATCTGAAAAGGAACAAAAGCAAGAATAAGACATACTAGGGAATTCACTTGTGGATACAGCTTATAATAAAATTGTACCATTACTGACACCAGCCTTAAGCTACATCACAACCTGGGTGGTTACAGGATCCCGACTGAGCCTTGCGAATACTCTCCTTGGACAAGGGTTCTACGTTCACAGACTGGATCCACACAACCTCGCTCTCCACTTCACAGAGCTTAGCCCCTTGCTGGTCCCACGGGAAGCGAGACAATCCATCAGCATTGTTATGCAGTCGACGAGAGCAGAGCAGTGCTGCACTCAACCGCTCAAGCTACCTAGCCACGTGACCCCTGGAGCTCTTAAATTTTCTCAGCCAGTGCAGTGCATTGTGATCAGCTGTGGCAAGAAAGCGTCTACCATAGAGATACGTTTCAAAGTGCTCTGATCCCCACACCAGGGCCAGCAGTTCCTTCCGGATAGTGCTTTAGTTCATCTCAGCTTTGGAGCATGCGATAGGTGGCGCTTGATCATCCAAAAGGCTTCCTCACACTCAGCTGTCCATGTCAAATTATTGCCCTTCTGTTCCGCACAGTACAGTGGGCATGCAATCTGGGTATAGTTTGGTAAATTGGCGGTAGTAACCAGCTGTTCCTAAGAATACTTTCAACTGGGTGGCATTTGCAGGTATAGGCCATTCCATTTTGAAGCCTACTTTCTCAGGATCAGTAGATATGCCCTCTCGAGTCACCACGTGACCTAACACGACCACCTGTTCAGACAATAGCTTGCATTTCTTGGGGTTAATCTTCAAGCCCGGTTCTGCCAAGCGAGATAGAACAAGTGACAGCCTCTCCCGATGCTCTTCCAGTGTTCGACCAAAGATTATGATATCATCCAAATACACTAGACAATCCGACCAACACAATCCTTTCAGTATTAGGTGCATAGCACGCATAAAGCAAGTAGGTGCATTTGTTACACCAAAATTTAACCGGCGGAATCGGTAAAGGCCATCGGGGGTTGCAAATGCTGTCTTCTCACGGTCTTCCACCGCAACCTCTATTTGCCAGTATCCTCGTAGCAGGTCAAGGTGAGAAAACCACTGTACTCCTGCCAAGCCTTCCAGTATATCATCGCACCATGGAAGTGGATACAAGTCCCGCTTCGTTACCAAGTTCAGAGCACGGTAGTCTACACAAAAATGCTGCATGCCATCGTGTTTTGCTACCAGCACCACAGGTGGCTCTATTATCTCTGCCTCCAACATTTCATCCACTTGACGGCGTATTTCTTCTCTTTGTGAAAAGCTACTCTGCGGGGTGGCACCTGGATCGGTTGAGCAGAACCTGTGTCAATGGTGTGTTTCACTCCCTTTGCTGTGCCCAAGTCCATTGGTCCTCGTGAAATACAGTTAGCATAGGTGGCCAGTACCTCGTAGTGTCTGCATTTTTCTTCCTCAGGAACCACATCATTGTTGATTGGGAACAGTTCTTCCATTGACACACAACAGTTTTCAAAGTCTTCCAGCTGTACTGCACCGCACTGTTTAACTTCAGGTAGAACACCCACTCTCTGAAACACTAGGAGACACAATTTTGTAATTCATACCTACATTGTCCTCAGACAGCTCCTCTCCACCATGTAATGGGTATAGCTCTCCTATGCTGCTGCACCTGTAAATCTTGAGGGGTTTGTTGAGTGGGTTGAAAACTCGAACAGGGACTCTGCCATCTTTGATAGTCACTGCAGTCCGAAATGCTCCTGCCGCATATCGCTCGGTAAACTTTTCTGATGGTTCCAGCATACCCTCTAACTCGTGTAGGCCCACTGCCTAATGAACCTGGCAAGGTATCTCCACAACCATGTTTGGAGACAGTGTAATAGTCTCGGCTACGGTGATTCTGTAAACCTTATCAAGGTGCCCCAAGGACAGGCTTATGCTGGGGTTGAAGTTTGCATAGAGAGCTTTTAACATGATTATACACAACTTCACTGATAATTGTAGCTTTTGCCCCCGTGTCCAACAAAGCATGGCATTCAAAACCATTTACCTTGCAGTTCAGGAAAGCACCTTGTGGGGTTCCGGGTGGGGTCACTTCTGGCTGTACCCCGCCCTTCTCAAGTTCCCCTGACCAGGATTGATGTGCGATGAATAATCACGGACAAGATGGGTCAGACTGCCACATTTAAAACATGCTCTAGCACCTTGTCTCCCCACGTTTGATTCCTGTCTTTCCTAAGGAATGGTTTTCAACTTCTGTAAGATTTCAGCTTGCTGTTGAAACAGTTCCTTAGCCCATGGTGGTTCTTGATCCCCTTGTTGAGGTCCAAAACTCATATGAAATGCACTGTAATTGGCTGATGAGGCACCCTCTTCCTTCCTGGAAGTCGAAGAAAGCACTCGTGTACTTCCCCTTTGTTCAGAACGTTTTGATTTGATTCATTACGCTGAGCTGCCGCCAAAGCCTCATCTAAGGTGTTGGGACCCACGTCCAACACTTTCTCACGCAAAGCAATCGGGGTTAGAGAGCCCACAGAGAAATCCCTAGCCGTACAATTAAGGATTTCCGGGGGGTCTTTGGGATACGCTAACTCCACAAGGCGAGAAATTTCACATCGCAGTTCGTGTAAATCTTCATCTGGTCAACGTAGTTTAGCACGCAAAGTAGAAATGTGAACTTGATGAGATTCCTTTGGATGGAAATGATCAGTTAGGGCCCATTCAACCACCGACCACGCGGCAGTTTGTTCATCAGTTAGACTGTAGAAGGACTGTTCGGTGAGGCCCTTTAAGTACACTGGTAAGATTTGACATTGCAGTTCGGGACTCCATTTATTCAAAGCAGCAATGCTCTTGAATTTTCGTAGCCAGGCCAGCCAGCTTTCCCGTGATGTAGCGGAAAAGCTTTCTGGTTTGGTGCGAAGCGGTAGGTTTTCTGGTGAACCATTCGAACTTGTTGAGGTAGACGTGCCACTTTCGCTTTTCTTGCGAATTTTCGCTTCCAGCTGGGCTAGTTTTGTCTCTAAAGCCTTAACAGACTCTCCCATTGTTGATTAAAACTACTTTCACCGCTGGCACCAGATGTAATGAGCTACAAAGCGCTCTCGTTTATTCATAAACTCAACACACTGTTCGAGTCACAACACACTCCAAACACACAGAGTACTGCGCATGTCTAACTATCAACTAGGGCTCAGGCCCCATGCTATATGGGCAGATTTCTTTCATCAAATCCCCCGCCTAAGCCGGCCTCCCCCCACCCCTGCGGCTTAACATTGATAGGTGCATAAGTTAGCAATTTTTCCCTGTGTAGATCCATAACCATCACCTTCCATGCAACTCATAGCCCAAGACCACAGACAATTAAAACTGTGAAAATGAAAATACCCTAGTGCACTTTTTCAGTCCTTCGCGCACTCCAATAAATCAGTGCTGAATCAAAAGAAAACAGATTGAAGACCAATATTGTGCAAAAAAATCCTGAACTGAACAAAAACTAATGACAAATGCAATAAACATACCGCTAATTGACTGCCATTCTAGTTATTGACTTTACAAATCTTGATGGACTATCTCAGTCAGCAGTTAGCCAACCGCCGCCATCTTAACACAGGCTTCAAATTCATTGTTCTCTTATGTTCACCGCCTGGAACTCTGGGTAAATAGCACGAAACTGAAAAATTTGCGAAGAAAAGGAACCATCTCCAAAAATTAGCCTTCCATCTCTACTCATTTGTTACCATAATTAGTTTATTCATTTAGACTATTCTAGTTAGGTGTAATTTCTCTGGTGACTGTGGGAGCAGGGGCCATGTAGTCATCATGTGACAGGTTCTATGGTAACCTATCTGTAACTTTACCTTGTGTTGGCGGGTTTTTTGCTTTGGCTTTGGGTGGGGCTGCCCTGCCAGTTGTTCCTCACTCTGGGCTGTGGCGGGTGTGCCCTCACCTTTGCTGGGTTAATGTCCCGTAAAATGGGTTTTTCCAGTTTTCTGTGGTTGATTTAAAGGAACAGCCATTGCTGTAGCCAAAATTTATCCGATACAGATTATTTGTGTCCCAGCAAACAGAGGTAATCCAAGCAACACCTTGCCAACAAACATGAGGTATCAGACAGGGAGCATGAAGCATGAAAGTAGCTTCACAAAGAAAGAACAACGGCTGAAAGCATGGTTTTGCAAGAATTAGATGTTCTAGTCATTGCTAGTCAACAGCTTTTCGGACGAAGGTGTTTGTTTGCATGTGACACATACTTATTCATAAACAATTGTCGTACGTGGAAATTTTTCTCATCAGCTTTGTCTGTTTTAGGAAACAAACGATGTCAGATAATCAATCAATTTCTTGTTCTTAAAGTTTTTGCATGCAAAGAAAGCTGCTTCTGACACTGTTCTTGTGATGCAGGGGTTTTTAAAGGAAGTTTGCATATGCACCGGTGAGTGTGATCAATTGTCTTTTGGAGCCATCACGACTGAAACATGAAAATATTTTCAGTTCTACAACAGTGGTTCAAACTGCAAAATACTCTGTCTGTGATGGCGAATTTTTTTCATCAAAGTTTTCATGATGCGGCAAATGTTTGTTTTAAGGCACACCCCGGCAACTGTGAATAACCTTTCACATGGCGAGTCACACAGTGAGGCAGGAATAGCAATAAAACATTTTAGCTTATTACACTAGTTTTACTTTATATTAATCCTAGCTTGTTACAGAAACTCCTAAATATATTATTCCTAGCTCATTACAGAAGGTCCTAACTGATCCTTAATATACCAATCCTAGCGCATTACAGAAAGGTTTTAATCGTAGTGCGTTACACAAAGTCCTAAATGTATCGATCCTTGCGCGTTACAGAAAGTCCTAAATATATAGTTTAAAGGATCAGTCTCATGAGTTGCGCATGCACGCGCTAAAGTGCGAAACTTGAAATCTTCTGGCAGAATTTGTCAAGTTTAATCCGACAAATTTAAAATGGCGTCTACAAGTGGAGGCAGCCATGGTGGGAAACGAAGAAACTTGGGTCGCAAAGGGACGATTTCTGACCTTAAAAATTACAAGCAAGAATGGTTTAAATCCCACAAACGTATTTGTCTGGAAGTCAGAATATCTCAGTCGTGGCTTAAAGCAAAAGTCGAGGCAGGATATGCAGCTTGTAGCGACAGTGAGTTTGCTGCACATTTGTTGTCACTTGAATATCGAAGAAAGTAAGTTTTGCTTTTCTTTACGCGATGATCTCAAAGTTCATATATTGTGTGAGCAAGTTCTATTTATGAGAGCATTCTCGCATTTCTCTGCAGGGAATTTCAAGATATTGTGACGACTGCATCGCGGGTCCGGAACAGAAACACTTGCACAAATCAGGCAGATTCACATCAAGCGGCCATGTTGTCTATTACAGAACAACGACAACCTCCCCGCGAGGGAGTGGTAACGAGTCTAATAAAACTATCCCTATGGGGGTGCGGTAGGGCTTCCGCTACACTGTCCCCTCCTTTAATGAACACTGTCCCAGTGTGACAACTGAAAACGGGAAACATGAAAAAACGAAACTACAGTCCAGTGGCAGCTAATCCACCCAAATCTCTAATTAAGTTTTTGAAATTTCAACTGTTTAATGTTCAAGCTAGTGAAAGGGCTACTCCCATTCACCATAACGTTCTGGTTTCCTCCGCTCTCTTCCGTAACGGCTCTTCAATTCTGCGTGGGGCTCTCAGGTACACTGGGAGGGACAGCTTGCCCGTTCATAGCTACGCTCTCTCCTTCGACAACCAGTAGGGCATCACTAGGTACATCTGCATCAGAGTCATTATCCACGTTAAATTCAGTGTCACTGTTCTCCGCATCTGAGTCAGTCCTCTCGGGCATCTCCGGTGCAGTTGGGTTTGGAGACTCCATGGAAACCCTTGGAGGGCTTCCATCCACATGGCCTTCTCTTAGTTCAGCTGACACAGAGCCACCCGGGTTAACAGGCTCACTTCTTTCGGCGCACCCAACCGGGGACACAGCAGGCGCATCAGTCTCTCCCCTCTCTGCAATCCAGCTCTCTAATGCAGGTCCAAGATACGGCTTGAGACGATCAGCGTGGATCACCTTAGGTTTTGCTCTTCGGCTTCTTTGAATTTGATAGGTAACATCTGACAGCTTTGACACTACTAAGTAAGGGCCTTCCCAAGGGCAATCCAATTTGGGGTTCCTTCCCTTCTTCCGGCAAATGTTGTGCAACCAGACGCTGTCTCCTATCCGAAATGGTTTACTGGACACTCGCTTGTCATAATTCTGCTTCTGACGTTCTGCGGCTTTGCTGAGGTGTCTTCATGCTGTCTCGTGGGCACCAGCCAGTCTCTGTTGGAGAGCCAGCGCATACTCGGTTTTCAGAGGTGGTGAGTCTACCGGTGGCTCAGTGATCACATCCAGTGGTACTTCAATCTCCCATCCCAGCATTAGCATGTTTGGAGTCTCCCCTGTCGATTCGTGAATGGAACTTCTGTACGCCATCATGCACGGTTGAAGCTGCAGGTCCCAGTCCTCCTGAGTTTCTGTCAGTTTACCTTGCAGCATTTCAATCAATGTCCAGTTGTACCATTCCACTTGGCCATCTGACTGTGGATGCAACGGAGATGTTCTAGTTTTCTCGATGTCCAAGAGCTTACATACTTCAGCCATAACTTTGGACTCAAAGTGAGTCCCTTGATCACTGTGCAACTCACGAGGAACTCCAAATCAGCACACAAATTCACCCACCAACTTCTCAGCCACTGTAATGTCTTCTTGATTTGGGATGGCATAACTCTCTGTCCACTTTGTGAAGTAGTCTGTTACCACCAGTACAAATCTATTCCCACGAGGGGTCAGTAGCAGGGGTCCCAGTATGTCCATCGCAAGCCGTTCCATTGGCGCACCCACCACATACTGCTTTAGTGGTGAACGTCGCTTTCTTCCCCAGTTCTTCTTTGCACCACACTCGTGACATATTCTGACCCATCTCTTGACTTGTGTAGTCAGCCCTGGCCAGTAGTAACGTGATCTCACTGCTGCAAGGGTCTTATTGATACCTCGATGGCTGGCCGTGGTGTGGTCGTGGTGTGGCTTTAGAGCACTGTCTCGCAGATCTCGGGGAAGGATAATCTGGTAGCTCACCCTGGTGCCGCTCTCCTCTTCCCATCTTCGGCAAAGCACCCGACCATGAATTTCCAGTTGATCCCACTGAGCCCAGAGTGACTTGACTGTACGGTCACATGGAGACACATCTTCCCACTTCGGCCTGACAGCACCTACCTTTTTAAACTGGAGTATCACTCTAAGACTGAGATCAGCTTCTTGTTGATCACAAAGGTACTCTCGAGTCCAAGTTGGTTCTAATTTGATTGTGTTGCATCTGGTGCTGAGTTCGTGAGTGGGCGCACACTGTTCAGTAGCAGCAGGAGACAATTCTGCTCCATCGTGCTCAACATGAGGATTCCCTGTCTGCCTTACAACAAACTTGTCACTCCCAGCAAGTGAAACTTCAGTCTGAACAGCAACACTAACCATTTGTTCACCCTTCTTCCACTCCTTACAGCATTTGCAGCCATCACTACAAGGTCTTTGTGACATGTCGTCAGCATTTTGATGCCACTGACCTTCCCTATACTCAATCTCATAGTTAAATGGACTTAGGAGCTCTATCCATCTTGCTAACTGTTCCTCTGGTTCCTTGACTTTAAGTACTGAGTGAAGCGGTGCATGGTCGGTTCGGATTCGAAATTTTGGTCCCTGTAAATAATGACGAAACTGCTTGACGAACTCCACAACAGCAAGCAATTCTTTCCGCGTGACCCAATAGTTTCTCTCAGCTTAAGTCAATGTTCGGCTTGCAAAAGCACCAGGGTGTTCGACCCCATCCTTCAACTGACTTAGGACGGCTCCAAGTCCATGATTGCTGGCATCAGTGTCTAGTATGAACTCCGCAGAGAAGTCAGGGTAAGACAGAATAGGAGCCGTGGACAGCAACTTCTTTAATGCGTCAAATGAAGACTGGCACTCTGATGTCCAAGCAAAGTCAACATTAGCTTTGGTCAGTTTATGAAGGGGCCTGGCCACGCTGGCAAAATTAGGAACAAATCGGCAGTAGTGACCTGCAAGTCCTAGGAAGCTTTTAACCTCAGTCGAATTCTCAGGCACTGGCCACTCGCAAACTCGCTCAACCTTCGCAGGATCAGTCTCAATTCCATTCTCAGGCACAATATGACCCAGATAAGCAACACTCTTCTGAAACAGCACACATTTGCTTGGCTTCAATTTAAGTCCGGCCGAGACAAACCGACAGAATACTTCCTCCAAACGCTCCAATTCTTCTTGAAATGTCCTACCGTACACAATTGTGTTGTCCAAGTAGATTAAGCAGGTTTCAAACCTTAGTCCCACTAAGATCAGTTCCATTAATTGCTCAAAGGTGCTTGGAGAGGAGGTCAGACCGAAAGGCATGACAGTCCATTCATAGAGACCAGATGTGGTTATGAAGGTAGCTTTACCACTACTCGCTGGATCCATTGGAACCTGCCAATACCCAGAAGCCAAATCTAGGGTAGAGAACCACTTTGCTCCAGAGAGTGCACAAAGGGAATCGTAGTCAATACATGGGAGCGGATAGGCATCTTTAACTGTGACCGCATTAACCTCTCAATGCAGAACCTCTGGGTGCCATCTTTCTTGGTTACTAGTACCACTGGAGACGACCAAGGACTATTAGATTTCTTCACAATGCCCCTTTCCAATAGATCTTCTACTTGTCTCTCAATTTCTGCATGCTTTGATGGCGATGTTCGGCGAGGCTGCTGCTTTATGGGCCTTGAATTTCCTGTGTCTATGCAGTGTGTTAGCAGGTTGGTTCTTCCCAGATCCAGCTCCGACAGTGAAAGCACATCTTTGCATCGGTGTAGCAGTTGGGCCACTTCCTCGCGTTCCCCCTCAGTTAGCTCTTCCGAGCTGCGTTCCCAGAGTTGTCTGAGTGGTTCTGGCAGTGTATCTCCCCTCGTCTCTACATCCCTCTCAGTCTGCTCCACTTCACTTGGGGAGCACTGTGAGTCCACTCCAGGAAGCTGTAACTCTGCTACACTAGTTACTGGTTTGGCTACAGCTACTACGGTTTGAGCTCCAATGGTTTGCATTTTGTCAGAGGTGTTCAGAATTCTAACAGGTACAAGGCCAGTCTTTCCTGCAGAGACCAGAGTTCTCCCAATGTATAGGCCCTTGTCTTGTAAACTGGATCCACACGGCTCTAAGATGCGAAGTCCTTGATTGGCTTTCTCAGACTTAGCCACCGACTGTCGTTGGATGAGATGAACTGGTATCACTGCCTCACAATGCGGTTCAATTGTCACCACACGACGTGTCACACACCTCAGACTCAGCTGCTGGCAACTCTCACTACAACAGTCAACCGCCTCTCCATTAATAACAAGTTGCTGCTGAACCAGATCAATTTTTGCATCCACATCTGACAGGCATTCCATTCCTAATATGGCGCAGTCCTCGATGTCAGCTACTAATACACTCAAGCTGACATCCTGAGTTCCAATCCGCAAAGTCATGTCCCCTGTACCATACGTATTGGTTCTCCTTCCATCTGCAACAAACACTTGTGAACCATCTTCCCTCAAAGTAAATTTAAAAGCTTCAGGTAATCTTTTGTAACACTCATAACAGAGAATATTCCTTACAGCACCTGTATCTACCAGCCAAACAATCTTACACTGTCCTACAAAACCTGTAATGTAAAGTCCAAATGGGCGAGATTTTGTACTCCGTACTGTCACATGTTCACTCCTTTCACGATTGCAATTTACAGAGTCAGAACTTTGAGGCCCTTGCAAACAATCATTGGGACATCCTACTGGGCCCTCGAGGATGCCCTGTTCAAGTTTCCCGAAGACTGATCAGACTGGTTCTCTCTCCACTTTGGACATTCTCTTCTCAAATGTCCCGTCTCCACAGATCCAACACTCCCATCCCCTTCTGGCATATCCCTGTGGCACCCGGTTTTTGCCAGTTTGGGTACCCTGTGGTTTCTCCTGTTTCACCACAAACTCGTTTAATTGCTTAATGATATTTTCTTGAGCTTCTAATTGCTGTTGTTGTTGTTCTATATGTAACCTAAGCTGATCCACTTGCATTTGTAACTGGGTACGTTCTGCCTCCATTGCTCGGACTTTATTGCCTGCCCTTCTAAATGAATTGTTGCTGTCTAGTAGTCGAAGGGACTCTAATCCTTTTGCAAGTGAAAGGGCTTGATCAAGAGTGCTGGGTTTCTCCCTTCTTAGGTACAGCCTATCATCTTTATCATTTAATGCATCAATGAAATGCTGTACAGGAAAGCGTTCCTGTATGACTGCACCCACATCTTGATAAGCAAGGTCTACCATGGAACGAATATCTGTAGCTATCATTTGCAAACTCTCACCTTCAAATTGATAGCGGTTTAGCAGTCTCACCTGATGTAACTCCGCCTGTTTCTCGACACCAAATCTCAGCTGTAATCTTTCCACAATTTTTCTGTACTCCCGACGCTCGGTGTCAGTTAGTCCACTTAACAATTTCCTGCTGTCTCCACGAAGACTAGCCGTCAAAAACATAGCCTTCTCTTCCTCATTCCAACCATTGACGATCGAACAGCGCTCGAAATGCATCAAATATCCTTTCAAGGGTTGCTTGCCATCGAAATCCTCGGGCAGTTTAAGCGGCTTCTTGAATTTTCAGTCAGCTGTCTGCTCTACACAAGCTGATGACTTTGCCAGTGGCCAAAGGTCGTTTTCAATACGGAACGGATTACCAGATTTTTCACCCGGTGTGGAGAATACTCTTGGTGTAAAATTTTCAGCCTCCGCTCGCAAAATGAAAGGACTGGCCGTCTTTCCTTGTTTCTGTGCAGCTGCCGCCCGCTCCGGCGTCCTGGAAGGAGTACAGTCACTTCCACTTCGAAAAGGATTCACTGGCTTCGCACGTGGCGTGTCACTCGCCGCCAGTGTAGAATCGCCGACTTCTGATCGCACAAAAAAGGACCCAAGTGCCTCCAACTCACTTCTGAAAGGATTCTTCGGACTAATTGGAGTATCCCACTGCTGCCACCAATGTGACGACTGCATCCTGCAACTTACCCTGTTTTTACATCGTTTATCCTTTGCGCCACAGCAAATTTTGGCCTTGCAAGGACATCCTCTGTTGCTATTTCCTTTTCTCTTCATGCTGCACGAACTCTTGCAGCTACAGCCTTGCGATGTTTCTTAAAGGATAAGAATTCGATTTTTGGGCTCCGACTCCAAAAACAAAGAAAAGCGACCAAAACAAAACGTGATCGATCTGAGAACGACTCAAGAGGATGCGCAACTCATGAGACTGCGGCTTTAATCTTGGTGCTCAAGAGCACTGCTCCTCTTGCTGCCCCTAAGAAACTCGTCTGCTGCTATTATGCCTTTCTTCCACTGTAGCTCCTTTTGTGATGGCTGTACCGGGTACGTTTTAAAACCACAATTTTTGCCCCTTTCTAATTTCCTTTGTTTCAACGCTTGCTTCCCCTTTATCCCTGTGCAGTTGCAGTCAACAAATTCCTCCAGTGAAAACAATGTTTTTTTCCAATTTCACCACTGAAAAGCTACCTCCCTTCATTTTTATTGCATGCAACAAAAACTGTCTTCATTTTCCCTTCCCTCCATGAAAGTTGCACCCCAGGCCTGTAACCAGGATTTTTTGTTGGGGGGTGAGTACGGGGTAGGAACTGAATATTACATTTGTCGAATACAATTGTTTGAATAAACGACTAATTTTACGATGTAAAATGATACATCAAATACTGCAGGACTAATCCTTCAGGATTGTCCCGAGCTCCAGCCTCTGTGGGTGTTTGGTGGCAAACAGATTTACCACCTCATCCAAATCAATTTTAAGTTGATAATGGATGTGCATTAGTGCAAGGGACGAACGTCTTTCCTGGCCCATGCAAATGTCGTCGTGGTTAGCTGCCGAGCCGCCAAGAAGTTGCCTGTATTGTCACGACTCTCACCGTTCAAGACTTGGTTATCTCCACGCAGGGCAATGCACTGTCGACCACAGAAAAGGATGGCTTCTGAAACACATTCTTCCTCTTCTTGTCATTTAATCGGTTGTTCACTCTGGGTTTTCAACAGAATTAAGGAAGGATTCGGTGGCAATCATTGCATCGTGACAGTACTTCATTTGCTTATGCCAGTTTATGAAAGGCTTGATAACAAAAGCGCCCTTATCTTTCCTGCAATGCATAGGTATCATCAAAGCACAGTGTTTACAGAATACTCCATCTACTGAAGGGCTATAGACCACTGATGAAGAAATCGTGTCGGACAATGTTGGAAACTTGTAGTTAACCGATGGCACAAAATGACTTTTAATCAAGTGATATCTCTGACCAACTGGCAGCTTGTTTGCAAAAGAACCAGATTCCTCAAAGGTCGTCGAAAACTTCCCGATGTCATTTATTTCTTGTTGCCATCACTGGTTCTAAGCGATGCCGCATTAGATTGCCATCAGTAATTCTTAGGTACTGGAGCTTGCGCAGTCTCTACAATTTTATTAACAGTGCGCAATTGTTATAGAATTTTCGGCACTTTCTTCGCACCGTGTCTCCTCGAACTTTTGCCCGTGCATGTGTATTTCGCCCGCCCCGCCATCGCCATCGAAAATTAGAGACTACTCGCAGTTTACAATTGTTAAGAAAGTTCACATCAACTTCTCATAGAATATTGACATCAGGAATATGAAGATAAGAGACGAGTAGAAACATAACATTATTTTCCGTCTTTGGGACCCGAAATCGCCTTTTTTGATGGTTTGGGATGCCTGTGGATTTCCAGAAGGATTAACCCTCCCCCAATTCCCTCTCTAATTGTTACTCTGTGTTCCCTTACTGGCTCTTTATTAAGCAATGTAATTTTGTTTCATATTGAAGAATACTGAGTAAATCTCAGAGCATAATACTGGGATCGAGACTGGTGGACATTGCTAAAATAAGCGTGATTAACCTTTTATATCTCACGGTAAAACTGTAGTTAACTGAGATAGATCTGAAGTCGTGGTCTCAGCGGGGCTGTTGTCGTAGACTGTACTGTCATTGTCAGTGTCTGAAAGCTCTTCACGGGGCACTTTACTGACCCATGTATCGAGAGACTGGCAAGATTTAGCTGAAGCCTTCCTCTTTCTATAGTCCTGTTCTCTCCTACCCATAACACATGCACATTACACAAAAAACTGATTTTGCATCTTCGGACATTCGTGCGCTCGTACAAATAGAGAACACTACGCGACACGTTAGCAGATGTGTCTGACAAAAATCGTGAGATCGCTCCCGTGTCATTGGCTCGCTCCTCTAGACTCCCGTATAAAGTGTGCAGCAAGTTGATTTCATTATCCATTTAGATAAGCTTGGACGTCTTTGCACTCATTGAAATGTTCTGAGTGGCTCGAGCTAGTAGAGTGCAGCTGGTTTTAGTCTGCCAGTGAATACATTACTGCTATTTCCACCATTTGGTTTTGTTTAACTATCACTGTTAAGTTGTAAGGATTTACTAGTTCCTCGCAAAGCAAGGAGGGAGCGAGGTTTATAAATTTGTCGCATGGGGATCGCGTGAGGATCGCTTAGGGCGGTCGAATCTCAATCTGCCTGTATATATATATCGCGATGGTGTCCGCACAGTTGCCTAGCAACAAAACCAAATCGCGACTGCTGACAGTTGCGCTCTCATGTTTCCTCGCTACGTACATTTGAGTGCTGTGTTTTGTTCTGTTTTGTGAACAAGTTTATAAGATCTAGACCAATTTCTGATGCAAATGAGGGCACGAGCAAAGACAGCAACGCCTGATTTAGCAAGTGGCTGGAAATCCATTGCGGGGGAGTTTTACCACTGAAACTCAGCATGAACACCGACTTGAAATTCAGCGCAAATGACGAAGGCGAAAGATGTCAACGACAAGAAAGCACAGGTAGAGAACATCGTTTACCGGTACTAGCCTAGCGAAGACTAAAGCTGTCAGCAGGACACAGATATCACAGGCGAGTAATCTTAGGCAACGTAGTTTAAAAATTTAGCTTAATAGCACAGCGCTACTACAAAACGAGATTGCCCAACAACAGGAGAATCGATACAAGGTCTTCGAATCACACCGACTGAATAGTAAGAATTATGAACTCAGCGGCTACAAACTCTGAGAAAATGTGTGCTGAAACCGATCAGGACCGGCGACACCGACAAGAAGTGCTTCGACAAACTGATTTGTTAGAAGCAACAAGAGACGACAATAAATACACGATCATCAAAATGCTTTTGTTAGAATGAGTAGAATACCTTTCCAAGGGATGGTGACTGAACAGATTGGCTCAAAATTATTTCCTCTCTCTACCATAAATATCTTTACTCTTGATGTACCAGTAATTATCAACATATAATTATTTTTCCAAGTATGATTAAAACCACAGATTACACAAGAGAAATTAAATTATTTCATAAAATAGGTTTCAGTTCCCCAAACAGTGCATATTTGTGTATGAGCAGTAAAAAGATTTTAAATTTTAAGTTTAGGACGTTCCCAAAAAATATTGGAAAGAAATAATTCATATTGGATCAGTAAGAATTTATAAGTTTATGTTTCCCGTTTCAGTTCTTGACCCTGTTAATAGTTTAAAAAAATATTCAGATGGAGAAGAAAGGACAATTTCTGTTCACAATTTGGATAGAAATGCACTTACAAGTATTGCTCTGCTCCTAGCAATTACCACTTAATGTGTAGCGGGGATAGGTACATTCATGTACGTGTTTGGTGTGAAACAAAAATAATTGTTTAACATTAATTATTGATAATAATTTTATGCTACATATAGTGACCAGCATCGCAGCTCTCCTTGCAATGCACAATCAAGCACCAAGATCATGGGAATTGAGATCCTGATCACCTTCAACATGAGTTGTCTATGTGAAAGTTTACTTACTTCTGAAGGTTTCATGTGCTGTAATCTACATTCACCCTTTCCCTTTGTTAGCTACTCTTGCTTTCCATACCAATTGACCCTTTAAGCCCCAGTGTAAACCTACAAATTCTCCTTACTGGTCTTCATACAGTTCTTGTAGTACTTGTGCAGAGAACTTCTTTCTACTGACATCTACACTATTCATGTTTGGTGATCAATTCCTTAATTCTGATAACCTGATTAAAGCATTGCTATTGTAGGGAGATGCGGGTCACTGGGGCTTCAAGGGTTAATGTACATGTATCATTTTGTGACAATTATCTAATCCATTTTTTTTGTGTGTTGGGGGGGAATGAATCCCAAGGGGGGGGGGGTACTCAACAAAGTTTTATACTTGAAGGCTCCACCCCGAGGTCCAACCCCTTACCCTTTTATATACCATTTTTGACCGAAAAGGTACCCCTTTCATATACCCTTCATTGAAAAATGGTACCCCTTTCACATACCTAATCAAAAACACTGCATCCCTTTCCTAAACCCTTGGAATGCAGTTAATGAACGACATTGCGAGAGAACAGATGCTAACCAGAAGTTATTATCTACTCAAAATATTTTAATTAAATGTCCTTTTAAATACCTAAATGACAGATTTCCCTAACCCCTTTTGGGCGGAGCCTCCACATATAGGCCATTATAGGGAGTGCCCCCCCCGGAATGAATAAACAGGTTACCACATCAAATGTGCTTTGCTTGCCATTATTCTTTATTAGTCTCATTTCAATTTTTGGGTAAAAACGAATAATTTTCTTAATCCAGCTGTACCAACATTGTATTTTCTGGGCTGCATCACTTTTCAGCAGTAACAGACGCCTGCTATCTCAACCATTCAAGGGAAATAAAGAATTGTTTTAGCTACATGTATCGACACCTACCCAGTAAATAAAACAAACAGTATGTTAATGTTTTTCTCCATTTCTGATGTAAATAGTTGGCAACGACAGAGTCAATGAGTTTCAAAGTGAACTCAGTCGTTGAGTTGGCTTGAACCAAGATGAACACAATACTTCTGTATGATACGAGTTATCTCATTCCGCTGCTTTTGTGAAACTGTCCTCACTTTTCCTAACTCAGGTGACGCAGAAAGATGGTGATGTTCTGAAGATGTTTCAACTGCGTTTGTCTGTTCTTTGCTGTTTTCCTTCAGGCAGTTTGAACAGCAGAGCTACGTGAAATTGGGCTTAAGTTCCGAAATTGAGCCAAGGTAGTTAAGCAGAGCTTTCCTCAAACAAGTGTCAGTAAGACCACAATAGCTAGGCGTTTCGTCGGTCATTCCAGATCTGCTGGAAGCCATATCAGTGCCATTGTAATACAATGTTGCCTTGGCAGGTTTGTTATCTCGGCCCACCCTACCTATCTCCTGGTAGTATGCTTCCATTGTTCGAGGAACATCCAAATGAACAACGTGTCTAACACCTTGAATGCTGACCCCAAAACCAATAGCTATTATTGCAAAAACAACACGGATTTTACTAGTCAGCTGCTTTAAAATTTCGTCTTTCATCATGCTTGTTTGAGGAGCATGATATTGTGCAAAGTGGCAATTGTCAGGTCTTCCTCGTTCACTGAAAGAAACTTTTCCCCAAGTACACTGAGAAATAATTTGAAAGCATACCCACACCATTTTAGAGCTAGGTAGATGATGGTCAGAGGGTTGCTGGTTAATTTCACCTTAAGATCCTCAGCGATGGGGATAAGAATGTCATAACTTTCATGCCCATATGTGGATGATCTTCCTTTTTCTTTGCAAATGAAGATATTGCACCTATCTAAGTGTCTTACATTTACAACCGAGTTCTTAATTTGAAGATTCTCTTTGAAATATTGTGTACGTTTTTGGGGAGCCGTGGCTGTAGGAGCAAAAGATTGGCGCAGACAGAAAAAGAGAACTGAGTTGTGCAACCTTTCAAAATCAGGGAGGAAATCTGAGCCCCATTCCTCTATTACACGTAGATGGGCTTCATCTATCAAACATAATCCCACTCTATCCTGGTACACGTCTGATTGAAATACTTTTCTTCCATCTTTGCAAGATATAAATGCCTTTGGGTGGGTACACACAATGTTTCATTTTCCCTTTTGGAGATGGTGTAGCGTATCCCTGTCATTAATAACTTACTCTTCCTATGTATTCATTTTCATCATCCATATCAGATGATCCAGTCCCAATGTATTAATGCATTGCATCAATAATGTGGCATTTACATTTCTCTTATTAAGAAGGGATTTCCTAAGGTCTTCATCCTGTGCCTAATGAAATATTTTTTTACGAATAGAAGATGTAAATATCCGTTTCTTCTGGTTATTAACAGTATCTACAGTACATGTAGGTAAAGTTGCACATGAGCCAAGGAGGCTCACACACGGCCGGAGCTTATCCTGGTTTCTGTAGCAGGAAGCAACTGAGAGTAATGCTACTCCCCCCTGGATGGGATGCTGGGTAGTCCGTCGTAGGGTTACCCCCAGCAGTATGTTGCCGGTAACCATTTGTAAACCTGGGTGGAGAGAGACAAAGTGGAGTAAAATTCCGTGTCTACAGAAACAACGTGATGACAGGGACTGGGTGTTAAACCACCGACCTTCAGATCTGAAGTCCAAAATGCTAACCACTACACCACTGCGCCCCCACACAGTACATACGCGTAGGTGCATTTATAAAGTAACAGAGCCAATGACGTGTTTTTAATAGTAAGAAATTAAAAGTGCTTTGTTACGTATTTGTAGATATTGCCTAAATAATTTTGTTTTCGATTCGAGATGTTTTGAGTGTTGCATTACGCTCCAAAGGTTCAGAGTACATACAGCTGTCAATTATGCAAAATTGTTAATCTCAAAGTAAAGTTTGGTACAGGGGGATCGGAGCAATGTCAAGGACCAAGAAACGATGTTCTCACAACTTGCAAAGCGGTCCATTCAAGAAAGGGGGCCCAAGAAGGGATCGCCTGACAAGGTCTGGACTCGAGTGACTGCAGAATCCCGACTGTTTGTCTCGTAAAATAATGGCTCTTGTCCCTTGTAAACGGTAACGTGCCCTGTTTTTATTATGATCGTTATATATGCATGGAAGAAAAAAGAATAACTCAGAAGCAACTCAAGAAAGTGAGAACACAAACACAGAAATAAATGAAGAAGAAAAAGGCAGCTGATGCAGTAAGAGGGTATAAATTTTAATGGAATGGAAGAGCAGTCATAGCAATCTTATTGTCAGTGATGTTTTCGAATACAGACTTGAGGAAATTTGTACTTATCCTCGCAGGAAATTTTCTGGCCCCCATTTCACGCGCCAGCGTAAATTTATGTGGCTTTTTTTTTTCGAATTGCGGAAATCCCACAAAGGGGCGGTCTAGAATAAACCTTGCAGTGGTGTTTGTAATGATAAATATTTTGGGTCCAACACATAGTTTGCAAAATAGTTACTGGTAAACTGTGTTCTTTATTATGATATGGTGTTATTACAGTAGGGTATTGTTTTCCCCATTCATTGTCTTGAGTTTTTGTGTTTGTATTGCAAATTCTGTGCAAATATTTTCCATTAGTGATCAACTAACTTCGAATAGTCAGATTTTGCTTGTTTGTGCTTATAGAACAGGTTTGCGACAAAGGCGAAAATTGAACAGAACAATTCAGGATTTTATTTCTTATTTCTTTGTACGATGTAATTTTGGTCTGTGTACCGCTGATTAAAAATTATACTGTCATTATGTTTGTTGGTGTCTTTTTGCATCATTTGTACGTAATTGACGGCGGGAATAAGACAATTGTGGCTGTACTTTCCCTTGAGTTTCATTCATGTTTGGTTGGAATATTAACATCTCCGCACGCACAGGAGGTGTATCCACTGACCTTGCTGATTGCTTTGTAAGTTGCGAGAACATTGTTTGGATTTTATGTAATCTTGAGAATGTATGGGAAGTTGCTTTCCCCCCTGAAGTGTGGTTTCCATATATGCATTAATTTTGTTGTCATCATTATCATGATGATGAATACACATTTGATGAAAATAATCACCTTTGTTAAGGTGATATTTTCCTTTTTGAAGGCCTTTGTTATGTGATGTTATAGAAAGATGATAAGCTGTAATATCCCCACCTTTCACCTCTTTAAACTTGTAGTGAAGCCAGCTAGCCTTGTTTGATTGTTCCTGTCAATTCCTTTTCACTGACACTGTGTACCAAAAAAATGAAAAAGAACCCTAGAATTATGTAAGCCACTTTCTGGTTATTACTAAAAAACCTCGACGCATTCAGGTATCAAATTTGTGGAACACTGTAATTTTATGAACGTAAATTATTTGCTTAATAGTCACTGCTGGGTTGTGTGGAAAACTGCGTTCACTCAGGACTTGCGCACACAAAGTTGATTCTCCTTAACTCAACTGAAACCAGAGTGCAATATTGTCCTTCAAAGTTACTTTTAACAGACAGCTGATAAATTTTACACCCAAAACTATATAATTGTATTTCATATCGATGCAAGCTTACCTGAACACCACTGTACAAGGACTGGCCTTGCAGATGTAGGTGCCAGGACGAACACCTCTGTTTCTCTTCCGTTTTTCCCTCCTGAACCAAATTTTCCAATCACTGCCAAAAAAATGTTGATCATGAATGAAAAGTAAATCTTTGTATTCATCCCATAACAAAATAGTCTTTTTACCAATACTTCTGGAAAAAATGGAGAATTGTTAAATTACAAAGGGGATGGATCAACAAGTGCAAAATAAGGCCAGTCATCTCCCATCGATGAATGCGACAGCAATGTATTTCATTCCTTTAGTTAATGTACATGAGTACTCAACGACAAAATGCTATAGGAATCTCGTAAGTCATGTTTAATGACCTTTCCTCGTATGTGGAGTGCTCTGTTTAATAATGAACTACCATGGGAAAAAATAGCCGTTCCTCAGCGCCAGCAAGCAGAGTACTATTATACTACTATCACTATTTATATTACATTATAGTTTCATATTTTTAGCTGGAAAATTGTTTTTCATGCTGTCTGATTTTTCACCGCTTGTAAGAATCACAGTTTCCTGGCAAGCAAATCTTGTTTAGAATACAAAGTTACCAGGAAAATTGCCTTCTGTAAACTCCCAGCCGGCGCGTTATGTATGTAGTTTGGTTACAAAGTCAAATTGGAAGTCGTACGTAAATAAAGAGATTCCTGTTGTCTGATGCAGCACTCAAAGTGGTCCCTGGTCGTTTTAAGTTCGGGAATACTTTGACTACAGAGAATTACCGTTTTCTTTTTTGTGGGCTTACAATTTTTGAATTGTGAAGTCTTGAATTAATTTCAAAGAACCTTGATCTCCAATATATCACATATATATGAGCTGCCGACGATAGTGGTTTAGATCGTTGTACTGCATTCCAGGGATTAGGACTTCAGTTTATGTAAGAGACTTCGGTTTCCCTGTATTGCCTCTTTTTTCAACAGCCATTCAGTTTCCATGGTGCTCCTTTGAATCTCTGTACCCACAGGCATCATCCTAAGACTGAAGACACAAATGCCGTGCTTTAAACGGCTGTGTTGCAGCACTTGAGAAACTTGAACGGCAGACGGAAAGGGCTAGGTTTTGAATTTCTTTTTGGAATTTCTTCAGTGGTGGAGCACTTGAGAGACTTAGATGGTGGACGTAGAGAGCGAGATGATGAATGTCTTGTTTCATAGTTCAGTGGTGGAACACTTGAGAGACTTGTCCGGTGGAAGATAAGGAATATCTTTCTTTATAGTTCACTGATGGAGCACAGAGAGACTTAAACGGTAAGCTTAGAGGGCGAGATGAAGAATTTCTTGCTTTATAGCACAGTGTTGGAGCACTTGAGAAACTTGAACGGCAGACACAGAGGGCGAGATGAGAAAATGTATTGCTTTATAGGTCATTGGTGGAGCATTTGAGAAGTTTGGACGGCAGACGCAGAGGACGAAATGAGGAATGTCTTGCTTTAAAGCTCAGTGGTGGAGTACTTAAGAGACTTTAACGGTTAACAGAAAAGGTGAAACGATAAAGTTCTTGCTTTACAGATCATTGGTGGAGCACTTGAGATACTTGGAAGGTGGGCGTGGAGGAAGAGATAAGGAATATCTTGCTTAATAGCTCTGTGCTGGAGCACTTGAGAAACTTGAACGGCAAAGTTAAAGGGCGAGATGAGGAATGTCTTGTTTATGGTTCACTGGTTGAGCACTTGAGAGACTTGAACGGTAGACATAGAAGGTGAGATGAGGTACGTTTTGTTTTGTAGGTCAGTGGTGGAGCATTTAAGGAACGTGAATAGCACCCTTGGAGGACAAGATAAGAAATATGTTGCTTTACAAATCAGAACTATGACTCGTTGATGGCCTTCAGCAGTCTATGTTGTGTCTCATTGTTCGAGAGGCCTTGTGCATTTACAATAGGAAACGTAGAGTAGAGTTCTGTTTTGGGTTCGCAGATGCGGGACGTCTTCAAAAGGCCAGGTAAAAGCTTGGTTAAAACCGTTACAAACCGTTACAAATGTCTCAGACACAGCATACAACATCTACCCCACAACTGCCACTTCTGGTGGGTTGGTCTGGCATTGCAACTTTGAGCAGGAGGGGAGGTTGGTTGCTTCATGGAACGTTGTCAGAACAGAGTAGTTGTCTCCGAACTCTTTAGTGATAGTGCAATGATAGCTATCATCAAACTGCACTTCCTGTTTTTTTGATATAAAAAATAGAAAGTCCCCAATGATTGCCATGTAGATGCACAGGGAAAAAATACTATTTCCACGCTAGTGATGTCCATATTTTTGCACAGTTGGTGGATTACGTTCAACCCAAAGTCAGCTTTCACGTCACTAGGAAGCATGCAGAAAACATTCTCTCCCAAACGCTCATTTTCCTCATCACAGAACTCGATAATCAGCAAGTTCATAACTTCGTCAAACAGATATCGCTTACAGCACAAGACAGAGAAGTCTTGCGAGGTGATCCTGTAACCCTTCCTTTCAACTAGATAACTACCACTTGTATTCAACCGGTCAAGGAGTGCTTCCGCCACCCTCGTCCTGTCTATGTCAGCTATTCTTTCAAAAGCCATGGCCATCATATCGCTTCTGGTACCTTTCGTGACACCGCTCGTATTTTGTCATATCTAGTCTGAATTCTCTACCCTTCCAATGTAAAGCATCCATATTCTAAATATAGAACGACTTATTCCTCTATTCTCTTTGTTGTTTTCTTACTCACGATTTTAAGAAGTGGCTCTTGAGATGCTTCCAACACAGAAATTAGCAGAATTCTATTGACACTGAGGGGATCTTGGGGTTTCAGGTTGCTCTCGCTTGTGAGGCATTCAATTCTGTAATTCTGAATGTTTCTGCCTACAACAGAAAGTACTGCGTTTGCCAGGTGCCTATGTGGTGTCATAAAACTTTCATTTCGGCGTTTGATATCCTCCATAATGCAGGAATTAACATCCATGTTGCTTGATGACGTGCTTTCTGACTTTTCGCATTCTTCGTTGCTAGAGAGGGTGACTTACCTGTTTGGGGTTGTCATCATTAGCTTCAGATTCCCTTTCCTTGAAGACCTTCACGAAAGATTTTCCCTTTCTTTATGTTCGTGCTCTTACTTAATGGAGCCTTCTGTTGCTTGGGGTGTGAAGATCTATTTTTGAGAACAGTTTTCGATTTGACCATGTGATCGCTGTCGCATGGGATGTCATGTTCTGTTTCTTTAACATGTTTCTCAACCCTCTTACGTTTCAACGACTTAGGTGTTTTCTCAAGTGGTCCTTCTCTACAAGTGTCTTGTAGCGAAGATGTTTGATCTCCTTGTCTTGTGTTTTCTATTCCGTCCAAATCATGACGTTGAATCAAATGACACTGGCCTATTGAACGCAGATGCTGGTAGCCACGTCTTCCACCAGTTCATACCCTTTAAACCTGACTTTGAACTTGTACGTCATCACTCTGGGGCCAAACCACCCCTAAAAGAGGTCATTGATGCGTCACAAAAATTTTCAAATATTGTGGCTAAAATGTGTGCGAGGGCTTCTGGGTTAAACATTTTTCTCCTCTGCCCTCCGGACTAGTGCAGAAAAAGCTAGCCGTGTGAAGACTGGGTAACTCGAAGCGAAAAATGGCGGGCAAATTTAGTTTGCAGAGAAGACAAGCTTTCTTTGATACATAATTTGCCCGGGTTAAGACATGGACGCTTCAACGGTAAACCATGTTAGGTGCTGTCAAAGACCACGAGTTAACTGTTGAACGGGATAACGAAAGGTCAGTTTTAAACTCGTTTTTTTGGTCTGTATGTAGTTCCCGATGAAAATCTAAAATGATAAGATTTTAGTTCTATTCTTCCTCTGCTGTAAAGTTTGATTTTACATCACCAAGAGCGTTGAACGATGCAAGGACGAGAAGCCGAGCACCTTAAACTTGCCCCTTATCTACAAAGTACTTGTAATGTGAACAAACACCAGAGATGGTGGATGGTTTTCAGGCATGAATACCTTTCTCTGGTGTGGCTGCAAGAATTAGATCCACACAGTATAACCTATCGCCCCGAAAAGAAGAAAGCCTGTGATTCATACATCCCGAAGAAAGTAGCAGAGAAACATGCCTCATACTGCTACTGTGGACTACAGAAGTCAGATTCTGATGATGATGGATGGATGATCTGCATGAGCAGCACGATGAACTTGGTGAAAGAAGCCACTACGAAAGGGAAAATTTCCTCTGCTTTAAAGAAATGTTTGAAAGCAATCAGAATTGTGATTTTGGCCACAAGCTTTCCCCCCTTAAGACGCTGGTTGCATGTGTGCTCGTACACACAGTTGCTAAAACTACGTCCCCTAGCACTATTAAAGCTGCGACACATAGTACATCCCTCATTAGTGGTGGATACAAAGCTAGTGTTACGGTTCCCAGGACGATTAAGCGGGCGGTTTGTTACCTGTGACTTGGGAATGGGCTCTAACAATACCGTGTGTAAATGATTGGAGTCAAAGCTCCAAGGGTAATTATAGGGACTTTAAAATACGGTGACTACGGACTACGGTTGGACGCGCGTTTTTCTCCTGCTGGAACACTGGGCCGAGTACACAATGAGTGGCGTGAAAATACGAAGTTAAGACCGCAGACTACAGACAACAGACTACGAACGAAGAGCGAAGGTCAACTCTACACAAAATGTCTTTTACAAAAGTTCGAGATGCTCTAATTTACGCTTTAGCAGATGATATTCTTGATGAAGAAGGGTTTGTACTCCTTTATGATGCCTATAACTCAGCTAATCCGTCATATCCATACTGGGAATACGATGAAATCTGCCTCGGCTCTTTTGATTCAAACGAATGCTTATCGGAGTTTAGAGTGAACAAGGAAGATCTTCCTTGGTTGGCCGAAGTTCTTAGAGTGCCACCGCAGTTCAGGTGTTCTCAAGGAACTGTATGCAGTGGACTGGAAGGTCTGTGTATTTTGCTGAAACGTCTTGCATATCCTTGCAGATACTTCGATTTGATTTATCGCTTTGCCCATCCTGTTCCCGAGCTTTGTATGATCTACAACGTTGTGTTAGACTGGATTTATGCTAACCATGGTCATAGACTGATATCATGGAACCAACTCTTTCTTACTCCGGCTTGGCTAGAGCAGTACGCTCGGGGTGTATTTCAAATAGGCTGTCCTCTGACCAATTGTTTTGGTTTTGTAGACGGCACTGTTCATGCGATATTACGTCCAGAAGAAAACCAGCAAGTGGTATACAATGGCCATAAACGTGTGCACGCCCTAAAATTCCAGTCTTTAGTCATCCCTAATGGGTTAATTGCTAACCTGTACGGTCCCATTGAAGGCCGTCGCCATGATGCTGGTATGCTGAATGAGTCAGGCTTGTTAAATGTGTTAGAGACACATGCACATACCCCAACGGGGCAGCCCCTTTGCATCTATGGGGACCCGGCCTATCCACTTCGCCCACAGCTGATGTGCCCATTCCGAGAGGGCAACTATACAGGTCCTTTAACTCCAGAAATGAGGGATTTCAACTCAGCAGTGAGCCGCGTGAGGATTTCAGTGGAGTGGCTGTTTGGAGATATCTCAACTTATTTCAAGTTTATTGATTTTAAGAAAAATGTAAAGATTGGCATGAGTGCAGTAGGGAAGCAGTACATAGTCTGTGCACTGATGAGGAATGCCCTGACATGCTTATATGGGAACAATACATCCGAGTATTTTCAGCTAGACCCTCCAAATGTTGAAACTTATTTTGCATAGCTTAGATAATTGAGGGTTTGCCTGAAACATGAAGATTTTTTCCACAAAATCTAAACATGCGATGAACTCACATGTGACAGAAATGGACCAGCATTATTAAGAGGCAATGTTTTCAAAATAATTTTGCAGTAGATGGCGGAGTGTATTTAAACCCATGAATCTGAGTCCTGTACATGTGTAATAGTTATGAAATTCTAATAGCCAGTCTGACATAAAAGAAAACAATAGAATTAGAGTGTGATACACAGCTGTAGTATGTATTAGTACTGGGACCAAATTCATGGATGTAGGTAAATGACTTCTTTACAGAAATCTCCAGCAAATAAAAGCTATTGTAAATAAAGACCAAAAATGTTTTTAATCATGTTCTGATTCAAGTCAGTATACATGAATGAAAAACATAACACAGTGCCCATAAGTGAAACTAGGAGATTTGAAGTTGGGCATTTCACTTTTTTTTTCAAACAGTTTTCATACATATATTCAACAAACAAACCTTGGCACATCTCTTCTTAACATTAGCAACATAATTGTAAACATCAGTAAGTGTTGTTAACAGGAACTAGACCTAACTTGTCTGAGAAGTGGCTGAAATTAAAAGCAATAAAAGTCAAGACTTATTCATCTTTTCTAAAAAAGCCATTAAAAGGGCTTGGGACTGGGCCTGAGCTTGCATCTGTTGCTGCAATTGCCTCTGTTGCAATAAAAGCTGCTCCTGCATTTGCATTTGTCTTGCCTGCTCGGCCTCCAATCTCTTGTTTTCCATGCTCAGATGATCCTTACGAAGTGCCATTTCTTCTTTCTTCAGTTCCACATCTGCCTCCCTTTTTATTTTCGGGTATTCTAATGGGTCAGCCCCACTTCTCCTGTTTCTTTTCCATCTAGGCTTGGGGTCTTCGTCCTCATCACCATCTTCAGCTGCTTCCTTTCCCCATGATGTCATTGCCTTGTGCCTTATGGCCAATGCTTTAGCTCGTTCACATTTACCTTTCTCATTGGAGCTGCATGCGCTGCTTGCGTTAGAGGTCATGATTGCTTGAATTTCCTCCAGAATCTGTTCTAGTTCACTTAGATCATCTGGACTACACTATGAAATCAAAACCCATTAAAATCTTGTGAATTTTTTAATGGCAATTTCACAAGGTTTTCAGTAGTATTTCACAGGTTTTTCATGGCAGAAATTAAGGGTATTTCCATGGGTTTTATCCCATGAAAAAACCATTAAAAAGGTCATGAAAATCCTCTTAAAACTTCACCGTTCATGGCCCATGAAAAGTCAAAAGTTTGTATCAAGTCATTAAAAACGCATGAAAATGCCATTAAATTTTAATGGGCCATTAATTGTACTTTAATGGGATTTTCATGGTCTTGGATACAAGCCATGAAACTAACCACTGGAATTTCATGGCACAGGAATTCATGGAGTTTTAATGGTCTAACAATTTCATGGCCCATGAAAACCCTGTGAACGGGGAATTTTTAATGGTCCATGAAAATTTTCTTTGTTATTTCATGGCCTTTCACAGCATTTTCATGGTCCATGAAATGTGAGTCCCTGTTATTTTCATGGGTTAAACAATGACCACTGTGTGCCATGAAAATTCCATGAAATTTGGTTCCCTTTTATTTCCATGGTGTAAATGATAACTGCTCTGTGCCATGAAAATTCTTTTAAGAGTCCATTAAACAAGATAATAAACTCACCAAAATCCTGTGAACTTTCATTGCCCATCTGCCCAGGCACAGAAGATGGAATGCGCTGTTTACATGTATATCATTGTACAAACAACTGAAACATCAATCTGCTCCTCATGATCATAATAATAAATGTTTTTATTGAACCCACCTTGGTGTCATATTTTCTTACAAATTTTATATTGTGAAGATGTATGCTCTGCATTAGAAAATATATTATAAAAAATGTCCGATTCTCTATTTCAGTCTTGCAAAATGAATAAACTTTGCTATCATACAAATCTTACTCGAAATCATGTAATGTTTGACTTAAGTTGTAATATCATTAGATCTACAGCAATTTGTTTAATGATTACGTCTGTATTTTGATTTCTAAACAGTGACATTTCATTCCTAGTTACTTGCCATCCCCAACCAGTTGAAGATAAGCAATGCAGAAAATCATTTAATATTCTGGTTTATAATGCAGTGTTGCGGGTCAAACACTGAAAGGTTTTCATTCAGTTACATATTTACTATAACATAACAGCTAGAACCTTTCTCAAAATATGACCTAACAATAATTGTATTAAATGGATTCCTTAAAATGGAAGAATGTCCAATAATTAAAATATAATTAAAAAGATAGAGTCTTAACTTATTTTCCGAACAAGGTTATTTTTCCTTGTCCAAAAAAACTTGCAGCATTGGGTACATTACGATGTTTACATTTTGTAAGGCTTATATTGAATGAAGGAATAATCATTTTGCTGATCAAAAAAGATTTTGTCCCTGCAAATCATTTGATGTTTTCGACAACGATTGCTTTATAAGAATCGATCATTTAAAAGTCTTACATCTACAAAATTAGCTGTCTTCTGTACTTAGTAGTAAATTTTAAACAACTTAGCTTATTAAAAGCCTTCATTATTGACTTGTTATTCCTCTGAAGCTGTTCAAGTCCCAGTCTCTCACAAGAACATGAAGCTGAATGCAGTCAATATACCTACAACAAAACATTGAGTGGTCATTGATAGCAATTCTTTTTGAGTCTGTAAACCCAATTCATTTTATAATTTAGTATACCCATTCGAAGGTTATAACCCGAACTCAAATCCTGTTATTCCTGAATTAAGTTACTTTACACAGTTCAAAGAGCTGCACACAACTCCCATAAAAAGTCTCTAAATTTACATGTAAGAGCCTGAGTCAACTACTGACTCTTCAAGCACATGGTCGATCCTCACTTGAAAAATCATCAAATTTGAAGCCATTCTTTAAACAATGTCATTTGCCTTTAACTTACCTCCTTCTAAAGAAGCATATTAAGTGTAGTTGATCCAATTCTGTTTCTCTGATGCATCATTTTGGCTGAAAAGATGAGGGATACACAGCTAGCTAGCTGAACATTCTGACATGGCGCCCAAAACCGAAATCAACGGTCACTCTCTGAGCCCGCAGTAGTCCGGCTGCTGACCAGAATAGCTCATTTGTTCCCAGGCTCCTCAGATGCGTGTCCAACATGGCGGCTCTAGGAAATCTCATGCTGCAAACAAGCTCCGCTTTTCTTTCCGATTTTAAAAGCTAGCATGATGCCAGACAATGATAAAAAATCATATGCTGATTTTTCTGGTGACTTAAAACAGTTTGCTCCTCGCAAAAGTTCGAAGTCCGGCTTGTCATTCTGAAAAATGTATTATGAAGCGAGCTGATCGAAGTTACTTCACACAAGTGACCCATACACGTGTTGTCACGGATTACAACCTTCAGATAATCAAGGTAAACTGCTTTCTTTGAGTACAGGAGTTTTAGTATACAAAACGTAGTCCTCCATTTTCAATATTTCTAGCAGAAAACGAAATGACTCTAAATTAATAGACTCTTTATCTTTTAAAGCTTCTCTTTAACTCAATCTGAAAGCAGTCTTTTATAACATATATATTAACAGTTAACAGCAGCTAATTGTCCTCGATGCGCGTCAAGGCAATGTTAAAGAACACTTTTAATGAAGGAATTTTAAGCCTATGAAAAATTCAGAACTGTTGAATCATTTTTTAGGTCCTTAACGTTTAAGGTGGAGTGACCTTGTGTATGAGTAATTTACACATGGCTGAAAGAAAAGGCTTCCACTGAGGAAACAAAACAACACAGTTCTGAAGTCCAACACAGTAACCACTACAATACTGCGCCTTCTCTCCTTGAGCACAGTGATAAGTGACTGAAATTCCAGTGTGGTTGAGCCTGGCTTAAAGCTTGGATTAAAAGACAAATTGTTATACACACATATGGTTATACACAAATGGAATATACACATATTCACACGTGTATATATTTTGTATGTTACTTGACTTCTTTCGTTTCATTAATGTAAAACACTACCCGCCCAGACTAGCCATCGCTATTCGCGGGATAGTGTTACCCTTTTATTGTAATTATGACAAAATTATGACCAATAAACTTTGTGAACTTCACCAATTCAAGCAATTCTACAAAGGCATTTAAAACTCCACAGTAATATTTTAACGAGGAATGAACTTCAAATAGTGATGGACTTCATACTGAAATAGTATAATGTTATCACAAGAATCAGAGCTGGTGCAATGTTGTGCTTGACTAATGATTTGTTATTAAATGGACTTGAAAAGCAAGGAAAACAGAAAAACAAAAAATGTGTAAGTCAAAATTCCCCTTTGATTTGTTTCTGCTGTATAAACTAGTTGTGTGCTTACTTTCTGTGTGGATCCTTCTGAAATTAAAATTGTTGTTTCATGTTTTGTAGGTTAATGCACCTTACCCTAATTTTCATGACCTGTAATTCATGGATAATTCATGGGCGCAATGAAAATTTCATGCCCCATGAAATCAACTTTGGTGTGGTCCAAGATTTTCATGGCCATAAAAGATGTTTTCATGGGTCATCAATTAAATCACGTAATATTTCATGGAATTTTCATGGGCATGAAAGATTTTTCATGGGTCATGACTTAAGTCAGATAATATTTAATGGGATTTTCATGGGCTTGACAAAGGCCATGAAATGGGGAATCTCCATTTTCATGACCATGAAAAATGGGTTCATGGGTTTTTAACAAGCTTTTAATGGCATTTTCATTAAACTGCAATTGGTAGTGCTAATACCAGAAGCTTTCTCTTCTTTGCGAATTTTTGTATTAAAGTCACTGAGAAGCTTGTTGCACTGCTCTCTCACAGATCGTTGATCCCTTGGCATAATGGCAAAGCCAGCATGAGCATTTATGGCAGATGCAATCTCCGACCATTTTTGTCCTGCCTCCTTGCTTCCAATTCATTCCATCTTCTCATCCCATCTAAATGTTCCACTAAAATAAAAACAAATCAAAATCAAAGGCTTATTATATTTTCCGTTTTGTGTACTTCATCTTAAATTCTCAATGTCTATCCCATCAGTGATGCTCTTTTTCCAGTTTTTTTTCTATGAACAACAGAGCTTTGATAACAGTTTAATAAGAATTACCTACAAGAATTAAATTGTTAATTGTTAGTATGCTATTATTTGATGAGTTTGTTTAATTTTATTTACATCTGCAAAATATGCATTTCTTTAAAAAGTCAGGAATTATAAACAAGATACTAGGCCAAAGAGTTGACCGATCCAATTTAAATGGTGTAACTGTATTAAATATATAAAACCAGCGTTTGCGATGTTTTCCAATTATACTTTTTCTGTCTACTGGTGAAAACCCTTTCAAAGTGCGCTGATAAATTTTAAGACAAATGTTTTCTGTGAAAATTAAAAATGAGACCAGCTTTTAACACCCCTCAGATTTGATCAGTAAACGTTTTACGTTTATATTTCATAAACGTTCCAGTACCGAAATCGTACGGGAATTATTTCCATCTGGTTCCGTTTTTTCTTTTCTTCGTACAAACTCTTGTTTCGCACATGTTTTGCACCTCCGCCAATGGTGGCGGAAAAACCTAGGAAATCCGTTGAAAAGCTCTATTCGTAAAGACTATACACAACATATGAAAGGTCTCATGAATGGAAATTACTTGTTTCTTGTTGGCTGTGATGGATGAGCTTGTCCGCCTTGAGTTCCTTGAGTTATAACCGTGGCACTGCAAGTAAAAGTGCACGTGAGGCTTGCGTTCAAGCTTAATCAAACTTTCAGGCTTAGTTGTCAAACTACTTTGCTTGCAAAAATACTTCAAAAGCAACTTTGACATATTTTACTTACCTCTCAACTTGTATGAAGCCATTTCTATCTGGAAAGAGAAGAGAGAAGAGTTTAAATTATAAGCTATGTTTAAAGAATCAAATTCAATTTCATTCTGGAAAAACAATGCGCCAGTCAAAATCAGTAAACAAAATTAGCCGTACATTTTTTGCTGTTCTGAGTTCATAAGCACTTGAAATTGTTCTTAAAGTGCACATGAAGTGAAATTTTACCAGCACTGTTTTTCACGTTTTTGCCTAGTTTATATTCTCCTTATTTCATTTTTAACTTTTTTCCCCTTGTGCGCCAAGCGTATCCACCATTTTTCGCTCTTTGAAATTTGCACTCCCGCGTCTGAAATTTGCGACATTCTTCGCGCGGCCAAAAAGTCATTGTGACGTCATTCGTGTGTTTGATCGTGGTAATCAACATGGCGGAGAAGGGAAAGAAGCGAAAACCAGGGAAGTTTTGTGCGGCTGGCGGGCCCAACCAAGTGAGCTGCACAAATACAAATGCAACCCCAGGTGTATCAACGCATCTGTTTCCCTCTGACGAGAAAGTCAGAGAGCAGTGGTTAAAGTTTGTGCATAAACACCGACCTGATTTCGTGCCCACGAAGACTTCGGTGTTATGCTCCATTCATTTCACCCCGGACTGCTTTACTCGAAGGTTGGATCTTACGAATTCGGAGTATAGCTCATCAGGCCATCGTCATTTAATAAGAGGGTCAGTTCCGACGATAGATGCGGCAGTAAACCCACCGGACGAACCGAGTTTAACAGATCGGGAGCGTAGGATGGTGAGTAGAAATTATTGATTATAGGGAGTGTTTCTCCCGAAATCTTTCAGTGAGAGAAGACTTCCACAACTCTTTTTACTTATCTTTTTCTCAAATCTTCGAATTTATTTGTTGACGTAGATGATGAAAGACATGCTAAGTTCAACGCCGTCTACTTCTATTGAACGATTGTCACCCGCCGTAGCTGTGGAACTAAATGAGCAAGATGTCGACACCGAACTGCCATGTGTGCAAGAAACTGAAGACATCACAGAAGCCACAGAAAGTCCAGTTCGTGGTGACAATAACACACATGAAATCGTTTCTGAAACTCCAGCTGGAGCTGAAAAGCCCCCAAGTCCTCCAATGTGTAAAAAATGTTCGCGGCTGTCTAAAAACCTTAGACGTGTCCAGAAAGATAATAGTTACCTTAGGAAAAGAAACCGGCAACTAAAAGATCAACTAAAAGCGGTGAGAAATTATTGTTGGGTCTTTTGTGCCCTTTTAATTTGTTGAATGCCATTTTATTTGCTTCGTTTCTGTCTTAATTCTTATAGGTTTTAATTTGTTGAACTTGAGTTTTTTTTTTTTTTTTTTATTTATCTTCGGCCAAAAACATATTACACAAGGCAAGAAAAGGACATAATATAAACAAGTGCAAAAACACTGGCCGGGGAGACGCTACAGCTATGCCAATTACAGCGCTCCCCTTGTAAAACATAGAAAAAAAAAACCGATTACAGACAGAAAAGTATAAAAACTAGAAACAACATGACGGTAGGCGTGTTAGGTTAGAGTTGCTTACCTAAAGAATATTTTTCCTGTTGATGTTTTGAGATTCACTGTACTACCATTTATAATAATACCCTTGACTATAATTATTAATAGATTTCACAAGTCTTCACCCCTTTTTTCTCTGGCTTCTTGTTTTATTGGTTATTGAATTACCATCCTTCTTATATTTAGATCCTTCTTATATTTTATTTTGCTTTCATCCTGCTCAAACTTTTACAAACTCACCTATGTGTTTATTGCGTAGGCACATGTTGATGAGAGCACTGAGAGCTCAGCTGACGAGGATGAAGAGGAGGAAGTACATGAAAGCACCTATAACGCTGGTCAAAAGCACTCGTATCAGGAAGAGGTGATGTTCTCAACTGGAACAGAAGATGAAGATGATGAATGTGATCCAAACTGGGCCTCCTTGGAGGAAGATTCCACCAGTGATAAGGATGATGATGAGAAAGAAACAAAAGTCAGGTAGGAATAAGGTGCAAATAAGCCTTGATATCCCTAAGTGTTTATGAAAAAGAGTTTGTATGAAATATTATCTTATAAAGCAATGGAGACTTGTCAATAGTATGTATCCTGTGATTATCTTTGATTTTGATTTCAGCGTATTATATATTATATGTATTATTATGAAGTTTTCAACTGGAATGCTCAATCATTATGTACATGTACATGTTATGCCTTATAACTCTTTCTCTTTCAAAAGGGTTGAGAAGAACACTTCACTGGAGAGTGAGCCGAAGTTCTTGGTATTTTACAGCATGCTCCTTAGTCTGTTCTCCATGTTCTGCTTCCGCTGTAAGGCAGGGAAGCCAAAGGTGGAGATGAAGCAAACTGGTACCATGGTGACCGTGCTGCAATACTGCAAGTACTGTGAAGGAAATCCTTTTACATGGAGGAGTCAGCCATATCATCCAGTTATGGGGAGATATCCTGCTGGGAATATTCTGCTTAGTTTTGCTGTGCTCCTTGCAGGGGCCTCTATAAGCAAAGTCTTGTTGGTGTTCCGGCACATGGGACTGTGCACGTACAGCATCCGTACATATTTTGCACACCAGAAGCAGTTTGTATTCCCGTCAATCTTACATCACTGGGAGACTTACAGGGCAGCCCTCATTGACCAGCTAAAAGTGACTAAAGATGTCGTGTGGAGTGGTGATGGCAGATTTGATTCTATGGGCCACAGTGCAAAATATGGGGCCTACACCATGTTTTGCTCCACAATAATGAAAATTGTCCATTTTGAGCTTTTACAGGTAAAATTTCTTCAACTAGTTGAAATGATCAACCTTGGAACTTATGAGGTGCCAAGACATCCAGTACTCGGATGTCTCAAAATGTAAAGTAATATGGATTTCAATTTTGACAGTAATGGCACCTCAAAGGAACTAGGAAGTAAGGAAATATCTGATCAACAGACAAAGTAACAATATTGTCTTGACGTTTCCAACTGTACAGGTTCTCCCAACTACTTTACAAAATATATCTGTTGTAGTTCAATTTTATTCTTGGTTCAATTTTCATTTTCTTTTGTTTCATATTCATTATCATATATTAACATATATCTCTGTGAAGTCCACTGAGGAGAATTTGACATGGATATTGGAACCTGTTTTGTTTGTGTTTTTTTCTCTCATCACAGGCAAATGAAACAGGAAGCAGTAATGCCATGGAATTGGAAGGGGCAAAAAGGTCCTTCAACTTCCTGAAGAGCATGGGTTTGTCCGTGGCCACTTTCATATCAGATCGCCACAGGGGAATCGCAAAGTGGATCCGGCAAAACCAGCCCCAGACTTCTCACTATTTTGATATCTGGCATGTGGCTAGGTCTATAAATAAGAAATTATTGAAGGCAAGTCAAGAAAAGGGATGCGAGAAACTGAAGGACTGGATGAGAGGTGCGAGGAATCATTTGTACTGGTGTGTTACCTCAACTCTGCAAGGTTTCGGGGACCTAATACTTGCTAAGTGGAAGTCATTCATGTGTCATGTCAACAATAAACACAAGGACCATCCTGATGCATTGTTCACTGAGTGTGCCCACGAAGATATTGCTCCCAGAAAATGGATTAAAATAGGTAATGTTTGTGTGCTAACAGTAGCCTTGCCTTAGAGTTATCTCCCAAAGGTCAAGTTTTGAGCAACTAATGACATTGAGTTATTGATTTAAAATATTGGTGATTCTTATATTTGAAGTTGTGAGGTAATTTCATAATGTTGTGGACAAAGTGCTAAAGTACATTACTGTATTTTCTCAATTAAATGCCCCGACGTTTATTTCAATCTTGGCATGGTTTACCTGGCATTACTTTGAATCAGGAGTTTATTCCCCCCCCCCCCCCATTTTTCAATAAAAAGTTATTACTCGTTTTTCTTGGCAGCCGCGTATCTTGCCCTTAAATCTTAAGTTTACTATACAACAAAGAAATGTCTGTGGGTTATTTACAATTGCCTCCTTTACATGGTAGATTGAAAGCATTTATATGGGTTTTGCCTTCAAAAAAAAAAGCGTATGACAAGCTGTCCTCCATCCTGACTAGCAAACAACTCCTTGATGACATAAAGAAGCTGTCGTCGGACACACAAACAAGTTGTCTGGAGGGGTTCCATGCTACCCTAAATCACTGGCACCCTAAAATGATCCACTTCTCTTGGTTAGGGACTTTTTGCAGGTTAGCTTATAATACTACAAATTTGTTTCCATAGATAGGCTTGTTGTGCTATTTTGTTTTGGGTAGTTATAGTTTTTTTGTAATGTGCATTTGATCATGTTATTGGTATGTTAATTTGTGCAATATCAGGTAATAAATATAATTATTATTATTTGCTCTGGGGACAAAACGACAAAATGACCACTCACAAATTCCCCTTTCCAGGGCATCAGAGGAATTCTTTTGCACACATGCATAGTACTGTTACATAGTGTGTTACAAAGTCGGTCGTATAAATTAATGTCTTTCAGGCACATCTTAGCTAGCCTTCACTTCAATGAAAATGTAAAGAGGGAAACTCAGAGGGACAAAGATGGCAAACCATATTACAAGGTGACTTATCCAAAGTTCAAACTTGGAGAGGAAGTGGTACGGGAAGTGGCAATTACACCCACATATGGTAAGCACATAAACTTGCAGGCTTGATAATTCAGATAATTGGTGGGATGTTGTATATAATGTAACAATAAATGATGTAAGGTAATATCCTTTATTTAGAGAAGAATGAAAAACTTAATGAAATACCAAAAAATAATAATAAGTAAGCATAATTTGCCAACTTTGCAGTTAATACTGGGCAATTTTTCATTGCAGGATATGTGGATGACATCCGTAAGGTCCTGTTCAGAGTACCCTTCAATGACCTTAATGCAACTGGTAAAAAGTACCAAGAAAAGATCCCTCTGCCATTGAACAGACAGTTCCCAGAAAGAATGAGCAAAGAAGATGCTGTAAAGAACAAAGAGAACAGAAAGAGAACAAGGGCAGAGTTGTTTCCCCCAGGTAAGCAGATACAAACCCCCAATAAAAACTTAAAATCACATACACACACATTGCAATAGTTGAGCTGTATGCTTCATGTTGCTCCAGTTATGCATTACCATGTATCCTTTGTCAAGCCTCCCTCCTCTTTCATCCCCTTTTTTAGAAACTTAATTTTGCTCATAAAAATAGAAAATTGTTTCTACAAGAGTTTTGTTGATGGGGATATGTTCTTTAATTCATATATGGTACAAATTTTATATTCCCCACTCCTAATGCATGTCCACCCTCCTCCATGTGAGGCCTAAAATTAACAAGGATCCCTGTGTCTAATGTGTTCTTGGGAACATTTTGTGTGTTTTCAGAGGCCGAGCAAAGTTCCATGCAAAATCCTCCTGGGAGTCATCCTTCAGATGAATCAGCTTCTGTGGAGCCCCCTTCTAAGAAAAAGGCACCTTCCTGCAGAAAATGCCACCAACCTATGAGGGGACATCCTAGAAATCAATGCCCTGTACCTGCCACAATGCAGGAAACTACAAGCAGTTGATTATTTCTCTTTTACCTTCTAAAATCTCAGCCTGGTGTTATTTTGAAGTAATTTGTACATGTTCAGCCTTTTTGTAAGCAGTAGCATATATACCGGCAGATTTTAATTTTATTAATAAAAATTGACAGAGTTTTGGTTACAGCAGTACCATATTACTTAGGAAACCTTCCATTGCTCTTGACTGAAATGTAGCAAAACATCTAGGTACAGGATTACCCTCTCATCCCTCAACCTCATTTACATGGTCTCTCAGCAACTCCCTCTTGTGCCTCTCATTCTAGAATACAGGAAATTACTCCCTAAACAGGCAGTTTATTTACAAACATAATGAAATAGCTCCAGGAATCAGTGGGATCTGTCCAAAAATGATAGTTTATCTAGTTTCTTTCTTCCGCTGGCACATATCCCGTCGAGGTATGAGTGGCATATGTGGTCCTCACATTGTGGTATACACATGCTGGTAATGGCCTGCTGTGATCCCAGCCCAAATAACTAAATATCCATCGAACAAGCCACCTGTAGGCTGTAGCTCGGAGAAACCTGGAGGAAGAAATGCAGTTGTGATTATTAGAGGAGGGCTATCTTTTGAAGACACTGTAGTTTTGTTTTTTGCCGATTGTTTTATTTTCCACAAATCAAGTCGTGCAAGAACATAGTGCTCTTGGGTTTGTATTTGTGCACACTACCACATATTTCTAAGATAAACAGTAACATAATTTAGCTCTCAGATTGTTCGTTTTTACTAGCCCACCCCCCCCCCCCACCCCAAAAAAAAGGGCTGGGCAAAATTTAAAGCCAGAAAATAGTGGACAAATCATGAAGTGTGCATAAACTGCAAATAGATTTCTCTAAAAGTACTTAGTTCAAGCACTGAAAAGTTAAAACTTTCACAGGACCGGACATAACAGCAACATATGCAAACATCTTTGGTTGCTAGTTGTGTTCATTGACGTGATTTGACGTTAGGAATCAACTCGCGTTTCACACACCCTCTGTTGCTTAGGAAACCCAAAAGAGTTCTAAGACGAATGTAAAATCACTAAGTACTCACTCATTTTCTGAAATACCACTTTTCCGTCGATAAGCTCGACCATTCCTGTCCCTCAGTAGTGGGGCGACCAGCCTCAGCACCGTGCTGTTGGTCATAGCGAGGAAATCAGAGTGTTGGGTTATACACGAGATACGTTCGATGCTGCCATCAAACATCAGTTTCCCAGCGGCACAATCGACTTCTCTGCAACATCTGAATTCCCGGGCTGATACAAGTGTAGCATCGTTGCAATGGTTACAAGTACACCTGTATAAAATACGGCTGGTTAATACGAGTCGAGACATGCCGATTGTTACTAAAGCAATGTCTAATTCTATTCCACTCTTGGAGTGAAACTCGTCCTAGAATCGACGTAACAACAGAGTTTACACGTACCAAGAACTGACAGGCTCTGTTTTATCAAATCGGCGTTCTAGCGTAGCTGGAGTGAGCCCGTCTTCATCGCCTTCTCCGTTATCTTCGCTCCCTTCGCCATTACTGTCGGAATCCGCCAAAGGTTCGCCTTGGTAAGGACTTACTTGGTTCGTAATCGAAACTAAATCTTCCTCCATACTTTCAGAAGACTCCAGATCTTCTTCGGATGTACTGGAGGAGAATTCCTGATCGCTTTCAGCCATGCTAATAGAAATAGTTGCTCTCAAACTTCGCTGAATTCTCTTGCAAAATGAGTGATGCACTGAAGAGACGCTTTTGTCAAAACACACGAATGACGTCACGACCCCCTAGACTAGACCCCAGGCCCTTGTCTAAAATTTTAGTGTGAAATGCCAAACTTTCGTCGCTCTTTAAAATAAGTTCCCGCAGAACCAGAGCGTTTATTTTCCCGTGAAAATATTTCTTATATCATCAATTTTCATATTCCAGAAAAAAAAGGGGTGGTAAAATTTCGTTTCATATGCACTTTAATGCGTATTAGTTCGTAGTTCAAGCGATAGAGTACAGAAACACCTCAATTTTCTGACGTTAGACTACTTTTTTCTTACCTTTTCTTTTTCGTAGCACACCGCGTGACACTACATAAAATCCTTCCACTACGCACCATCGTAAGCTTGCGATGGTGGGAACGACGGAACACGTGTCTCGTCCCAGTCCTAAAGTGCCTCCCATCCGTAGTCCGTAGTCTGTAGTCACCGTATCTTAAAGTCCCTTATATGTAGCTTGCAACAGACGAAACTCGTTGTCGTACTTTAAGACTGAGACCCACTGAAACCTATTAGTTAATTCCATGATCTTAATCATATAAGCTAGATAATGTTGAATATCTTCGTGCGATTTTAACTTATGGCTAGCTAAGACGTTGTAGAAAATTCTAGTATTATTAACCACCCACTGATTCAAAGTAACTTGTTCAAGCCTAGGTTTTTTAGGGCCATAACAAACAATTAACTTAGTATTTCCGCCATCTGAAAGTGTTCGTTCGTCCTCTCTTGGGACAATATTGTCAATAAAGTCAATAGGTGGGTTCATACTATGATAGTAAGTAGACCTTAAGTACACTTGAGTTTTACTTCAGATGTGAACGGGTTTAATTTCAGCTCAAGTAGCCTACTTTGTGGCCATGGTAACACACTTCCTTCAAAGGAGCCGAAGTACACTCTCAAGTCTGGTTCAGACCATCCTTACGAGCCTACTTATGCTCTATCAAAACACATTCCGGAAACCGACGTCAATCAAACACGCTCTCGTGTGCTGTTTTTGTAAGTTTACTCTTACAAGGTCACATAAGTATTCAAATGTTTCTCGGGTGACTCTGAAATGTTCCTTTCAGATAAAATTAAGCCCTGGACTTGCTATTAAGTATCGAAGCCAGTTCTGTGGACGAGGCCAAACCCAAGCTCTCCGTCTCCGTTGAGCGTTTTGTTGATTCATATGGGTCATAATCATCAGCAACAACATTTGCCTGTTTCTCCGCGTAATTCTAAATTCACCATAACGTGAAAGTGATAAAGTTCGAAAAGCAAAGTTCTCTGACATTGCAGTAAAATAATTATGAGCCGTGATAAAAGGCAAGCAATTTGAAGGTTTCGAGGTCGCACGGAATACAAGTGGAAAATTTGCTGCTTAACTTGATTGACAACCCGATTACCTTGAAAGCATACTTTGGATTCTAATGTGAACGTTTATCATGGTTAGTAAACATGCAGGATCTCAAGTGTACTTGAACTCCGGTTATACTTCAGGTCTACTTATTCCGCTAGTATGAACCCATCTAATAATTCTTAATGCTTTCTCACCCTTGGGTACATGTGCTGGTTTTAGGAACATCTGCGATGTTTTTGGCTCCAACCACGATTTGTTTTGGCCAGCTGACGCTGTTGGAACTTGCCCGCTCCAGCTTGTTAGATGGTCTGCACTGGCGATGGCATCATTGTTTACTGGATCAAGAGGCTGTAAGAGTCCATCTAAAGGCGTTGCAGGGACGGCTCATTTCAGCACTGAAATGTTGCTTGGTCCTGGTTTTAGCTGGAAATTTTCACAATCGTCATCATGCATTGCTGCACCTTGGAGCTTCGCTTGCTTCTCGCTGACCTGTCTCTGCAAGGAGGCCACTTTACTCAGCTTTGCTTGCTTCTCCTCCTCCAGAGCAAGCTGAACCAAGTCATCTTCTAAGGCAACGATCTCTTCATCGACGTCCTCGTATTTTGCGGCAACGTGTTTCAACGGGGAGCTCTTTTTTCCCTAGTGGAGCACTGCAACTGGTACATCGAGGTGTACGTTTCGAGGAGAGATCTTCAGAACTGCCGGTATTTGACATCATATAAATTGAAGGCTTAGAAGTAAAACTGAAACTGCGAAGTAAAAGCAAAACTGGTAAAACTGCTAATGGCCGAGCTCTTCGGCACTGCTGCCATGATAGCTAGAAATATAGAATACTCGTGTCTATCGGCTATGTTAAATTACAAGTATGGCGAAATACAGTTGTGTAATCAATCGTGAAATAATGTTATTGGTCTGTATGTAGTTCCCGATAAAAATCTAAAATGACAAGATATTAGTTCGATTCTTTCTCTGCTGTAAAGTTTGATTTTGCATCACCAAGAGTGTTGAACGAAAAAATAAATCATGTATGTTTTAGGCTTCAGACTCTGTGAATAAAAACAAAGGAAAAATTACCATTGCAAAGAATATTGAATTTTCATCATCTCTTTTAGGGCATAGTAGTACCTCATAATACTGCGAACTTGTTAACATTTTGCGCACATTTAACCCTTTGACTCCCTTGAGTAACCAACATAAAACTTCTCTTTACATAATCAATAATTAATCAAGACGAAAAGTAATGACAATTGATAAATTGCTCTCTAAAGAGATGTGTCTGTAATGTACATTATTGTGATCATTCTTACAGCTTACCTGGTCAGTTTCTTAAACCTGTTGAACAGGATCCAATCCTGCAATGACCATCAGCTGGTTCTTGGGGCAAACTGTGAAGAAGAACACCCCTTGATGAAAGCCTACATACAACAACTTACAACAGAAATGGAAGAATTGGAAAACAAACTGTTGACCACTGAGAAGGGGCATCAAGTGAAGATCATCTTCAAATTAATTCCTTCAGACATGAAGTGGGCCTCCTTATCTGGAGAGTTGAACAATGCTGCCACGTATTTCTCTCCATTTGCTAGTGTCTCACAAAGCAACAAAGACACAATATTTGGCTCTATAGGAGGTTCAGATGCAACGTGGCAACCTTGGAATTATGAAAAGCGATTAGAAGTGGCAAGGAAGGTGGAATAATTTAAGAAGCATCTTAAAGATCCTGACGTCAAGCAGAGGAGGAAAGTTACCGAATTCATCGCACAAAATAAGTCCAGGCAAGAGTATGTTCCACCCCTTGGAAAGTATGTCACCTTGATACAAGCCAGATCCACTCCACAGCATAAACAGTGGTTGGCAGCAATGGTTTACGAAGCGCTTGACTATAGCAGTGCAGTATACAGATTCCAATAAATTGAAGGCTGCAGTAGCTTTGTCAGATCTGCCAACTTCCTGTTGTTTAGTTAACTTTTTAAACTGTGTGAAAGAACGCACGAAGCGTGGACGTCTGTACAAACATTTTTGCCATTGGTTCTCTGAGAAGAGAAAGAAAGGAATTCTGCACAGTCATCGTTTTACAGGTTTAGAACTCAAAAGATGCTGTTGGTTCTTGGGTTCTTAATTGAAGTCCTCTTAGCCACCAACAATCTTTCAGTATCAACCAAAGTAAAACTGCATACTTTAGCTTGTACAGCTTTACAAATTCGAGACAGTGGCTCACTGTTTTCAAGGGTAGAAATAAGTAGAGAACAGTTGGCAGAGCTTGAAAGCACGTGCCAAAATTATTTTAATGCTAACTCTCTTTTGCTTCGTGGTGTAAACCCTACAGTTTGAACAATAGAGTACTAAAGTGTGATGTCACGGTGTCATGACGACCAAATTCTTGACTCTAAACAAAGTCACGCAAAGCTCGCCATGACGCCATTTTGGATATTGTCTTCACTTTTGTTCGTTTAAAACCCTTTGTTGTAGTTCACTGGCGATTGTTTAGACTAAAATAATACGTGGTTTTAGATCCAAACTTTGAGTTTCTTGCAAAACTTTTCCGTTCTACAAAAGAAATAACGCTGGACGCGACTGAATGCGTATGTTTTCGATCGATTCGTAGTCAGGGCAAGGGTCGCCATGGTACAGTGCTTTGCTCCGGATTGTAAGCATCAATCGGAATCCCATAACTGCAAGTTTTTCCTCTTTCCAAATAAAGAAAAGAACAAGGAGGAACACCGTCGCTGGGTTCGTTTGTTGAGGTATGAAACAGTGTTGTTTAATACTGCATTTTGATACGCGATTATATGCAGTGAATAAGCTTAATTTGTTGTGGTTATGAAATATACACGAAACTCTGGCTAAACGTTTCAATGATTTCAGAGCCTTTTATATGACCGTTGAATTAAAACGGTAATATATGGCTTTTTAAATTTAAAAGGATCGAAGATGTGTTTTAGTTACTGGTGTAATGTAAATGTAAACACGAATGCAGGATTAGAAGCTAAGATATCAGTATAACTGCATGCAGAACTGTGTTGTGTTGCAGTCATTTGTGAGCAGTATAAAAAATATATAGTTTGTGAAAAAGTACATTTTTTATAAATATAACCTTGACACGAAACTTTATTTTAATTTTTCTCAGGAGAGCTGATAGAGAACCAAGCAAGTATTCAAAGGTGTGCAGCTGCCACTTTAGAGATGGATTGAAATCAGCAGGACCTGAGATCTTTGAACGAAATGCAAACAAACTGTTTCCTTCACAGGGAAACCCCCCTCAGAAGAAAAGGAAACTTAATGCAAAGCCTGATGAATCGGCAATCAGTGAAATGGCAGTTGTTACTAATTCTGAAAATATCTCCGACAAAATGCAAAATGGAAGCAATATCTCAAATGCTGAGCAAATAATACTGGAGGTTGAACTTGATTTGACAAAACAAGAGCTTTATTCTTATCAAGAAACTAAACATTACCAGAGGACACACTATTCCGTATCATGTTTGAGCTCAGAAGTCATCCGAATGGAAACAGGGCTGCCCACCAAAGAAGTGTTTGACATTGTAGTGGAGTATGCAGCTAATTTTAAAGAATCAATTTGTTATTATGCTGGGTGGAAAGTTGAATCTATATCGTTTGAAGATCAGATCTTCATTACACTCATGAAGTTACGTCAAAATTACACCAATCTGCACCTGGCTCAGCTTTTTTCTTGCAGTGTTGCAACAATATCTAACATTGTCATAACATTCATTCATGTCCTCCATGGGCTACTGTTTGATGATCTCATGACAACAATCCCTTCCAGAGACAAAAACAAGTTGTGTTCACCATCATCATTTTCTACTTACTCAAGTTGCAGAATTGTTGTTGACTGTACTGACATTGAAGTTGCAACACCTAGCCTTATGAGTCAGCAAAATGCTACCTACTCAAGCTACCGAGGGATGAACTCATTTAAAGTTTTGACAGGAGTAGCACCAAATGGAGTGCTGACCTTTGTCAGCAGACTGTACCCTGGCTCCATCTCGGATAAGGAAATTGTCCAGCAGTCTGGTATTTTGAAGCATTTTGTTCCTGGAGATCTAATCTTAGCAGACAAGGGATTCCTCATTCAAGACATTGTTCCTAAGGGTGTTTCTGTGAACATACCACCCTTTCTTCAACACGGCAAATTTACTGAAAGTGAGGCAAAGGTTACTAAATCGATTGCCAAGTGCCGCATTCATGTTGAGAGGGCCAATGCTAGGCTCAAAGATTTCAAAATTCTCACTTTCGTACCCCCTTATTTGAGGTGTTACATGGACAAAGTATTTCAGTTATGTGCTGCTCTTGTGAACTTGCAGTTCCCTTTAATTAAGGAAGGGTGCGAAGGAACAGACTTTGACTGATCAAAGCTAATAATTGTGCAAAATGCACTGAGTTTCATGTAAATAGTGAACATGTTTTTTTACTTATCTTTCAATGGGTGTTTATGAGGGATGTATTCAGATAATAAGTTGTTTTGTTAGGAGCTTATTCACTCCCACTTTGAATTAAATAAAAAAAATAATTTGTTAAACTTTAATTTGTGGACGTAAATCTGAGTACTGTAGTTGAATTTGAAGATTATCGAAGGGAGCCTTAAGAGAATATTTTGGTTACATTTCAAAAAGTTTATTTGGGCTTATATTTTTTTGTTATAATTTTGAAGAAGGGAGTGGGGTGGGAGAACAGTACTGTCACTGAAATATTTGTAATTGTAACACAAAAAATATGACAGCAAAACAAACAGGAAGCCATGCAATGCAGTTTTACCATATGTGGTAAAAATTTAATCTACAACTATGTCACAAACTTCAAAGATTTTTTTACCGATTTTATCTGTCTAGACTAACTGAAAGCTTAATTTGAATGGTGTTAACCCATATAAAATATGACCAAATAATAACTTACAATTTTTTCCTTGAATAGTTCAAAAGATCCCAGGGGGGGGATCCAAGGGATCCAAGTGACGGGGATGTGCGAAGGATATTTTTGGGGTCGAAATTTTCGATTCCAGAATTTTTTTGGGTAGGGGAATTTGGCAAGTATTTTTTTGGGTGACTTGATTTAAATAGGGGATTTTTTTGGATATTAAAATCAAACTAAAGTGCCTTGGCGCGGCCTTGGCAATTTAGGGGTAATTTGACTAGGGATTTTTTTGTTTGTTTTTTTTTTGGGCCAGGGATTTTTTTGGGTAATGTCGGAAGATTTAGGGATTTTTTTGGGTCCTGAGTTTTGCCTCCATTCGATCATCCCCGTCACTTTGATCCCGGTGTACCCCCCCTGGGCAAAAGATCCTATGTACAATTGTGTCTGTTCTAAATGCCTGATATCAACAAGCAATTAACATCATTTTGTCATTTTAACCTTGTGTACAGCAAAACCTTCTGTAAAGACTAAACTTATGTACTTGTTGGTACACGTTACTGTCAAGTTGATAGCGACAATTTCAACAAAAATAATGTCATTACAGTTCACCTTCAACTATTTTTGGAAAGAGGTGATTAAGATAAAAATCTCTAAGTTGCTGAACTTTCTCAGCCCAAGAATTGTCCCGATAAATTTCTAAAACAACAAAATCCTTTAAAGTCCAAACTACAAAGTAACATTTCCTTCGTTTAGTGAAAAACATGTGGCCCTGTGTTTGGTGCCAGTACACGTGATCTTTTTTAAGTTGGATCATTCCATCCTTTTCTTCCAGGCAGAAGGAACTGTCTTTTACGGCCTCCGCAATTGTCAAATTTCTTTGAGTGTATGGACACTTTGCTTCTAAAACACTGTCATCTTCAACAAGGCCATCCGGGGAGGCACCAAGTATTCCCGACTCATCTACCCACACTCCAGTCTCTGTCACCTGCAGGCCAGTTTTTAATGAAAACGCTTTCAGGGCTTCTGGCTCATTTGTTACCCCCCATTGTACAGCTTTTACTCTTGACAAGTTATAGTCACCAAGCAGGCGTTTAAGTAAAGAGGGTGTTACTCTCTTGGCATTCAAAACACATCCAAAATTACTGGCTGTAAGTCTACCCTTCCTGACCATTTGCCAGGAAGGATTGTCTCTTTGTCCAGTCGAAAGTTGGCCAACCTCTTTTATGGTTGCCCAGTCCACTTTAACTTTTTCCAGCAAATACTGACGCTGCCCTTGGATGTCTGTTTGCAGCAGAAATTCCTCAGAAAAAATGACCTCTTCAATGGTTGTGACAGGTAGGGGTTTGGACTGGTTCTGAGGTTCAGGGCTCATGAGCCAGTACAGTCCTGTGAACTTTCTGTATTTTTTAAGGCTTTGGTACAGTTTGTTACGATCCTCCACTGTCGGTTCTCTTAGTAGAGCAGCGTACCCCGGTTTTGCTGGAGGAAACATTTCAGAAACTGGCGGGAGGAAGGTGTTTGTGGCCTTCCGTTTTCTCCACTGGCACTCTACATCTGTTCTGCTAAGGTTGTAGATTCCATGTACAAATAACGCAGCAGCATGGCTACATTTGAATTTCCCTCTCGGGCAGTCGCAATCCGTTGATTTAATATTCTTCTCCTCATCAAGATAAACCTAAAATAACAAAAATCGTGGCTATCTTGGTGTTTGTTGCAACATAAAAAACTGATTTGATCACGTCTCTATGTCTAGCCAAGCAATGAAATATCGGTCGAATTTCACGAAACTACAGTTTCAAATCGAACGGAAAACAAAAAAACGGAGATCCTTTTACACTAAATACTTCAATCTAAATAATGATTAGCGTCAACTTAAGCCAAAGATACTTTATTGGCGTATGAAGGTAGAATAACATTGAAACGACAAGACGTAATTTCGAGTGACTACTTACCGTCACTTTATAGACGTTTTTCTTCATGCTTGCATGGACTTCACCACGAATTATGCCATCAGAATACGTAAAACTTTCCACATGATTCGACTTGTAGTGGTTTTCACCTCTCGTTAACGATTTTTGCTCATTTCCGAAGAAAGAAACTAGCGATGTTATCGACAGCGCCGCCATTACTGAAATCTGTGCGTTTGTTTAGAGTCAAGTTTTTTGGTTGCTGGGCAACGTGACATCAGCGCTTTAGAACTCTATTGGTTATGCCATCCCCTACCACACCCAACAGTCATTTAAAGAGGGTGGATTTGGCCTCGGCCTTAATTCGATGCAAGGATGAGAAGCCAAGCACCTTAAACTTGCCCCTTATCTACAAAACACTTGTAATGTGAACAAAAACCAGAGATGATGGATGGTTTTCAGGCATGAATACCTTTCGTTGCGGGGCGTTGCAGGGACGGCTCATTTCAGCGCTGAAATGTTGCTTGGTCCTGGTTTTAGCTGGAAATTTTCACAATCGTCATCGTGCATTGCTGCGGCTTGGAGCTTCGCTTGCTTCTCGCTGACCTGTCTCTGCAAGGAGGCCACTTTACACAGCTTTGCTTGCTTCTCCTCCTCCAGAGCAAGCTGAACCAAGTCATCTTCTAAGGCAACGATCTCTTCATCGACGTCCTCGTATTTTGCAGCAACGTGTTTCAACGGGGAGCTCTTTTTTTCCCTAGTGGAGCACTGCAACTGGTACATTGAGGCGTACGTTTCGAGGAGAGATCTTCAGAACTGCCGCTATTTGACATCATATAAATTGAAGGCTTAGAAGTAAAACTGAAACTGCGAAGTAAAAGCAAAACTGGTAAAACTGCTAATGGCCGAGCTCTTCGGCACTGCTGCTATGATAGCTAGAAATATAGAATACTCGTGTCTATCGGCTATGATAAATTACGAGTATGGCGAAATACAGTTGTGTGATCAATCGTGAAATAGTGTTATTGGCTAGCCTGATGTCTTGTGATTTCAATGCCTTCTCTCTCAATTGTTGCTCAATAGGAGCTGCATGATCCAAACAGTGAAACTACTGAGCCGTCTTTTACTGTCTAGATTTATATTAATAGGATTATTGTTCACATAAATTCTCCATTGGCCACTTTCACATCTCCCATAATACACCTTGATTGCCTCCCAAAATTTTGCATAAGTACTGTTTTAAATTTCTCTTGGGACATACAGTTGTCCCAAGAGAAAAGTAGTGAATTCAACAAAGTCTGCTCATAAGAGACTGGAACAACATCAACTTTTAGTATTAGCATCTGCCGTTGCAACCAAACGGTAAATTCAACAAAGTCTGCTCATAACAGACTGGACCAGCACCGCTAACAACTATTACCAGTATACAAAAATATTACAGAGAGCCGATTTCTTTTGACCTCAAAATTACAGTCAAATCCCCCGAAAAACCTGCAACAGCTCATATATGAGAAGCTAGAGGGAAATTTCTGTACTCCACAAGTGGTCTGTAGTTTGGACAGCATTCATTGCAATGGATCAGAGATAAGAATTTAATTTAATTTGATATACCAGTAACTGTCTGATTAAACATCAACAACAGCAACAAAAATCAAATACCACACTTCACATAAATCAAAACAATTTCTAATGTTAAGTTTGCCAGGTAGAATGCCAAACACATTTCAGGGGTCATTCAGTCAAACTTAACTTCAGCATAGAAGAATGGCTAGGCGGTCGAAATAAAATCATTGAACTTAACTTACAGTAATTGATTTTGGTTCATTTGATGTTTGGCAATTTACCTGGGCTAATAACAAAAAAATCAACAATAACAAATCTGAAAAGAGTTACGTCAAGTCCAATTTATTTAATGCTTCGGGACGCTGCTAGTATATATTATTTACTATATTACCAGCTGATGTTCACCAGTAATGATTATTTTTCGATCTAGACTAGTGCTGTGGTACATCGCTCTTGTTCCAATAGCCATAATTAAATTTGACAGTGAGGACTTCATTCTTCTTGTGGAATCTCAATTCAAGAGGCTTCTCGCCCAAAACAAGACCTCACACTTTTCCTTTTCATTACTGAGTGGTTTCTTTAAAATAGTCTCCCGGTCTACTTCAGCCCCATCGATGTCCATTCGCCTGAGCAAATACCTGGCCTTTCAAAAATCTGGGATTTTGTACAACAATTGTGTGTTCGTTTCATTAAACTCGTGGCCAAAATTTGTTCTGTCTAGTATTTCTTTTGAGATACATGAAAACGCTTTGTACGGCATGTCTACAGTAAATTCGCCATGGATTGGATTGGCCAGTTTTGGTTTGGAACTTAGATGACGAATAATTTTTGGCATGGACCTTCCTCAGTGCGTGGCGACCATGCCACATGAGGGCAACAGCTGCTGGATATTGCTATCCCTGGAGCGCTGGCTAAATTTGTCTTAGAGGATTCCAATGGCACCATCAAGCTCCTTAAAGAAGTTGCTAACAATTTTTATTCCATCACTTGAAACTTCACTCAAACAGTCTGACTTGGCACGCTGCAAACCAGGTCAAAGGGGTTTGGCAAACTTAACTTTAGCAGCCATCTTGGATTTTACCCAAGCAACACTGCGCGTGCTAAATGACCTATTTTAGGGGTGGTTTGGCCCCGGCGTACGTGTGTTTATTCAGGCATCATTCTAAAACACCCTCTACCTCATAAAATCCTTTGCCTAATTTATATGGCTCCTTGGTAACACTAGTGTTCTCTGCCAATGCAACAACAGGGGGAGTTTCACCATAAGGCACATGGGCCAACTCTTTAAGAGGATTGTTGGGTGATTCATGCAACCTGTACTTTGAGGGGCATCCTGATAAAGGAAGCAGCTCTACGGCACCCAAAATCCCTGTAGGTGATCTCCACGATGTCAAAACAATGTCTTCACTTACTAATAATACCCATCAATGTCGCGGACATACCCAGAACATCTCACCCTTACTGGTGGATTATCTCTGAGTTTGGAACTCAAAATCTCTGTTCCATCCTTTGTTGATTCGATACGTTCCACCGTTCCACCCGTGTTATTAAGAATACCTTCCTGCTCTGGATTGAGAGGTCCCTTTCCTGGCAAAAATTTTTAGGCCAAGTTTCTTTTCTGACGGCATCTTGCAATGTATTCCCATAGCAAAAGTAGCTTCCATGCCTGGCCGATGTGCATATTGTTTAGTTTCCCGTTTTCATCCTTAGAGATCATCCACTTCTCACTGTCCTTGGTTTTCCGCTGGGTAGTTTTCTACGTCCACCGATGCATTATCGGAAGGTATCGCCTTCTGATCTCAAAGAACCACAGTTTGTGCTCTGCCATTCCTTGTCATAGCAATCATGGACCCAATTCTTGGGCAACATCTGCCAGCAGAGAATCCACACTGATATCCAAATCCAGTTTGTTGTGATTCTTAGGCAGGTCACCACTTCCTATATGCAAGCCGTTAAGATGTTGGAATTTTTACGGCATCTCCCAGTGATCGCTTTCTTTCAAGAGATTTACGCAATGCTGAGGCAATGCATTTCTCAAACAGTGCTTGTCCATTTTTAACACCTTCACGGTGAGCCTGTCGTTGCTGTTCCTTGAGGGCAGGATAGGTCTTAGAATGCGCGGAGTTGACTGATGTTTCAAGGGACTTAAATGCAATGGCGAGCTGTGTTCGTTTAGATGAGGGTTTCACATTTACACCAGCGGTAGCAACACATTTTAGCATTCAAGTTAAACTAAACTTTCCACTCTTATCTAACATGTCCCCGAAAGTAGGTTGAGAGAGACTGAAGTTCTGTGGCCTTTCCTTCGAGGGCACTGACTATCCTTTCTGTACTCTTGGTGATGCCCACACTCCAGCCTCTTCAGGAAAGTGGAGGAACATGGCGAGTTAGTGTAGCCTAGCAGCTGCAAACAAGATTTCTGGTGTCAGATAGCATCCATGAGTTGTGAAAGTTACCATGTTCGATGGATTGTTTTTGGGACCAGGTTTCGAGTTTAGAGGGAGTTTCTGAAGTTCCAGAACCTTCTTCCACAAATGCAATCTCATTATTCCACAAGAAACAGACCTCTAAACGTCGATGGGACCACCAAAATTCGGTTTTCGAAACGGTTCGATCATTCACAACTAGAATAACCTACTACAGGGTGGTAGAAGTGGGAACTTTTAAATTTTTTAAAGCAAGATTAAAACTCTTACTTTAAATGTAAAAAGAATTGTTGTAGTTTTTAGATGCACACACAGAATTTTGTCTGTTATTTGTTATGCTGTGTTATGTTATGATCACCTATGTTCTTTAGACTAAATTTAGCGACGAGTGAGCAGATGGGCACCTGTGTTTATTAAACCAAAGTTGCCAAAGAGTTCGACAAATTCACAATACTGATGCGCATATGTGTTTATTAATCATGCAATAAAGACAACAATCGTACGTATGTGGGCCGTCGATGGGCAGCTACATATATTTTCCATGTGGGACAAATACAACTGCCCAAATAAATGCCCAAATGGTAAAGTTCCGGTAAGAGAAACTAAGGAAAAATAAAAGTGAAAATAGAAAAGAAATTTAGCTGTCCACTAGGAATCTTGAGTGTTCTGGTAGTAGGGATTAGCATATTAATAAGTTATCGACGCAGTCTTTGCTATTCGCTGAGGAAACTGGAGCAGGACATTTAGTGGGGAATGAAAATAAGTTTTGTAACAGTCTGATTTCCAGCGACCTAACATTTGAATCTCGTAGTCAGCAAGACCAGCGAAAGAAGCACATGTGGCGCCACCGATCCAGAAACTGTGTCCGCTATAAGCTGTAGGATCTACACCAATGAGTCACAGCAAGTGAGACACGAATGTTACTAGCTGTTGCCTGGTAAGGGCTTGATTATTCTCTAACAGGAAGAGCAGCGAATCCTCGGACATATTAGGGCGGCTCTGTTGAAGAGCAAGGTTAGATTTCATTGCGCAGGCTGGGCAGGCTGAATGGTTTGTGTGAGACATACATGTATAAAGGGTCACTCCCTGGCGTCGTTGGACAGTTTTTGACTGTTTTATGTGCACCATCCAGTAGTGCTGACCGTCTGGAGACTGCTGAGAAGTGACGTCACCGAGTGCGAGATTGCGTGAGGTGTCAAAGTGCTCCTTGTTGCATAACGTAAACTCTCCGGTGCGTAATAACAAGAAATGGCCAAAGGTAATTGCCGCCCAGTAGACAATATCGTCGTTAGAGGGGAAGTTCACGAAGGGATGAATTTTGCAGAGAAGATCAAAGGTAATCGGCATTTTCCGTTTTGGTGGAGCGAAATGATTCCGTTCAATACCACGCAGAGTTTGCTCTAGTTGGAGTCCCGGAGTCAATGGGTTTTCGTAACCATTAGAAACATAAAGAGAGCGAACACCGGCCAGGTAAACATTAATGGACTGAAGCTTTATCAGTGCTGCCAGGGAGGTGACGAACAAGATTAACGTGTCTTCCGATGGCGGTAAGGGAGTAAGACCGTAAGTATCACAGAAGCTGAGGAACTGTCGTTGGGCAGCGCTGTAAGTCCGATGAGTAGAGTCCGCGAGACCAGAGCAAAAGTACTCTTTTGCATTTACATGAAGTTGGTCAAGGGAACACGCGGCACGAACGTCGGATGCTTGCTGGCCGTGGGACAAAGGCAGCGGAACTTGGTTACCTGCAAACGAGAGGCAGTCAGCAAAGCAATTGGTCACACCTGGGATGTGTACAGCACGTAACATGATGTTGTGTGAAGCGTAGACAGAGAACAAATAATGCAACATAGACATGATATGCGTGCAACGACTGGTACCAGAGGAGAGGATGTGTACAACCGACTGATTGTCACAGTGAAATAACACGTTCCGAGAAGCAAGTGAAGGTGCCCATGTGGACACTGCTGCGGTAATAGCTTAAAGTTCCTTAAACGTAATGAATCTGGACGGGGGAATGCGATGATCCGTAAACGAACAAGAGAACCATTCACCAGCGAAATATTTGCCAAAAGCTGCATGGCTGGCATCCGTGAAAAGTTCCAAAGAAGAACTGGATAGCCATTCGTCCTCGCGGAAGAAACTATGACCGTTCTACAACGTAAGAAAGGTCTGCCACCAGTGAATATCCTTACGAAAGGCGACGGTTAGGTGGATGCAATAAAAAGGGTGTGTGACCTTGGTGAGTAAGTCGATCATGCGGCGAAGAAAGGTTCTTCCCGGGCGGCATACAGAACAAATAAATTGAAGCTTTCCAATTAGTGACTGCAATTGGCGCTTAGTACAATGTTTACGGGACGACCATTTATCCAACATGTCTAAAGTTTCAGTTAGTCGAGCTTGCTCAATGCGTGATTCCTGAGCAATTGAGTCTAATTCGATTCCAAGGAGGATCAAGTTCGTGTTCGGTTGGTTTTGAAACCGAGCTCAAGCAAATTCTGGCAGTGTGGAGCAGGAGAAGGAGGGCTGCAAGTCCAGAAATCGTCAAGATAGTTCCAAATGGGGGACGCCCCCTTGGACGACATGACAAACTGGAGCCCGTCAATGAATTTAAGAAAGAGAGCGGGTGAACTCCGAAGACCAAAAGGAAGAAATGTGTCAAAGAAATAGCCAGTAACAACGGTACCGTCAATCTCCACGGGCCATGTGGATCCGAGCAGTACCCAGTCCATGAACAAGGATGTGGCGAAAAGCATCAGAGAGATCCAGTTTACTCATAAGAGCACCAGGGCCGAAGTGCTTAAGTAATGTTATTGTGTGGTCGAGCGAATCATAATTGCACGAAAACAAGTCCTTAGGAATTCCATCGTTGATGGAAAGGCCGGCCAGCCACAATAAGTCATGTATTATACGCCACTTGACTGGCGCTGAGTACTTCTTGGGGATTGCACCCAAAGGTGAACCAGTGAAATGCTGGAAGGGCAGAGCAAGAAACGTTCCCACTTTACGGTTTAAATCAAGTTCATGTTCAATCTCGAGGGCCACGGGCCCGGGATTAGTTCTCGCTGATAAATGATTGTCGTATGTTTGAAAAGCGCGGGTTGCAGGTTGATAGCCAATGCATACTCCAAATTCAATGTCATGTAATAAATGTTACAAAATCAGCGTCCGGGTGTGTTCGCAGACATTCGTGCCAGGTCTGCAAGTTAAACGGTGAATTGATTTCCGGTAGAACGTAAGCAATCGGCCTGGGGGTGGTCCCCCCGACAAGCTTTGCACACGTGGGCTCGCTTGCAGGCCTCTCTGAGGTTACACCACTTTCGTTGATAAAGGTTGCAGCCCTCCTGGCCTGCAGCTGTGAACCACATTGAGTACTTAAAAAAGTGAGTCTAAGGCTGTAATGTTCCTCGAATTATATTCGATCTAGATCATGCTTATTCAGTACTTCAAAATTACGCTCTAGATCGAAGGAAATTACTAGTGACAAATAGGAATTTCAATTCTCTGCTAAGTCCCGAATTTTTAAGGAATTTTCCATATTTCAAACTAGCTGTACAAGGTGCTATGTACAACATGAATGAGCTTCTGAAAGAAGTTAAGAGACCATATATTCATTGCTGTTAATGACTTAACTTCAAAAGGCCCAAAAGGTTCTGGTTAAGACTGTGTGCTGTGCTTGGTGAATTTCGACATGTCTTATTTTCTGTTTTTGGTTGTCGTTGTCGTCCTCATTGTTTACTCACTCTGGCATTTATTACTTAATTTCACTACCATATGCTAGATTATTTACCACTTCTTGGTTCTCTTGGTGGGTCCTTGTTGGCACCTCCCTTTTGCTTGCCTCCAACTGTCACCTTGAGAAAAAAGTTGCAATAAGATATTTGGAGAACTGAATTGTGTTAGCTTATGGGATGTACCTAACAGGGAGAAAGGAAATTTTTCTCTTGTTAAAACAAAACTGCTAAAGGCCTTGTGCTTGTTCTGTTCATGCTATGAACTACATTTGAAATCTAATAAGTAATAGTAATTGGACTGAGGGGGGTACATTTTAGGGTGTTATTGGGCAAGAAAGTTTGTATCTGCCGTGCCAAATCCTGGAGTCGATTTGAAATTACAAGCATGGTAATCCCTGAATTGTACGACACGAAGTCCAGTTACCACTTAATCGTATCAATAGCAAAATTAGAATATCTACTTGCTATTCTTTTTACAAAAAACGTCTTCGATAACAGATTTTAACAGTTTTGCGAGCAGTGGAGAAATGGCTATAAAAACACATTTCAGTGCACCTGATTAATGCACGCGCAGCAGAGTTGTCCGATTGCAGCAATCCGGTTACAAAAGACTTGAAACCCCCTTCAATTACGTGTCAGATAGGTGCACTGAAAACCAACCACACTCAAGCATTTTGTTATGAATACGACTATATTTGAGAAGGTTGATTTTAGTAACTTCTTATAACCTTTCATTAAATATACACTTGTGATGACAGTCTCTATATTATATCACCACAATTGCTATATTTAGCTCCTACATTACGAGGCCTAGTTTTCATGGACGAAGATAAGAAGGTGGTATTAGTGTGTGCTAAAGAATGGTCACAATCAGCGCCATACCTCCACCTCATGTTCTTCACTTTGTACTAGTCTCTCTTAGTCTCACTGATATTCTGGTTTGGTTATGTTTCATGAGGTTGCTCCAGTTGCACGACTGTTTTTTTTTTTAAAGCTTTGGAAGTATCCATTGTGGTGGTGCACTAGGAACAGGGCCCTCACTCTCAAGAAACGCTTACCACCACTTGATGGTCTCAGGGTAAAAGTGAAGGTGGTACTTGGGAATATCCTGTCACAGTTTCTCCAAGTTGAGACTTGACTTGTTGCGATCAATGAGTTTTGGCGCTCCTCTTTTTTTTAAGAAGCTGAATTCCCTCTTGAGGAGACCATTTGCCACTGGTTGATCACTTCTTGTAGTAACACAAGGCTTTACTGCCTGGATCCCTGACGATCTTGAATTGGTGATGGTAGATATGACCAGAGAGATTTGGCACAGCACACTCATCCAGCCATTGCTTCACGTTGTACATGAATGTAAGGAGTGTTCCTTTAGTGGCTGGCAGAGTAGCTCACGCCAGTCTCTCTGATCAACTTCAACAGGGTGCGGGCATTGTGCTTTGATAATCATCGATGTCCTCGTACGTGTTGGCACACCATCAGGAAGCAAATCTTGATCTAGTGGACAATAAAAAAGAATACAGTTTCAGCTTTAATACCCCGTTTCGCCATTTTTCGTCTTATCTTATCAAGTATGTATCGTCTGCAATCTCCAGATAAGGGATGCATTAGAGGCTCGTCTTCATTTAAAGGGCGATGGGGAGATACTGGGGTGGCAAGGTACTCCAAAGGTACAATTTATTTGTGGGACACTAATACCCTAAAGAAAAATACAATTAATTAATTGATCTGTTTACCGGTATAATTAAAACCTAAAGAGGGAGTGTGCGAGTACGTCAAAATACCATTTAGAAAGGGAGGATTATTAAAGAGGGAAGGACTAAAAAGTATAACGAGTGAAATTAAATTCAGCAGATGATTAAGAATTTAAAGAACATCTTCACATACGCCAATTCTTAATTTAGAGATAGTCATTAAGCTTCACACCTGTGATGGTGATCTGTCGCTTTCAGGAACCTCAAAACATCCACTGTATTTTCCCCACAGCTTCTTCCCCACATCAGGTGCACGGCAATCCATATGCCTTACGAAACCACATGGTGTATCACAAATGAAAAGCAACGGTGGATGCTTCAAAGAGATAAATAAATCTGCTGCATCACGCACAGATTCTTGCAGGGCAAGGCACTTGGAAATGACAGTGATCTAAATGAACATGAAAATTTGATAATCAGTGACCACTAAACTCATGGTACTGCAATAATATATATATTGACTATATGGCAATGCGACACCTAGTGTTAATAAGGGTACATGTAATAAAATGAATGTTATTTGAGTAAATATTAACCCAAAAACTCAAAAATAACTAAAAATAAAAGACTGACTTAGCAATGCTAAAGCATTATCAATTAGCTTTCAGTTATTTTTTTTAACATATATAACAACATCACACACCCCGTGTCGACAGACAATGTGGTAAAAGCCTCTGGTCTGACCAGGGACTTTAGTGAATTCATGGCACGGGCAATCTCCAACAAGTAGTGTGGCCTAAAGCTCGTTGATGTCACCCAGTAAACATTGCTATAAATGACAAAACAAAGGACAGTAAATAATCACAAACAAATTTTAAAGAAAACGCTACTTTAAGTATATTAATATGTAATGTTGATTAAACAATACAGTGAAACCGGCAAAACTGTGAACACCTAAATTATTTCTGGAATGTTGTTTCAAAAGCAATCTGCTGTGAGATATACCCGCAGGATGTAACTGCAAAGGTTTATATTTGTCTCAAAACAAGGAGTTAGCTTTTATTCCACAATAATACTGTAAACATTTCTGAGCTTATGCAAAAGCAAATCTTATATGTTCATGAACAATATTTTGATAAAGAGACAATGAATTCGAGTAGAATTCACAGATGCTTTCAGACACACTGTCTGCCTATGTCTAACCGTGTCCGTTAGATTTAAGAAATGATCCACATCGAAAGGAAGCATCTGAAATATATGCCACGTGATAACGCGTCAGCTACAGCTAATTAATAACAATTAAAATCCTGTACATTCATTGGCTATACAGTTAAAACTTGGCAAAACATTATCTGAAATTGATTTTTGAAACTATTTTTAGTGCTAAATTTGCCTTGTCACTTTTGTTGAGGCCGAGTCTTGTTGTCATGACATTATGGAGAACTGGTTAGCTGTCTTCCCCATGTAAAAAATGACATGCAGTTCTGCTTTGAAAGTAATAATTAGTATTCATTTGTTACTTGAAAGTGTAAATTCACTCTAAACTTTGTTTTCTGTTTATTTTTTTCTCAATACAAATTTAAATTCCACACTCTACATGTAATCCGCCAATGAACGGCAAGGAATTTTATCTCCTTAAGGAAGTAACATGTTTGAACTTAATGGCTATGCATTTGAACCGCTCCGTTACAACTTCAGCCCGATTTAAGTGTGTCATTTTTAAATGGGCTATACCGCTGGATGAAGGCTCAGTTTATTCCTTTGGGTATTCTTTTCGGCAGCTAGGGAAAGCGTGTCGGGTAAGTTCGGTCTCATTCGTTTAGAAAAAGGTGAGATCTTTTGGAGGAAGACCTTGACACTCTTCATTGAACGTCAAAGGACCAAACACAATAGCACAATTAAGTATCCTTGAGCGGCAGAGTTGCGAACATATCCTTTTGTTCTTGAAGTGCGAATAAACTTCAGAGAATTGCTGCACACGTTTTATGGATTTAATTTTTTTGGCAAACTGTTATCGACTTTTATTTTCACTTAAAACATTACAGCATTCTGAGAGCTTTAAAAAGAGATCTTAAACTAGATGTTTTGATTACTGTAAGCCGAAATACGTTTTTATTCGCTCAGCGCGGCGGTAATTCGAACTGCGAAGTAATTTATGCGTGTAAACACTTCTCTATTAAAGTTGCGCGATGAATCGAAGCGTGACTTCAAAGGTCATACACTGAAAAAAAGAAAAATTTCCTTCTGTTGAAAGGGAAGTATTGTTTGGGTCATAAACAGAGATTCAAATGAGGTTTTTAATCGCTTTAAGCGAGTCAAGTGGTGGTTTCTTTTCCACAAAGTAGACTAATTTACTGTGAGCCGTCTCGCTCAAATGTATATTCTTTTTTAAAAAGCAGAGCAAATAAAACCATGTTGTGTAATATTATTGTGAACACATTCTGATCGCTTCGAAAAATATCTTCATGGCATTTACTTTGTTTTGAGGCCACAGAGCATTAATTACGGGCTCTTTAGCGTCACAGAAACATAAACATGATCTTGAATACTTTCGTGATTTTGATAACTTGTTTACATGGTTCAAGATATCTTCAACATAAAGCGCGCATTTGAATCAAACTTTAACGAAGAGATCATTGTTATGATTCAAAAGCAGCACGTTTTCATAAATCGATCTGAGCGAATATTTTAATACATTGCACACCATTCAGCAACAGTTGTAGTTACTAGAAGAATTCGCTTCTTGAAGGCGCTCGCTAATTTGTGTGCGAATTTTAAAGTAACTTAAACATTTGTAAACTCATTCTTTTGCTTAAAAAATATTTCGTCTGTGATTTGTTGTCTTTTGCTGCCGTGAATTTTAATTTTACGTTGAGTGACAATAGATCAAGTGGCACAATAGATTTGTCTTGGGGGTTTTATTCCTAGTACCGGTTGAAAACAAAAGAAATACTTCTCACCTACATCAAACAATTTGCGCTCGGCGAAATGTGCCGCGTGGTCGGCAAATGCTCGGCATGAATGAGTAATGAGAAAGAACAATAGCTTGAATATATGAATACTTAACGACCCCAAAAATTTGGGGTACACACTTAAATCGGCGTGAAGTTGTAAGGCTTTTTGCCCACCTCTTACGTGGATCATTACTTAAACATCATGTACCTACAATGGAATGCAATAAGTACAATGCAGATTGGGGTACCTTAGACGTTTGAGAAACAGAAATACCAAGGTCCTGAGACAACTTTTTAAGCTCAGAAAATGATAAATTCTCTATGTTGGACATGTCAAAGGCACAATCTCTGATCATGGTGTGGAGCAGGGCTGGATCACCTAATGTATTAGATGAAAAAACATGTGTGACAGAAATTTATAGTTTTTAGAAACCATGTATGATGAAACTACTAATCCTAGGTACAGTATTAATTTAATATATAATTAAAAAAATTAATGTAAACGGGGGGAGGAAGTCAAGCTTGTTGTTGTTGGCAATGTGTGCTCTGTACATGCATGCATGTATGTATGTATGCATTTTAAGCAAACACTCTGTTTACTGAGCTATCAATTTAGTGGGTAAATACAGCCATTAAGCTGGTTTCTAGAAGAACAAACTAACAACAGCAATAACTATAAAAGGTTACCAGGTAAGAAATCACACCAACAATATACCAACAGAATATTGAAGTGCCAGTAATAGGTCTGTTGGTACATGTTTTAAAACAGACAATTAAACATTTCTTCATTTAAACCGGGTAAAATCTTTAACATACCCCCTTAAAGGTGCCCTCAGTAACTATTTTGTGAAATCAGAAAACAGGATAACATAATAACTGGACATCTTTTCAAACAACAGTAACTTATACATGGCTTTAATTTTCTAGCTCCATGAAACTATCTCCTATCTAGTTGTTGACACCCGTGTATCACAAAAACCACCCTCAACTGGTTTTACTTACCCTCGACAGATTTGGTCTGCTTTTTCAAAAACTGACTTTTCTTTTCCATTTCAGTATTCCAACTGTTTGCTCCAGCTAGCTTTGGTGCAACACCTTGTGGGATTTCCGAAACATGAAAATTTAGTGATTTATCAGAACAGGTGTATGTGTTGCACTCCACAAAGTAGCGCTTGATTCTTTCCAAAAATTCATCCAATGGCAGTGGATGTCCTCCAGTGGACAACGGAAGTGATTCAGGAGCATAGGAAATCTGATGGAAACAAAATTGATGCATCCATTATTAAGGGTGGCAACGTAGGGAAAATAAGAATTATTATTATGTGGTGTGTGTGTGACATCCACTATAATTTTATATCTAAAGTTTCCTGCTTGCTTTACTTTATGACCATTCAATTTTTCAAAAAGAAATGAGTTATAATACAATTTTATGAAAAAGCTGTCCTAATGGCCCTCATAAATATTTCAATACTCAAATAACTGCCAAGGCTTTGACATTCTTTATTCCAGCCAAAATGTAAAAAGGGAACTTATTGATTTACCATTTCGGCATCAATTTGTGGGACTGAAATGTAAACCCAACGCTAACAATGTAGACTCAGTTTTAAATATTAAAATAGAAGGCTTATCAGTAAGGGTTTTTTAAAACAATTGACAATAAAAACTAACGCTAAAAATTCACGTTTTGACCGCTCGTCGGTCATTATCAAGCGAAATGTTGAGAATAAGAATTTGCATAGATATATAAAGTGACAAAGGGGCAAAAATATGTAAGGAAAATGTATGAAGTAAAAATATGTAAAAGTAGCTAAAAGTATGTGTAAAAAGAATTTGTTAAAACAATAAAAGCATGCAAAAACTAACATATAAAGACTAATTATTTAAAAACTAATTATTTAAAAACCTTCACCACACGAATTGAGTCGGTCTGTACATTGAGACTTGGTCTCAGTTCATGGATAAAAAACATTTTGTAGATGAGGCAGTCAAACTTGTTTTTACATTTCTTTAGAATTTTAAAATTCCTGTTAAGATCCTTAGGGGCCAGAGAATGTTCCGAGCAAAAATGCTTGCCAATAGACGACGACACATTCTTGTGCTCCTCGGCGCGTTGATGCAAGTGCCGGCACGTAAAACCAACATAACCTGCATCGCACAGGTCACATTCAAAAAGGTAAAATAGGCACTGTCGGTTTACGACCTGCAGCTTGTCTTCACGTAATTTCAGGTCTCGCTCAATTTTGTGGCTGACGAAAACGGGTTGGATGGTGGTGTTAATTTTCTGGCTAAGGTCTTTCAGTTGGGTGTGAAGAATATCAGCTGAGGCTTGGTCTTTGAACGGTAGAACAACACGAATGGGCTCTGGACTATTGTTATCCGTCGGTGAAGGAACGGGTTGTTCAGTGGCTTTGATGGCAATAAAGCGTGTAATGGTGGAATTTATTAGCTTATCTGGGTATTTAAGACGGGACAACAACAACTTGAGACGATCGCATTCTTCAGAGAAGTAGGCCCAGTTAGAAGAAAGTCGAGACGCACGATCCAGCATGGTGTTCAGTAGGCCGCATTTATACCGATCTTCAACATGACTCTTGTAGTGTAGCATTTGACTGGAGTTTGTGGGCTTCACATATACCTTTGTCTCAACGTGGGTAGATTTGTTGAGCAATTGTGTTCCGAGAAATGGAAGTATACGATTATTTTCAATCTCCATGGTAAACTTGATCGAGGAGTGGCATTGGTTAAGAGTCTCCAGAAAGTTGTTGGCTGATGTTTTGTTAGGCATGATGGTAAATGTGTCATCCACATACCTCCTGTAGTAGCTAGGCATCTTTCCTTCGCGATCCAGGGTTTCTTCAATGCTGCACATAAAGACATTAGCGAGTAAGGGCCCAAGCAGGGAGCCCGTGGCGACCCCGTCGGTCTGTTCATATAGTTGGCCATTGAACAGGAAAAGTTGATCTTTTGTTGCCCCTTCTAGGAGATCGACTAGGTCATGCTTACTGAGATTAAGATGGTGCGTTTCGTTAAACCAGTCGTTAGCAAAAGCTTTGTCGGCTAGGATGTGTATTGTTTCATCCAGAGGTACATTGGTGAACAATGAAGAAACATCGTAGGAAACTAAAACGTAGGAAACATCGTAGGAAACTAAAATAGAAGGGATTTGGATAATAAAAAACACTGAGATAAGTAAGTTTTAAAAACTACAAAGGAAGGTACAAACCTCATTGCGCCTGCAACAATTCCTCTGGTTACCATCACCCAAACACACCTCACCCAAAATCCCACAAATACCACAGATTTGACTGTCAAGTCAGCATCTTGAAACAATAAAATCCATTGTATAACAAATCGCAAATGTACTCTAAAGATGCCACAGGCTGAAAAAAATAGTCTGAACAGTATCACATGACCATATACATTTGTAGTGGGCTCTGTTTTGTTACTCATGGAGGTCAAAAGTTGACTGCTGACCAGGTATGGCATTTTCATTGAGGGCTCAAGTAAAAATTTTTTCCCATAAAACCTGAACAGGATTGAGACCTTCAGCAGAAGTTTTAGTCTTATATAAATCTATAAATTTGTCTGACAGAATGAATATATTTGTTCCGCCTCGTAATACACTGTTAAGGTGCATTAACAATTTCAATAACAAATCAATTTCTTCCATAAATAAAAACTTAATGACAATTTGTAACCTCATATACAACACAATGACTAACCCTTTCACCTCATATCCAACACAATGACTAGAAACACAATTTTATATTGATTTCAGCTGAAAGGGTTTCACTCATGTCCAATACTCTCTAACTGACACGATCCGAAAAAGCCACTATACAACCCGTACGGATTGACAAATAGAGACTACCCGTTAAATAGAGCTGTCGATCCGAAGATTGCATCTCATTAACGACCTCATGTTCACAGGAGGATTGTCAATCCGTTCGATCCGAACGATTGGATAATTTTAACCACGATCCGAAAATTGCATTCATTAACAACCGGGAAGCGTGTTGCGAAATATAGAAGGCAAACATGAATATTCCTCGTTCTCTCTAACTGACACAATCGGAAAAAGCCACAGTACAACCCGTACGGATCGACAAAGAGAGACGACACGTTAAATGGAGCTGTCGATCCGAAAATTACATCTCATTAACGACCTCATGTTCACAGGAGGGTTGTCGATCCGTTCGATCTGAACGATTGGATAATTGTATGCACGATCCGTATGATAAACTTGTTGATCCGACAATTGCATTCATTAACGGCGAAGAGTGAAAATAGTAGGCATAACACGGACCCAATACAAGTATGAAAATGCCCAAACAAAACACTGAAACCATGCAATATGACTATGCCTCGTTCTTTAAGCGTTAACCCCGAAACATTCGCTTTTGGCGCGGGTTCTCTGTTAAAATTGTTATTTCTAATAGGAAACAGGGGTTGTAAAGAGTTCACTTGTTGGTCATATAAGAAGCGTTTGAAATCACATAACGTGTGCGACGAACCAGGAAAACACTACTTATTCTGCTTTTGTTTTACCCCACTTCGAAATTCAGAAGATTTTTACACTTGTCCTGCAAGTGTTCGTAGAAAGAGAAATTCATGCACATCGGCAACCACGTCAGAAAAACCGCTGCGCTTTGAAGAAATCAACCAAAACATCGAGTTTCTAAGCACTTGTTCTTTAAATGTCAACAAGGAAACAAATAAAGGTTCTTTTCGGTTCAATTAAAAATAGTTTTATCTATGTGTTTCAGAAAATTATCACACCTCACTGTTACAAACCTTAATTACGGTCTAAAAAAGTGTCGCGCACTTAATACAGGTGTCAAGTGTTTGTTTACTATTGTTAGACCTTAATTAGGATCTGTGACAATGGGGTGTGATCATTTCCTGAAACGCATAGAAAACTTTTCACCGAAGTGTTCTACAACTCGGCATTTTTTGGGATGATTTGCTCTAGATAAACAAGAAAGAGGAAATTAGCTAAACCACAGGTAGTATCTTTTTATCTGTATAAAGTTAAAAGCCGAAAAAGATAAAACTGAATAAAGAGAAAAATTCGAAAGTATTTGGTTGCGGTAATTTCAATAATCATCCACTATGAAAGTGTGACAAACTTGGAAATGAATAAATTACACGCAAATGAAGAAGAATGAATGACAATGAAGCGGAAAGTGTAACTTATTGTTATTGGCATGGCAACTTGTGTACAGTGACATACGCAACATCCAATATTTATTGGCAGACATGGCATCCGTGGAATTATATCGTGGCGAGGTCCGGCTCTTGTGCAGAAAGGAAATCGGCGAAGAAAGGAAAAGACTTTTAAAGGCGATAGACGGAGCAGCGTTCCCTCAGTTAAAATCATTGCCGAGAGATGACTCATGTTTTGGATGAAGCTGCCAGGAAACCAGGAAACTTTTAAACTGGTTCTGTTTTTATTAGGAAACGCCGTTTCCTAATAAAAACAAGGATGCAGTCCTTTCCTTATCCGCCGTTGGATGGTCCTTGCCCAGTACTGGGCATCCACCACAGCGATAGCTGAAAAACAATCGATGCCGTCAGGTGGACTTCATCACAAACAACGAGGACAAGAAAAAAACACGTGGTTTTACTATGACATCCACAACCAAGGTCTGACCTACCTCAGAGGACAAAGAAAAGTATAGTTTCCGTATCTACAGCGAACATTTACCTCCAAAGAAAACAGAAAAAAAGGCAGTCGATGACCAACGATGACCACTTTGATATTACTTAGGTTTTAACTCATTTGAAATTATATGCACAAGTGAAGAATTTGTCCAATCTTCCAATTGAAGGCTATTTCATACTACAATATTCATTTGTCCAATTCCCCGGCTCTCTGTGTTATGTTTGTGTACAGCCCACATGAAAATGGAACTTCCACACCTGAACTACCCTTGACTGAACTCCAATTTAAAAATTGCAGTAAACTAAAACTAGGACTTCTCGCGACTAACATTGAATTCGTCCCGGTAATTTTCTGATATGCACAGATTCATGCTGTAATGGGTGACCACAACAGAATTTTTTGTCTCATTATGGTGTGATTCTTACTTCGCTATTGCAAGAAATGGCATAAGTGAGACATACATCGCTTGTCTGTTAGAGAATCCGCTTCTAAAACTTTGTTCTCAAGTTGCGCAACGTTTTAGAACAAGTAATCGAAGTATCATGAGGCATGATCATGGTTGTCTTCCATCAGCCAGTTTTACAATGCTTCAAAAGAAGCAGTGATCGAAATAGCAGTTCGTTTTTAGAACTCTATTATCAGTTTGCTCGACGCTTTTAATATAGAACGAGTAATGGACATTATCATCTTTTATTTTGGTTGGAGGGAGTGATCACATAACAGTCCCCTTTTAGAAAGCTATTATCGGTTTGCGCGACCCTTGTAGAACAAGTAACAGACATATTACCGCCTTCCACCTCGTTGGAACGTAATTCTTTCGTGTGTCGCGCTCGCTTCGTACATACGCTTAAATAACGAGGCAAAATCATAGTTGCTTTCCCTTGGCCAGTTTCACAATGCTTTGATAGAAGCAGTAATCGACACAACAGTTCGCTTTCTGAACTCTGTAATCAGTTTGCGCAACGCTTATAGAACGAGTAATAGACATGTTATCGTCTTCTATTTCGTGTTCGCTTTTAGAAATCTTTTGTCAGTTTGCGCAACGCTTATAGTACGAGTAATAGACACATTACCTCCTTCTATCTCGCTTCGAACCGATCATCAATTTGCGCAACGCTTATAGAACGAGTAATAGACACATTACCGCCTTGTATTTCGCTTCGAACCGATTATCAATTTGCGCGACGCTTATAGAACGGGTGATAGACATATTACCGCCTTCTATATCACTTCTAACCTACTATCAATTTGCGCGCTTATAGAACGAGTAGACATATTACCCCTTCTATCTCGCTGCAAAGGTATCGTGTATCTCGGTCGCTTCGTACGTATGCTTAAAAACGAGGCCCCAATCGACATAACAGTTCGCTTTTAGAACTCTGTAATCAGTGTGTGCAACCTTTATAGAACGAGTAATAGACATATTGTCGTCTTCTATTTCGTGTACCTCGCTTGCTTCGAACGTACGTTTTTTGTGTACCTCGCTCGCTTCGGATGTAGCTTTATATAAATAACCAGGCAAAATGATAGTTGTCTTCCTTTGGACAGTTTCACGTAAACTATCGTTACTAATGCAATCTTGATAAGGGTCCTTGGTTTTCATGGGGACAGGGCCCAGTTGTTCAAAGCAGGGTTAATCTAATCCAGGATTTGTGTCAATTTTAATTGCACATTTGATTCATAACGACGTGGATTCCAGTATTTTGTTATTACTCAACAATTTGAATTTGGCTGCTTTCAAATTGTCATATAAAATTAGCAACGGCAACACTTTTAAATAAGAGAATCCGTGAACTTTGCCAACATTTAACCTGAGATTAGCACTAATCGGGTTTTGTACAACCCGGCCCTGACTTTAGACTGCGAGTAGTCTCCGACTTTTGTGATCGCGATTGTGAGGCGGGCGAAATACACACGCGCGCGTGCGTAATTTCAAGGAGACGTGACGTAAAGGGAGCGCCGGAAATTTTTGGGCGCTACCATCGCGCTCCACTGCGGTCAAACGTCTGCGGCTGTTTCCGCTTTAATTCGTAAGATTTTGTCACGATACAGTCGAAACATGAGCAGGGATATATAAAATAGTGGGTGAGTGTAAATATATCTTCATTTTTCACATTGTAACGAGTTTCTTTGCTATCTTAATGTTCCGCGCCTAAACAAAATTACTTTCACAAATTGCTCTGACAAGCCCGTCTCCCGTATTCAAACACTTATACATTTTTATTAAAGTTCGAAACATTTAAGTAAATCTACAGGATACTGATATAGTGTCAAACTTTACACAGTGAAAGTAATTCCCTTGTCTTGAGGTACTCTTCTTATTTTTCTCGTTTCACCGCGGTGAACCCTCGCGCCACCTCGTCGAAATTTCGCGCCCAGAAGGGAATATTTTGCCTGCCCCACCATCGCCATTGCCTAAATTAGAGACTACTCACAGTCTAACTTGATTTTACAAAACGAAGGCTAAATTGCATGGACACAGCAGAGGAACAGGGTAAGGGTAGAAACATTTGCAGCTTAAGCGTAAAGCCAACGCATTTGCCCGTTACATTTTATTCTCTATATTTTTTTTACCTTTTGACATGTAGTCACGCAAACCGATACAAGTAAAGCAATTTTATAAAATCGGGTTTTATTAAAGCAATTACGCAAACCATCCAGTTTCCTTAAAACAGTAGCTTTTGTCTGCACGAGATAGCTTCAACAGCCTTTCATTCCCCAACAATACCACTCATTTCATGGGTGTTTGCTCACCCCCACCCCCCCAACCCCCTCTAAAGAAATAAAGTACATGTACAATGGATCGCCTAAAAATTAAATCAAATCATGAAATTATACTCTTTACACAATTAATTGCTGACAATTTACTTACCAATTAGAATTACACATCTTTCTAATGATATAAATAAGAGAAAAAACATTTCATGACTTCTAAAATATTAAGGTGTCACAATGCCTTCTAATAAATAATTTGCAAATGAATTATAGCAAGAAATTGACAACATTTTAAACTGACAATATTATATCCTTTACAGATATGCTTTAAACTTCCTTAAAAAGGGGTTTTCCTTTTTTAGCAAAAAGCTGTGACTAATGTAAGGTGGCCTCTTTTAAGTGATACAAATTGCTTGTGATGGCATTATCCAAAAACAACATTTGTTAAGATTGTAAAAGATGTCATTGCAAATCCTTAGCTTACAACTCATGAAAAATTTCAAAAGCCAGTGAAGGTATGTAACAAGCCACAGTTACCAGAAACAGGAGGCATCCCCCCCTCCCCCTTCCCAGCCATCCATACTCTGCAGTAGATAACATTATACATGCAACAAGGCTCTCAAAGACATTTGAACTGGGTCTCAACTCGAGGGTAGTACCTCTTCAGAAGAATTTCCATTGTCCAAACCTCCTTCCCTTTAGCGGAAGTCTAAACAAAAAAGGCTTTTGGACTAAAATAGTGAAAAACTCCGAATTCTCCATTTCATTGTGAATCTTATACTTGAATAACAAAGTAGAACAATATCGTGGAGGGGCAATAGCCAGTGATTCACAACGACCACCAGCTTGACCTTTGGCAACTGTTGGGTGTTATTAAAGCTATTGACAAGATTCAACTTGTAGATCTTATTTCTTCAACGTTTTACCCTATTATGATCTTAACTTACAAAATACAGTAAAATTCCAGTTTTAAGCCCTAGTGTTATGCAACTTCATAACAAACATTTGACTTAGTAAGGCAGTAATATTTAGATAAGATACCAATCTCTTAACAAATTTTGTTTGGCTTTATATAAATATATTTCTGTAAAGGAGCTAATTAAGCATTTAGCCAAAAGCAAGGAGGGTATAACTGGACTAATGCCTTGTCACCAAACTTGTGGCCAATTACACAAAAGATTAGAATCGGGCTTTACTGCATCAACATTGAGTACCCTGGGTCTACATACCGACAACTTAAAATGCATTTATTTATTCTAATAATTTTTGTTCCACATTTTCGTTATGGTTGTCCAAAACATATAAAATGATGAATAAAAATCGCCAGTGGTTCATGTGTTTCGTCATATGTGGAAATCTTGACAACCATGCGAAGAGCTGTTCGCAGACTTCTGTATTCACTTCCTGTTAATAAAAAAAATATATTGTCACTCTTAATTGTTCAAAATGATTGCTAATATTTGAGAGCCCCATTACTTGGCCGCTAGACAAGGGGCCAAGCTGCTAAGTCTCTTCAAAATGGCAGCGCAGAGTGTTGAAGTTTGGCCCTCTTTGGAGAGGAATTTCTGGAGGATTGGATGTACTTTAGAAGATAAAACCAGTGTCAGTAACTTAACTTAGTGTTATCCTTTTATTGGCATTTTTAAAAATTACATTACTTCTAGAGTGACCTTTTTCTTTAACCAAAAATGGTATACATGCCTTTTCTTGTCTCATGAGGTTAATTTGTAAGTAATTGCAACTACTTAAATACCTAATAGTCTGAACTTTTCTTCTTTTAAACTGCTGTAAAGGACCACTTGTCACACTTTCATTATTTCCTCCATTAATATTAGATAACATGTTGTATTATGGAAGATGGAGGCCTCACAATTGGAAGAACCATTGTCAGAGAACGACTTCTACTTAGAAATCCAAAGGCAAAAAAAAAACACACACACACACCAAACAGAGCACTCGTCAAAATTGACACAAGCTACCCCAACTGGCTGACCTCTTATAATGACCACCAAAACTTAACTTTCTCTGTGATCTATTTGTGTGGTTCATAACAGGCTCATATTCAGGTACTTTTCAATAAGAGTCTTGCTCCCTTTCAAAAGAAGGGGCTAGTTGGTTACAAAAACTACTTGTTTCTTAGAGTGGTGCCTGGAAATTCACCCTTCCCCTAACCCAATTAAGTACCACTCAAGGGTGAATTGGTTTCCTCCCTGTATATCACAAGTGATATCACATAATTCAACCTCACAAAAACTTTTACCAAAAGTGCCATTTAACTAATTCAATTCATTACCTGCAAATCATCACTTGAATATGGGTTGCAGTTTTGTTTACACCAAGAATCAACATGATTCTTAAAGTGAAATCGATCAACCACCATCGTCATTTTTGCCATTCTTTGTGATGTTGCTGTCAAAAGGCATCTTGTTTTATTCTGCGCAAACTTCTTTAGATGGCACGCATCATCACAACAGATGGTTTCTGTTTAAACAGACAACAACAGCAAATATAGAAAATAAACAGCTATTCTCCACTTAGTTTGTACAAAATATTGCCACTCATTTATAGAAGTACAGCAAGGAAATTAGGTTCACCTGAGATGGTGTTAACATAAAACCTGACCTTAATGTTCACCATATCAGATGATGTTCACTTATTTGAATGCCAAATGGACCGAATACATTTGCATATTACATAAGTTTGTATGCATAAATACTAATTATAAGATTGTTTCATAAACATGACTGTATAATAAAGGTGTTTGTGGAGAGAGAACAGCTGTACCTTATTTGCCAATGTAACAGAGAAATTTTAATAATAATAATAATCGGAAGTTCAAATAAGCTGACCCAACAGCAAGGTGGATATAATTTTACAAGGCCACATTTTGTTTGTGCTCCCAAACATTGTATCAACAAATAAATCTTGTATGGTATAATGCCAAATATGATATCATAATTCTATCAAATCATTTTACACCATTCAATTTAAAAAGTTGGATATAGTGGGAAAGTGTATTTTGTTGTTAATTGTATCAATCAGACTATGATAAATATTAAACCACAACCTTCAAAGCTCACTCATTTTCATACCTTCGAAATCCTATATTGACCAAGTGTTAAGTACTACAAGTACTCACCTATACCCTTCACAGTTTCAGCAGTAGTTCATGTAAGTGGGCATACACCTGGCTTTTACTTTCTGATCCAAACAACTCTTTCACTTCCACAATAATGGAGCATGGCTTAGCAACAGCAAGAATTCCTGTCAAAAAGAAATTTTTCCCTGCTCAAAATTTGTTTTCCACAATAATGTACATTGCTAACATATACGATTTAACTATTAAAACAGATCAAGGACCCTAGCAGGTGACACCACGACCACTGATTTCCTTTTTTTCACTCACTAAACTAAAGAAATGACACAGGCTCAACACAACCACACTGACATAATAGATTTATTTCAATCTAAATGTAACTTTAAGGTAGTGTTAATTACCTGCTGTTCTATGATTTTTGACTTGTGCCTGCCCTTTTCTGTTCCACATCAAATTTTGCGCTGTTTCCCAGCGTTATCTTTAATGATCTGGTCCTCTTCTGTTTCAACAGCAAATCCCGAACTACAAACAGTACTGCAGTGAATGACCCACGAAAATTGTAATTTGGTGCCAAACCAAATAACAGACAATTTTTTGCAGTTTGAAAATATAGATTTTGCCCAATTTTAAATTTAATTCAATTGATACAACTTACATGATACAGTTAAATAACATTGTAATTAGGCTAATTCAAAACATTATTATAACTAAATGAAAAGGGTTTGTGACTTAACACACCCCTATTTTTATTACCTGTCATTTTGTGCTACTGTTTACCATTGTAACAGAAGTACCCCACATGAAAGGGTGACCCGAAAACACTGACCCCCGGTCCGTGGACCAGTCCAACGGACCGGGTCCACGGACCACCTCACGGACCGGTCCATGGACCACCTCTACGGACCACCCCTACTGACCCCCTCAAAAAATTCAATAGAAAAAAAAAATGAAAATACAAATTCTTACCCATAGTCGATCCTCAATTGCGTTGCGCGCGGTGAGATGGCAAACTACCACGAGTTCACTCTATATGGGACGTTGTCGCCAATTTAGCAGGCTTAAGCAAATCCAAACTGTCGTTTACTTGTTGTACGAAATGCGAACAAGAAGAAAGTAAAGACAAGTGGAGAAGTTTTGATGTTTTGTCGGCTTTTCTTGCCTCCGCCATTTTGTTTGGCCCATTCTCCCACGGGTCCAAGATCCACATTAGCCCCAGGCCCCAGAAAGGAAATTGTCCTTTTTTTTTTTGAAAAATTACTGCTGGGTTGTGTGGCCAACGGCGTTGTTTTCCACCATATTCCCCTATTGTCGCCCTTGGCTACAGGCCAGTTAGGTCGAAGTTTGGTGGTAGAATTACATGTAGGAGAGTTTTTAGCCCCCCCCCCCCCCACTTCCGAAGCCCCCACCATATTCCAAGGTAAACAGTAATAAAAAACCTCAACTCCACAAGCGTGTGAAGTTTGTGGCCTTAGGCTAATGTGGATCCAATTTTCTAATATTTTCGGCGCTCCCCTCGCGTCGTGTCTCCTCGAAATTTCGCGATCGCGTGTGTATTTCGCCCGCCCCACAATCGCCATCGCCAAAATTAGAAACTGCTCGCAGTCTCATGTAAAAGGGGCTTACAGGGTTTTCCCCGTGTGGAAGGGGGTGCCCAACGAAATTTTGTAAATTTTTGCACCTAAGTAGATGCAAATAAATGAAACATCAAACAAATTATTAATAACGTCTGTTCTTGTTTTCCTGTATGCACAATGCAAGAGAATGTGAGGCCTTTGAAGCATACACATATTAATAGAACAGAAAGGGGCAATTTCTGCATAGATAACATGAGTTCAAAAGCTACACAGGCGGAAAACTCTTCCTCTCTTTTAAGTCTCCTAAGCAATTCATTTGACTGCTGTTATGTCAATTAAGTGCATCTCACTTTTTTCAAGCTACCCAACACATAAGTTTCACATGGAGGGCATATGGGTGCATAACTAACATAACATAACCAACCAATAAAACAATATAATTAGAAAATCTTGTCATACTGGTATATCATTTTGGTCAGGTGGCCTTTGTCACACAGGTGCGTGTGGATTATTTTAACGGTAACATGAATACAGTCCACAATGTCATCAGCCAACACCCTCAAGAAGATAAAAAGGTATTTCAGTTGGAGCTGACTACTAACATACGGAGTTCAGATAAACATTGTTTTGTCATTGACAAGGCAGTTGAGCCTGACTGTGAGTGACAACTATAACTTAACTTTAACAATTTTAAAACTAAGATGGGAATTACGATGGGAACCAATTAAAACAATATGCCGCATATCACACTGGTCATGCGAAGTGCATCACAGTTGTTAAAGTTTAGAAAAATATATTTAATCTAACAGACAATCGGATTTTCAAACAGTAGCTAGAGCTGAATTCCTCGAATAATTCCATGTCGAAATTCCCCAATCCTTAAAAACTTAATGGCTATTTTCACCAGCCAAATCAATTTAGATTTAAAGGCACACTATTCAATGTGGCTTGAAATCAAAAGCATTGTTTCCAATTGCAACCAGATATTTTGTTTACAGAAAAAAAAGGAAAATAAACCTGAGCATAGATGTACAAAATAAATTCAGCATGCTATACAAACATTTCTATCTCCTGCTACAGTGTTAAGTTCAGGGTTCATATACTTTTTGCTGTGGGAAAAATACAGGAATACAGGAAAAAACAGTAGCCAATTCAGTTTTCTCCCAGAAGTACTCCAGGAAAATTATCAACAGTCCATTCCATCAAAAACTTGGAGAGAGATAAAGGTGCTGATTGCTGATACACAAGGGGATACACTGAGGGACACATTGCAGCAACATATAGGCAGGACAAAAATCACATGTCAATTAAAGTGGTGACGTAAGAGGGACGTCTAGCAGAGACATGCAACAAGGACAAAATCCCAACATGCTCACATACGTGTCGCATTCATTTTAAGTAGTCGACATTCATGAGATTCCGTCCTTGCTACACAGACCTGCTATGTGATCTTTTAGCCAGTACAACACTCAATTTTTGTGCTAAACCATGCCCCTGCAACATGCCCTATCACCTATCGATCAACAAACACCAGGACAAAAAGCACATCAACCCTGTTCTCTTTGGGAAAAAGCTATTGCCTACAGTTTACCCCTTCAATCCAAATCGCATCCAAATCTGTCTACGATCAACTCACGCAGAGCACTATTGACAACTACACTACCAGTGGTTATCTTGGATGCCACCTTTGTACAGACAGGGTTGAGATGGTAGTGCCTAGTTGAGGTCACAGGCTGCCACGCTTTACTGTCTTTGTTCCAGAAATGATAACTTTCAAACCGCCCAAAACAGTACTGTTGATCCTCTTGACTTTGGTAGCCCACAACATTTGACTTAATTGCCTGGGAGCAACCAGCGCATTTCCTGATGTTTCCAGAAATTTTCTTGAGAACCAATGGCGCGTTTGATGGTGGGTCAATAGGCCTTGTTGATCTCCTAATGACAAGTGTTGTTGGATTTACCGCTTCAGCCTGAAAACTTTCGTCAGAATTTGTCGCATCTTCATTTGTGGAGTTGAGAGCTACAACTTCACTTGCATCCAAACGTTGCTTACGGGACGGGGCCTTTCCACCAACATTTCTTGGTGCGGTGGCTGTAGAAATCTTGGTAAGATTTCGCCCTTTGTAGGCTTCAGCAACTTTTGCCACACAATCCAGATGGATTGCAACAGCCAGGCAATGATGGCAGATGTTGTTTCGGCCAAAGAAATGACAATCGCAGGAACATTTCCCACTTTTCAAACATTGCACCCTGTGAGGGAGTGGTCCTCCACTGTCCACAAAGTAAACTCTATCCTGGAACGCCTTTCGAAACTGTTCATTATGTAGAATCCCTTGGCTTTTTCTAAGAGACTGGCTTGTTAGTGCACTTAGTGGAGCAAGATTATTGATGTCACATACAGATTGCCCTGCAGATAGACCAGATGCAGTACTTGAGAAGGGTGTAATTTTGAAATTGCGGCAACGCTTGTAGGCTACTGGATCTAGGCATACTTTGTTAATTTTCTGCAAGACAGACTTTCTTTCTTCTGGGGACATCTCTGCATGGCTCTTCTTTGGCAAGTGTTGCTGGAACTGGTGACAAACCTCCCATTTGTCGGATAACTGGAACCAGGCCAGGTCTTCTTCCTGGTCGAAGGACTGGACAAAGTCGTATAGTGTCACGATAAACTTGTCCATGTCTTGCGGCACAAACTTGGTCCAGTCTTTCATCATGTCGTTCACTGACTCTGGTACATTCTGTTCATACGGTTTCTTTCCCAAGCCAAGGTCTTTCATGACATAGGCAGCCATCTTTGAACGCATGTCATCGAGCTTGTGGGTCCGAAAGTACTCTGCAAAGGCTGGTGGGCCCACCTTCTCAGACCTTTCAAGGGTTTCCCACTCTTCCATAGCAGCTGTGGCATTCTTATCAAACTCGTCTTGACAATTTGACCAAACCAATCCAGTTCTTGCTTTGAAAAGATCTTGGCAAATGCGCGACACAAGTGCTGAAGACAGTCCCAGCTTTCTACACTTCTCCTTGATGTTTCTTTGGCAGTGGAGGTAGCAAAGCAAGGGAGTAGCATGCCTGAAACCAGCTGCAAGGGCATTTGTCAAGGCACGCTCATCATCTGTTCCAGTGGCGTGGAGAAATTCGGAAAGTCCCGGAATTTCACGGTTGAGACAATGAATGAAGGAAAGGTACGTGGTTTCTTCCTTCGTCATGCAGATCATGACAGGACCTAAGAAAGAGGGGTGGTTGTTTGCTCCCTTGACTCGAAGAACTGTGTTCTTAAAGGTTGTTGTCAGCAAATAGAAGGGACCCAGTTGAAATGTAACATCAACTCCAAGTTCAGAGACCTGATCTGCCTTATTGTGACAGCAAAATTTCACGATATTGTTCAACTGCCTATCAGTAAATAACATGACAGTTGGGAGATCATTGCAGACTACCTCACGGATAAAGCCTGGAAACGTGGTCTTCTGTAATTCTAGAACAGATGCTAGTGGGTCCTTACTTGCTCGTTCAGCTGGTTTTCTTGCAAGGTATTCCACTTGTTTCTTGTTGCGTGGAAGGGAACTTATGCTTTCAACACCACAGATACCACCAGCTTCCTTTCTTGCTAAGAACAGAGCCCTCTTTGGACCAAATTGCTCTGCTTTCTCTGCAGTTTTAACCTTCGTGCTCTCCTTTGTTCTGATATGGGGCATGTTGGATGAGGTTCGATTGCCATGCTTTGTGACCTTGAATTTTGTGGGCTTACCATCAAAATGGTAATCAAGAAGCACAAGTGGGAACCATTTTGCAATATCTTTTACAAATTCAATTGACACGATTGTCTTGTGATAGGAAGAGCAGGAAGAACACATGTAAGTTCTTCGTCTCACTGCAACATCAGAACTTGCTTCATTGTTCACCTTTTCCAATTCGACCACTTTGCCCTCTTCATCCTTAACAGCAATGTAGAATTTAGTCTTGCAACCGGTCATGACCCACGAACCATTATCATCTGAATACAAGTCTTTCCTACTTCCTAATGCACCAAGGTTCAAGATGAAGGTTGCATTGTCTTGAATTCCACTGGGAACAGCACTGCTTATCATGGTGGGATTATCTTCGAGACAGTTCATTAGAAAAGGCACCACATAAGGATTGTCCAGGCTTTCAAGAGTTATTATCTTGCAATCAACATTTCCATTATACAACTTGACATCCCTCCCTTTCATTTTCTCAGGAGATTTTGACACGTCAAAACGTTCTTAATCATCACCATTGCTGTCAAGGCTCTATAACAAAATAGATATGCAATGAAATAAGCTGATAATGGTGGATTTCCGAAAGGGTGAAATCCCATTCCTCCCTCCCCATGGAATTTATAAAAATTATTCTTATTGTCTATTGTTTGTATGTACATATTTTAGCGCTTTTACTATATTTACAAAGTCATGTAATTTTATTCTAACACTGAACTTGAAAATGACCGTTCAACGGTCGAAACGTCGTTCATTACTCGTGTTAACTTTTATTGCAAAATTAATTTATGAAAAATAAGTAAAATAATAAAAAATAAATATAAAGAAATAAATTCTGAAGAGGGCAAGCTGGCTAATTTTTGAGGTTTACCTCTTAGAGAATTTATCTGTGGACAGTTTAAAGTTGATTTCATACTTATTCAACCGTGCATTAGCTATGTATTGTGCTTAAAATGAGCACCCCCATTTTCTTACTTAGAAGGCTGGTTAATCATTAACTATTATGAACTGTGAATCCTTATAATATGATGGTGAAAGTTTCCCACAAAGTTCTTTTCTAAAAAAAAACACTTTTTGGGTATAAGACCACCTTGGGTCGGTAATCTCTCATGAGAACACTAGAAACCTCTCACAGCATACTAATTTACATAACATTTTTTCACAGATTCACAAATGTACCTCTTCTGTGGTCATATCGCTACCAACACTGCTTTGCTCTTCAAGGTCAAAATCAAAATCGTCGTCCTCACCACTCAACTCCTGTAGTAAAACAATATTCACTTGTTGTTATGTACACCAGTACAGACCAATTTGACAACTGATGAATTAGATCAGTTTTTGCCATTTATCTCTTTTTATTTCAGATAGACTAGTAAAATTCCAGTTCTAAGTATAATTACACTAATTAGAAGAGTAAAAAAGGAAAAGGGCAACAAACACAAAAAAATTGTACAGAATTTAATTGCAGACCCCAGGCAAGTCTTCCTTTACGTACCCCACCCCACCCCCTTCCCTCACTTGTAGACATTAGACTGGGACCACTCACATCATAACAAAGATTTAATGAGACAAAGATCAAAACTCTAAATAACACAGTAAACATGCTCCGAACCATTAGGCGTGCCATCACAAACTCTTGTCACTCTTACGATCCATCACATGACCTATTGGAAATTTCCCATGATTCCACTACACCCTCCCAAACCAAGAAACTCCAATCTTCCCATAGCTCTTTTTTTTAGGTTGAAGTGCTGAGTGCTCTGTTTCCTAGGGAGTGGTAGCTGATGCTACTTCAATGAAGCCTCATTATTATCACTCCATGGATATGTTGAGTCCATAATATAATTCAATTAAGTGCATAGACAACCAATTAAACAAGTACAAAAGATGAAAATATATTAACTGTCAGTTAATCTGATACACGCACAAGTAAACAAGCTTCCAAAACAAAAAAACAAAAACAAAAAAAGGAAATAAATGGAAAAAAGGAAGGAAAAACTGTATAAGAGAGCATTACCCAACATATATTGAAGTTTACCTCAGTCTGTTGGTTTGCTTGCTCAGTATCACTTGGTGCATCCATGACTGCCAGCAGGTCGTGATCATCTTCATCATCAGTCATTCCCTAGCATCACAAATAAACAAATCTTACTAGTGGTCTATGTTGATCAGGTCAAATACATAAATATCATGGGAAATGCGTAACTTATGTCTGTCATTGAATAGACCTCGATCATGTGATGTTTTCCTAATTCATTCACTGTTTCAAAGATTTCCAAAATGTAACATGGTAAATGATGCTCAAGGGCATGATCAAGTAGTCTGTAATGGGACTTTCACAAAAAAGCCCATGCCCGACGGACACTGTATGATATGTGAAACAACTTACTGTGGGTAATAACAACAAAGAGAATTAATGATAACAATGCACATAATCAGCATTATTTAATGATTAGTGATGATAACTGGATTGTTCTCCATGAACTTTTGCCACATAAAATAGAGAAATAATCTCAAAGAGTAATTGCCCAAATAAGTTGAAATTGCACAGCAATAATTAGAAAATATGAGCATCACTTCCCCAAATTGTATGTCCAATCAAGTGCAAAAAAATTCACAAAAAAAATTAACAACAAAACCCACTTGAATAGCGGTACACTAAGTTGACACACACCAAGCTTGCATGTTTATGTCTACAAGCTTTCAATTTGAAAAAAAAAAGGAACTGGGCAGGTCCCATGTGATTTCATTCTAACTACCTAGTAAAAGAGAAGTGCTAATAACCAGTTAGAATCAGGTATTTTGTTGTAGATATGATTGCTCTAATCCACCCTGATAAACAAAAAAAAATGGCAGACAAAAAAGTGGTCCAATAATAACATTTACATGTACTGCTACACACTCTCAATTCAACTCACCCTATTGATCCTCAAACTGCAGGCACTACTACATGTATCTTCATTTCTCTCCCTGCAGATCCAATAAATGACACATAAATCCAGACATGTCCATACATGTAGTTAATACTTCTGTAACTATATAACAATTTTTGAAACAGATGTAGTCTAAACGTGACGATCATTGATGGAAATGCTCCCCACCACTGACGCCAGAGCCGTATTGCAATTAAATTATACCATCTATCGTCTACCACCTATCTCGATAATATATCTCCAGAATATTTATCCAAAAACGCCACAATAGGATCATAGTTCGAGCTCCAATAAATTTACGTGAATATTTTTGTGAATTTTGAAGTGAACGTAAAGAAAAGGGTTGGGGGGGGGGGGGTTGACGTATTTTAAGGTGAGTTAAAAATAAAATTTAAAGTTAATTATTAATCTGGACAGTAGATGTAGTAGTTTGGTCCCTGGGAGTGGACTGACTGGGGGTGTGTATAAGAGTGCTAATCCCTCTTTTATTTCTTTCTTAAATCTTATCCTATTTTTAAAAATTTTCCTTCACTGCCCCCTTAAGCAGAAGCATAAATAATTACATGTGATAATATCAATGGGTATCAATCAAGAATACAGGTTGAGCCAGGAAATTAAATTTAGGCGTAACTAATGTATGCTAGGGTTATAAGAAAACTTAAACCAAGCTGATTTCCAACAAGCAATGCCTGAATTTTCTGTAGAAAGAGGAGCACCCATTCATGATGATATTTACCTTTCCTCGACACTTGAAAGCACTTCAAACAATTCAGAATGCCTGAAAAAGAAAAAAAGCAAATCTGTTTTAGGTGAAAAGATGTCTTAAATATGCAGATGGCGAAAACAAGCGACAGAATAAACTCGATGAATATTCAGAAAGTAATTACCGTTCATCCATGACTTGAAGCAGCCGACGACTCAAACGCGGTTGTTGTCCGTGGCCTGGGGCTAATGTGGATCTTGGACCCGTGGGAGAATGGGCCGAACAAAATGGCAGAGGCAAGAAAAGCCGACAAAACATTAAAACTTCTCCACTTGTCTTTACTTTCTTCTTGTTCGCATTTCGTACAACAAGTAAACGACAGTTTGGATTTGCTTAAGCCTGCTAAATTGGCGACAACATCCCATATAGAGTGAACTCATGGTAGTTCGCGATCTCACCACGTGCAACGCAATTGAGGATCGACTATGGGTAAGAATTTATATTTTCATTTTTATTTTTTATTTTTTTTTTTTCTATTGAATTTTTTGAGGGGGTCAGTAGGGGTGGTCCGTAGAGGTGGTCCATGGACCGGTCCGTGAGGTGGTCCGTGGACCCGGTCCGTTGGACTGGTCCACGGACCGGGGGTCAGTGTTTTCGGGTCACCCCACATGAAACACCCTGTTCCAAAATTCCCATGGACCCCGATAACGACTGCCAGGCATCAAAGACATTACTAATATTAAAATACCCTTAACAGAGACATATTTTTCAATGACCGAAATCATTTCACTGGTTGTAAATTTAATTGATGTGGGACCCAGATAACTCAGATGTCAAAAACAGAGACCTCAAAAATACAAATCTCAAACCCCTCAAACTTCCAAACTCAAACAACAAGGCCAACCTCAGAAACCATATTCATAATATTCATTGTTGACAACAAATCATACCATAGTTTACTTCCACAAAAAAAACATTCCACAGCTCATTTCTACAATGAACCACATTCTTGCTTGAAATCCCAGACCAGACACAAAATCTTGAAATACTCCATAAATTCAGATAATAAATTATTTGCAAAGCCCTGAATCATTGTCATGCAAGCAATGCACCTGAGACATTATTGACCTGGTACAATTCTAATCTCTAATCTTGGCAGTAAATATTCAATCATCAATCAATCAATGCTTAAGTTTATAAAAGTGGGTCATCTGCATTTTTCTGGAATTCAGATGGCACAATTGTTGTTGGTGAGATAATCATTACCTTGGATTTATTCTTACTGTAGGCCTTAGGGTTTGTTGATTGGGTAACATAGGACATAGGCAGGAGAATTATCCATTTAATAAGTGGAGGAGAGGTGTTTACACCATTTACATCATGAAATTGAAATGATAAATCCAAAAAAATTATGCAACAAGTGTTAAAAAGTTGGCAGTTTAATAATAGTATTTATGTGTACTGCACCCTTACTGAAACTTGAACAACAGGGCAATAAAATAAGTGTATGAATAGGGTTCCATGTTTGTGTTTCTATCTCATACAGATATCATTATAGGAAATTGTACAAACAAAAATGTCTAAGGATTATCACAGTTCTTATAGGAAGGTAATTTAAGTGAAAAGCATTTCATTTGAATATGGTAACAATGAATTGGATATAGCAGCCACGATGAGAGGCGTTTGATTCTTTGTGCTTTATGAACCGATTCCAGAAATATAACTAAAATTACACACTCACATGTATTAATTGACAATTTTTTTAATACTATACAAATTCAACACCTTGCATTACTTTTTATCCAACATAGAGTGATTCTTGATGCACAACATCATTGCTTACAATTTTTGGATCATCTTCTTCCTATTTAATATTCTCCTGACAAAATCTTATCTCAACAAAAAAAGGTTGACGTTTGCATTGATGTTCAAAAGCAAGAAGGTCATAGCAAGTGTCCACTGTCAGACACCCTCATATTTTCAAGACATGCTTGTCCACGTCCAAATTAGGACTCCAGGACACAAAAAAACCAAAGTTCCTTGTTCTACTCTTTTGCTGCTGGGACAAGACCAATGTTTTTTTGTATACTAATTGATATGCACCCCCAAATTCTGTATTACACTGGATAATGAAAACTATTTCAACTTAAGAGTTTTTTTAATATAGCCGATTTTTTTAGAGTGCACTTTATTTAGTGAAATGTAATCCAGTGGTGCCTGTTGAATTGGAGATCTCTGCAGCTATCACCAGGATGGGAATATAACTGTCATTAGCAAATGTCTCTGTTACAGGTATTTTATAACTACTTAAGATAAGCTTATCGTTCACTCAACTGTCCAATTTTAGAAGTTGGAGTTTTTAAAGGGTCTGTATTTATGAGATCTATGTTTTCTAAGTCTCCAGTCTAAGATCTTTGTTTTTGAGTCTGACTTTCCTAGAGGTATACACGGGGCTAGAAATAATTTCCCGGCTGCCGCAGGTCAAGTTGTCTGGTCAAACCTATTTTTGCTTGGACACAACCCATTTTTGGCAGGACAAATATCCATTGCATCATATCTCTATAAATTCTCCCCCCCTCCCGCACGATGTTTACATAATATATAGATTTAGCCAAGCCTAAAAGCAGAGCCCCCCTTTTTGTTTTGTCTGTTTTTTGTTTTTTTTGTTTTGTTTTTGCTGGCAGTTATTAATTTGTGAAAATACTCTCATTTAAGTCGTTAAATTAAAAAAAAACAAAGAAAAAAAGTCCTGCTCCCGCTGAGTGTCGAACCTGGCTCGTCGGCGTGAAATGACGGTGACTAGTCCACTAGGCCATGGGCGTTTAACGTCATTTTATATGTTATTTTAATACTTATTTCTTTCTTCGTGACAAGCTGCCTATCAGCATGAAAATGCTGGTGTTTTTCCTGACAAAATGTGTTCGAAACGGCGTAAGAACCATGGTTGTGGACAGAAAAAAACAAAAAGCACTAGCTCTGCTATATTTGGCGTCGAAACCGCTGCGAAAAGCTGCGAACTCAAGCGGTGTGCTGACCGAGTTTGAACAGAACCGACGAGGCAAATTTGAACTTTTTGCCTGAACTTTATCGCCTAATTTCTTTCGCCTAAATTGAACTTTTCCCCTTCCACCAAAAAGACAACTGAGTGTTCTTTTGAACTTTTTTTTTCCATTAACAAATTCGTTTTTGACTTTTGTTGTCTTTGCTTGTTTTGCTACAACGCGGGTCAACATGCGATTTCGCGCCAAAAACACGGGATTCAGCACAGGGTTATATCCAGTGTATGAAGTGTATTCGTAGCCCTCTGGTGCGGACGGATGGACGTACGGATGTACGGACATACGGACGGACGGTCATGTGACTATTACGACACTACCAAAATTTTTTGGCTTGATAGGTTACCAAATTTCCTTAGCAATGGAGCTCCGCTGACATGCTTGCGCACTGGCTCCGCTATCAAACAAGTACATTTCCTACGCCTTTACTGTCAAGCAACCTCAAACTCAATGCACGAAAATGGAACGCACGGTACAGCCGCAACCTTCGGCAAAATAATAATAACAATAATAACAATAATAATAGTAATAATGCAATTCTTTATACAGTTGACCTATATCACGCAAGGTGGTTTTCAATAGGGCACTGTGAAATTCAGTATTACATTTGTGCATAAAACCATCGCTTGAGTTCCATGTATTCAATAAGCCGGGTTAAATTTTAATGCCTACTAAAGTTATGAAGTTCACGAAATTGCAACTTGCAATAAATAGTTGACTCTCATAATAATACAAGCTAACTGATGTGAATATATAACAAGAAACACTTACAAGTGGAATCCACATCCGCTGATTTGATCCAACGTAAGCTTACAATGAATAAGCTTAAATCATTGTAGGTAAAATAAATGTTGTCAGTGCCCTCCTCAAAAATGCCCTTGCATGTCTCTAAGACGCCAAATTTAAGAAAAGCCTGTTCCAACCATATTTTGAGAGCAGAAATGCCATCCAATTGGAATCCACCCGATCATCCACCATCTTGGATTCTTCTCCTCGCCTCGTCCCAGCTCCCTCCCTTTTTGGAACTGAATTCGACATGGCGACTAAACAATATAACCGCCACCGCTATCAGCACGCGAGGATGATTCCACTACAGCGCCCATGGAAACGCCTCGCTGAAGGCTAACCAAGTGACGCTCATATCCACCGCTTGCGTAATCGTAAAACTTAAACCCACCCTTACGCAAACCGTTGATATCATCGAAAGTAAGCAAACAAAATCAACTTTATTGATCAACCGTGAACTCTTCCCCGCATCTTACATGATCTTCACAACCCATATACAGGAGCCACAACTACTGCCAAAAGAAATACGCAGTAGCCGAGACCTTGACCCACGAGATCAGTAATCTTTAATATTCGTAAGTCCTTCTGTACTAATGAGATTCATTTTTCGGGTCGACGTCTATTTTTCTCAGGTCGTGAATGCTATTCTCCATCCGAACGATTCGAATGGATCGACAAACTGTGCACAATACCTCAGGCACAAAATATACAAAGCAGTATTTCTAAGCCCCACTAATGATATTCATTTCTCGGAACGACAACTCTTTTTCTCGGGTCGTGAATGCCATTCTCCATTCGAAGGATTCGAACGGATCGACAACTGTGAACAATACCTCAGTCACAAAATATGCAAAGCACTAGATTTCTCAGCCCCACTAATGATATTCATTTCTCGGAACGACAACTCTTTTTCTCGGGTCGTAAATGATGTTCTCCATTCGTATGATTCGAACGGATCGACAACCTTAACACCATGGACCTAGCTAAACCACAGCAGATGATCTTTGTTATTTCTAAGTCCCACTAATGAATTCATTTCTCGGATCGACAACACTTTTTCTCGGGTCGTGAGTAATGTTCTCCATTCGAACTATTCGAACGGATCGACAACCCCTAAGCACCACTTAACCACAAAAGATGATCTTTTTTTTCTAAGTCCCACTAATGAGATTCATTTCACGGCTCGACAGCATTTTTTCTCGGGTCGTGACTGATGTTCTCCATTGGTACGATTCGTACGGATCGACAACCTCTATACACCACCTAACCACAAGAGATGATCTTTTTTTTTTCTAAGTCTTACTAATGACATTCATTTCTTGGATCAAGAGCTCTTCTTCTCGAGTCGTGACTGATGTTCTCCATTCGTCAGATCGTACGGATCGACAACCTCTAAACACCATCTCACCACAAGAGATGATCAATAATATATCTAAGTCCCACTAATGAGATTCATTTCTCTGATCGACAACCCTTTTTCTCGGGTCGAACCTACTTGTCCATCTGTACGGATCGAAATTAAACTTTTTCCGATCGTATCAGATGGTGTGTATTGGACAACCCTCAAGGGTTTGAGTGGAGAGTACCAAAATGGGGGGTAAATATTGAGTAGTAACTTAAAACATTAATAAATAATTTATTATAACATGCAAAACTTCCTAGAACATTCCTGATTTATGTTCTCATTTAAAAAACCAACTGAAGACCAAAATTACAAGAATGTAATGGATAAGACCACTGCCTTGATACCTGCTTTGCTTTTAATGAAAGAACTGCAAGCTTGCTTTCAATGGCAACAGTGAGGGGGACTCCACGTCTAAAGTACTCTCTAAGCTCCAGCAAAATGTCAATAGAAACAAGGAGTTTATCACTGATGTTAAACAAACCTGGAGAAATAGTAAACCACATTTATGTAATCAAACATTGATGAAGTATATATCTAACATGTACATCAACTTGGCATGCAATATAGAGACAAAACGTGTGAAAGCTTAAGGTTAAGGTATTGGGGCGAGTTTCCAACAAGGGATTCCAACAGGTCATACCCCCACTGTTCCCACCAAATGATTCCATTGTGGAGATTAGTTTCATTTTTCGGAAAATTGTCAATCTTGAAAAAAAAGTATGGTGCAGTGTACACCCACATCCGTGAGCTGATTATGAAACATTAAAATTGCAGTGAGTACTAACCAACAATAAAAGGGAATACTTGATGCATCGCCTTGCATCCAGCTTCTGGACAAAACTTGACAAAAACCTCGACTGCCAAAAATGCCACAGCATTAGTGAGTATATAAGAGACTGCTCCTGCCTTCTGTCCTGGATGGGGTCTTACGCTTGACAACTGGCTTCCGCAAAGACGACAGTTAAGAACCTCTGGTGAGTGCGAACTTGGCCAACCATTTTGAGAAGTTTCAGGATTGTTAGAGTGACTGTCATTTAAGGCAATAATCTCCAAAATATTGGCAGGAATGTCGTACGGCAAAGAGTTGAGCATATTGAGCTTGATGGTGGAATCTCTCAATATGCTACTTTCTGAGACACTGCATGCAGAAGCTGCAGTTGCAGTAGCCACTGACTGGAAGGTGGAAGAGGATGGAGCATTGGAAGAACCAGAGTTATCTCCAGATGTTGTCTCAGCAAGAGTTGACACTGTTTCAGGCATTAACATCGCCAAACGATAGAAACACAAAAGGATATGACAATGTATGCATATCTTCTTTTTCTTTTCCTGTCTCATGACACTGCCATACCCTTTACAGTCACTCGATGAACAGTTAATCTTCAAATTTGCAACTGTAATATGGACAAAACCAATTGGGTTGGACGAAGTTGCTGGTCCATATGCACAGAAAACAGACTCTGGTAAACGCTACAAATGTGCAAATTGAACGGAATCCATGATCTGTAACAAATTGTTCTTGGTGCTCTGATCTGCCTTGTACTGGGAAATGACTTCCACTGTCAAAGTATGCGTGGACAGTGGTTGAACTGCTTCCTCAACTTTTGCAACGTGCGGCAGGTGAACGAGCTACAAGTATTCCTGTTAAGAAATGCAGCTCTGGCAAGCTTGCACTGTTTATTGTGGCATTGTGTTTGCTCTCCATCTATAATAAGACACCGTAGATTCCTGACAGTGCGGGATGAGAAAAATCGGCAACTTTGGTGATTTAAGAGTTCAACACATCGAGGAACGTCATCTTTTTGTTTCTTGGATTTGGGTTGAAAGGAACCACCAATATGAAATCCACAAGACTGACATATTTCAGGCTTGTATCAGTTAAAATACACAGCACTACACTTTTGGCAAGATCCCTGACCACGTTGACTCTGAAAGATAATAGCATATTAAAAAGTTAAAACTTCAAGTTAAATTACACGTTTAACACATATTTGTTCTATTTTACCATTCAATTAACAGGCCATTTGCAGTATGACATCAAACACAAAGAATGTCGGTGTTTTTACAAAAGATTGTAGGAAAAAATTCTGGACTTATCATGATGATTGTGAAAATGACCACGGAAAATTTGCCCTTGTTACAAAGAGAACACTAAACACCTAAATCCAAGATGGCAATCAAACAAACTCGACGAGAAAGTTTGCCCTAGGTTTATCTTTAAGAATTTAATACATTCACAAGAACTACTAATTTTCAGGATTTAGTCGCCAACATGAAAAATATTTTGGTCACATTGGCACTTATATTAGACACAATTTCAGGCCTTGTCTTTGTACAGATACATGTAAAACAATGCAGATGGCCAACTGGCACAGTCATTACCAGGGATATACAAGTATCTATACACATAATTATTGTCAAAGATCAGTAAAAAAGAGTTTGTTCACAGGATTTCCTGGAGCCCTTTGACACATAGTGATGTATTAGAGCAATAGGAGCAAAATTTATTAATGGTTTAAAACTTACCATCTTAGCAACTTCAAATCCATTACTGAAACAAGCACAGCACAAAATAAACCTATTAAAAAATTACACTAGAGATTAAGTTGAAAAGAAAATACAAAAATGGGATTGGTTTTAGATTAATAAAGCTTTACACACTACTTCATGTAGTGTTGCAAGGTTAAATTTAACTCTAAGGCCCGGGCCAAATGTTGAACTTCACATGAGTCAAACCTAATACAAATGAGCAAAACCTATTGTTTTGGTCATTTGCATTAGGTTCGACTCATGTGAAGTTCGACGTTTGGCCCGGGCCTTAGAACACATCCCAACGTGTCCAATCGATGAAATTCGATAATCGATAAAATCGATTGTAATCGATAATAATCGATAGCAAATAATCGATTGATATCGGAAATCGATGAAAATCGATGACCCAAAGAGTTGTGAGTATCGATTTTCATCAATTTTCATCGACTTTCATCAATTGTCATCGATTTTCATCGATTTTTATCGATTATATCGATTGTCAGTTGCAATCGTATAATAATGATTTCAGATACGTTTGTGCTACGCATTGGCAATTGTCTTACCTATTGTGTTTTTTCTCTTCACAAAAAGTGATCTGTCATGCAATTGCTGCTTTTCCTCCAAATGTGTCAAAATTACGAAAAACTTGATTGAAAGTGTGTTCAAAACTCTCTTCGAAAAGTTTGGTCAGTTGAAACCCGTGATTTGTGGACAATACCCTCAAAATAGCCCTGTATAATCTCTGATGTGAACAGACACGGATTAGTTAAACAACATTTTTCGAAATTACCGACTTCTTCAAATAAGAAGAGACCCGGCCATTGTCCCCGTTTTTCCACGTATAGACTGACTTAACTCCGGGCTTAACTATCACAGGTTCTCAGGTGCTTCTACATAAACTGGTATCCAACTCTATCAAAATTACGACACTCTCGGACGTTGCGAGCTCTTTTTATTTTGTTTAATCATGAAACGGTGATTAAAATTCCATCAGAGTGTGTTGATATATAAGTAACAGAAACAGTTTTCGGTCCACTACAAAGTTACAACAGCCCTATTTGAACGTAACCAAATGTTTCGGAAGCAACATTTACTTTGGCTGATGCAAAGCAAACCAGTATCGAAAGAAATTCAAGGAAAGCAGAATATGCTGCAAGTATGGCATGAACTAACGCCTCCACAAGGAAAAACTGATACATGTACAATAATATATGTACAATAATATATGTATAATATATGTACAATAACAGGTTATAAACATAGTTCAGTAATGACATATCCAAGAAACAAGAAAACAAATCAAGAATAAATAAAATGTGCATTAAAATAACAAGCTTTTTCTCTTGTTCTGCGTCGTAGTTAGACTTGCTCCAAGTCGACCTCGTATAAATCGTTAAGCGAGCGACAAAAAAAACATTAAAAAAGCGAGCGTTTGCGAGCGTGCGTTATAGCGAGCAAGGTCGCAAAGCGACCGTGCGAGCGAACGAGGTCGCGAAGCGACCGAGAGGGAGGTCGCGAAGCGACCGAGCGAGCGACGCAGTCGCGAGCGAGGTCGACTTGTTTCGCCTGAATAGATTTGAATCACATTAAAAATTCACGCGCGAAAAATGATTGACGTATGCTTTGTCGGGAGTGGCGTCAAATAACTTCAAATGGTATCACACGTGCCGCGAACTTCGCGCGTAATAACAAACTGCTGTCAGTCGGCGAATGGAAGCGGCGGGTTCTACTCCCACCAAGTCATTTTGTAGGCTATCTCTCACTCCAAATTCGAAGAACTCAGTTTGTTTACAGTGTGGCAACCGGATTGAGATCGCAGACAGGCGAAGGAAGCTTTTCGACGGTGGAGAGAAAACACAGTTTTGCAAAAACCTTGACAGGATCTTCGCTCTCAGTTCACCACACGCGGGTGATATTTCGTACTTCTCAAACATTATCTGCCGTCCGTGTTCTGACAGGAACATAACACTTTTAAAAAAAGTAGATAATGCTGGCAGAGTTCTAACTGAAACCCAAGATCGCTTGTCAAAAGAAAGAGGCGAAACCGTAACCAAACGAGGACTTTCTTGCGAAGGTGAAGAAACTGCTGCTGAGTCGGGTGCATCTAACACTGGCGGCCGTGCAAAAAGAAGAATCGCACTCTTTTCAGAGGCGACAACAAATTCTTATTCTCCTGCAAATAGTGTAAAGGATCAAGGAACTCAAACTGATCAGGAGGCTAGCTCAGCATCAGTCAGTGTAAGTCTTGTATCTAGCATTATAAATCTCGTCCGTGAGGACTGCGAGTATTTAGAAGCCGTTCGTCACAATAAAAACATGTGAAGTAGTTTCTCAGTGCTTTCAATACAAATTTTGCTTATGACTCGAATAGATTTTAACATGTGTTCCAGCTTATTCCTAACTAACTATACCGCAAGCCCGAAAAATTAAAAATTGAACTTAATGTTTGAATTAAAATGAAAGCAAAAAAACTAATGTCCTTTTGGGCGAATCGAATGCTTCATGCACAGCACAGAAACAAAAATCATGTGAATCATTACGACTTTACTTGACATAGAATGCTGTTTCTCGTTTTATGAGATTTAGATTATTATTATAATTACTTTTTGGGGGGAGGGGGGCTTGGTTTTGGGTAATTTTCCTCTGGGCAAAAAAAAAAAAATTATCTTCACGTTGGACAAGTTTTTGTTTTCAAATATGTAGGTTTTATTTTTTCATCCGAGGCTCCCTTTGTTCGATTTTGTTTTTTCGTCGGAGTGTTTCTGTGTGTGTGCGTGTTTATTTTTATTTTTTGCTTTGAACATTTAATCCCAAGCTAATAATATCTTTTGTCCTCTGTTTTAGGTTGTAATTAACTACCCCAACAGTGCTAGCAAATTAATCCACCTCCCAAGTCATTATCATCAGCTGTGTAGGCAGTTAGCCATTGGCACTCCGAAATCTGTTGCTGCAAGTGTGGTTAAAGTAGAACCTCTCAAAACAGAAATTCTAGAGCAATTTTCTGTTGTAATCAAGGATGAGCTAAAGCAGCTGTGCTCAACAAACAATCCCTCTGTCTTGAGAAAAACAAGTAAGGAAGATCTTATTAACTTTTCATGGGATAGTGTACACAAGGAACTACAAGAGAAAACACCAACTGTAGAGAGATTTGCAAGAGCATGTGTGGAAAATCCATCCCAATCCAGAAATGTCCACAAGAAGGATGAAGCACTTATTCCAGGCATGTGTGATGCTGTCTGCCAGCTCATATCGATTTTCAGTGAGGGCATGAATCTAACCAGAACAGTGAAAAGTGTGATTTTGAAGAAATGTGGGCTTACGAAGGTTGGATTTAAAAGGCTTGCGTCTGTGAATGTGTGCATGGGTTACAATGCAACTAACAGTTTGTTTGAGCGCTTTGGTGAGGACTTTGATAAGGAACTGTTGAAATGGAAGGAGCAGGTTGAGGAAGATGTTGAGAAAGAGAAGGAGATATCAGAGAGAATAGATCAGTTGGAGGAGGAGCAGGCTCCAGCTCATGAGATTGCAGAGGAGTGTGAAAGACTGAAAGCTCACAGGGAGAGTATGCATCCAGGATACTCATTCACTGGTGACAATGTCGATATGATGATCAAGCCTCGCCAAATGACACAGGCAAATCAGAACAAGGATCATCATATGTTTCAGTATGTTGCATACGAGAACCGAGTATCCCCGAACCACCTCCCAGATGATGCACCGATAGGTGATGTCACCAAGGTTCCCTTCACCACCTTCCTGCCCAGTACCGCAGAGCAAGAGCTTTTGTCAGAGGAGCTTGCCCTAGTAATGTGCCACATGTGGGCAACACATATTCCCTCCCTCAGCTGGTTTGCCGATTGTGTTCCTACAAACATCCCACATAAGCACATGGATGATATGAAGAAGAAGACCAACAAAGTGAGTTAAAACATATCATTTTTTATCTTGTTTGTACTCAGTGCTGACAACAAGCTTAGTGTTCAAAAAATTATCCAATCTGAAAAAACAAGGTACTCTTTCTGTGTAGATATTGGAAACTAACGTTTGAAATGAAAATGCTTGTCAGTTGTTTTTGTTCTAATCTGATTGTGCAGACTCCCTTTCTTTCCCCTGCTTAGTATTTAAATTTTGGTTTATTCGGGGGAGCAAAAGTTATGTTTTGAATAATTTGTTTTATACCAAAAATTAATTAATAAAAGAGAAGTTGCTTTAATGTACTATAGGAAAATGTGTTGTTTCAGAAAATATCCAAACCCCTCCCACATGAGGATTTTTGTTGTGAATTTCCACACTCCTCTGGAAAGGTCACTTAGATCCTATACTTTCCATTATAGAATTTTGTATTTTGAGACCCTCACCCCTTCAGAAATTTCAATGACCTTTCATCAGTTTAGATAGATATTTTGTAGATTTTCACAATAGTAACCCTACATCATGGATAATGCAACAGATGCACATGCAGCTATCAGCACAAAAAGTAATGCAAAAATAACAATTTTTTTTTCAAAAATAACAGGTGCACTTGGGAGTTCTCCGGAAAAATGAACAATATGAAGAAGAGATGGTTGATCTCCTAGAATGGCTTCATCGGTACGTTCCCGGCCATGATGAGGAAAATGTTGAGGCGGTACCCGTCAAGACTCTCAATGGTGGAGATTACCTTACATATGAACGCCACCAGGGAGCGCAGTCTTCAATGCAAGATGCTCGAACACCATCCACACAGTTGTCTGGTCTATTGGGAAAGTTTGAGGACTTCCATACTCAGTGTGAATGGCTTAAGGTAAATAAACTTCTACTGATAAGAATAGCATTCTGTGCTATCCAGAAAAAAAAAACAGGAACTTACATTCTTAAAAATACTTACACTACACTAAGCAAACTGGTCCTTTCCCCCCCCCCCCCCCAAACACACAAAGGAAATACTGCACTGGTTTTTTAATTTGTAAAAACCTACTGGACCCCCAGTGTTCTCACCAGGATTTTGCCTTGGGGAGTCGCAGGGCCCCCTCTGCTGAAAAATAGGGGCCCTGTAAGAATATTAGAGGGACAAAGTTACTCGCGGTCCTTGACGGACGTGGAAAAAATCTTTGGTGATTTCTCTGCCTTCCATTTCATCAAAGCACGTTCAAATTGAAACTCTTGCAAAGGTGGCCCTTCTGCTGAAATTACCACCAGTGTGTCCAACCTCTCTGGTAGAAGCCTATTTCTCTGACAGTTTCTCAGGTTGTTTTGAAGGCTAAAACCCCTTTCACAGTCTGCAGTATGAATGGGCAAAGTCAATGCCACAGCAGCAAGTTTAAGAAGCTTAGGAAATGAATCCTTGTGAAACTTGTAAATGATGCTCCAACGAGTTTCCATGTTGTCACGGGGATATTTCTCTTGAAGAGCAAGGTGCTTGACAAGTGACCATTCATGCCTTGCTGCTTCAGATTCAAGAAACCTTCCTTCACCATCAGCAGGATTCCTATCAAAATGGGTTAGCAAGACCTCCAGTTCGTGATTTCCCCAGGCCTGGAGATCGCTGCTTGGTACAAATGATAAAGGCCTCATTGCCAGCACACTACAAGCAGTTATGATGTCTTGCGTTTCCTTTGGGAAGCGTTTGTTCAAGTTATTTATCAGTTTAACAAGAAATTCCTCTTTGAGTTTTTGGAATCTTTCCCTTGATTGTGAGCTTGCTGACAGCTTGTGAGATTTGAACTGGCAGGTTGGAGGACTCTCACTGCTGAACTTGACCTCATCAAGAAAGGAAGGTTTTGCTGGGCTTGTTTGGTTCAGCTTATACCTAGCCACTTCATTCACACATGTTGCGATAGCAGGAGATACAATGCTGCAGTCAAGGTCCTTCTTCTGAAAAGTGTGTCAGTTCCATAACATGCAGTAGGACATCCATGAACATGTGGATAGTTGCCACAAAGTCAAATTGGGTTAGTTTCTTGATGTAACCTTTCAGTTTTCCATCTTTGTCTTGCTTGTTTTCCACTTCCTGTTCAAAGTAGGTAACAAGAGAGTCCCAAGTCAGGTACAGGGTTTCCAATGCCTTGTAGAAGGACAACCACCTCACTCGATGAATTCCTTTATACTTTAACTGAGGCTCATTTAAGACTTCTTGTACAGCCTTTAACTTCTCAGTTCTCAAGGCAGATTTCTTGAAGTGGTAAAACATACTTGTAAGCATTTCTTGAAACTCTTTTAAGAACTTGACTTTCTCTGCAGCTTGAGAAACACAAAGTTGCAGTTTGTGTGCAATGCAATGTACACTTATTATATTTGGGTTTAGTCTCTTTAACTTTCCTGCAACTCCTTCCTTGTTGCTAGACATAGCAGAGGCACCACCACTTCCAAAACCAGTAACCGTGCTGATGGGTATTTTCCTTTCTTTCAGTGCTTTTAGAATAGCCTCTGTTACAGTTGCTGCCTTGCCATCCAATACATGAACATTGGTCAGGAAATGAGTAACTGGTTTGAAATCAGTTAAACTGATAAGTCTCATATACACCACAAGCATCTGAGTAACACTTATGTCAGTGCTTTCATCAGCCAGAATGCTGATGCAGCTTGACTGCTCCGTTTCTTTGTCAATGTCTTCTCTTATAACCTGAGCAATTGAATCTTGCAACTCGTTAGCAATAACATCAGTACGATATGTAGCATTAGCACCGCAGTGCAGTTCTTGAACATTTGGGCAGTCCAAAATTTCTAGAAATGACAACAAATTCGAGTACTTGTGTGTAGAAATACCTTCTTTGGCAAGCCAGTATATGCTCTTGAGGTCAACTTCGTCTCCTTTTTCTCTCGCTTTTAGAGAAGATTCGATGGCCTTCGTAAAACTGCTTTCCATCGACTTGCCTACTAATGCAGCCTGGTGATCAGAACTTGCAGCATGTCTACTCAAAGTGCCTGTTCGAAAATTTGAATTTCCCTGGGTAAATGCATTTGACTTCCTTGCCTGAACACAAATCTTGCATGTCATTATTTTCTTATCGGCATCATAGGCTAGCCATGTGTATTTCGACTGCCATGCACTCTGGAACACACGTTCTTTCTTCGATGGAACAGCTCCTTGATCTTTATTTGCTACGTTTTCCTCTTTATCGTCATCTTCACCAGAATTTCCATCATCTTGTACTCTTTCCTCAAGCCTGGGTACTTTAGGACGAAAGAAGCAATCTAATTTTCGCTGTGCCATGGTGTAATCAGCTGTTGTTCGTCAACAAAAACCACGCGGTACGAATAATCTGAGCTCGCACTCCAAAAGGTCTGTTACATGAAGTACCTACCTGATCCAACATAGCGGACAAGATGTTTACGATTTGATAACGATACACATGTACTTGCGCAAACCTTTACCACGTACGTGTGACCAACAAGGGCAATTAAAGGCTTTAAATCTTTTGATAAATGTTTTTATTCATTTGAACAAGCAAAATGCTGGAGTGTTCGATTGACCATTAAACTACTCATAAAGAAGTCTACTACTCAGAAGTCCGTTTGACTCGAAGCTTGCTCCTGCGCCCTAACGGGCGCATCTTGTTGGCTTTTGTTGCGCCATCTCAGATTTTTTTGCGGGAATCCCGCAAGGCCGCGGCCTGGTGAGAACACTGGACCCCCATTGTAGACTTTCTCAAAGTCCTGTTAAATTTTTTTTTTTTTGGTGCCCGGTTGGTTGCTTCACTTGCTCCCTCTCGTTCGAAGCAACCGTGCTTGCTATAATGCTCGATATGTTTTATACGAGGTCGACTTGGATTAAGTCTAATATCCTTGTGGCATGTGTGTTTAACCTAGGTCAGCGTTAATATTCAGTCAATCAAATAACAACATGCAATATGTGTCTTGGATGAGAGTTTGCATGCAATAACTAGACATGGTTGCCCCCCCCGGGGGGGGGGGGGTGGTATACCAATGTACCAGAAAAACATGTATCAGGGCATGTACACAGTATACCCGAAATTTCCCCTCAAAAACAAACATAAACACATTATACATAATAATAATAACAATAACACTAATACACCTATTTAAATTCCTCCAGATTACCCATATATAGAACCCTGGCTGACCATATCTCAGTCAAATCTGACGTAGGTTTAATGCTATATGTCTCATATAAATCTTGCTATTTCATCACAATAACAGTCACATCCCATTTTTCTCAAAGGTGATTTGGCATCATCTGTACAGTACATCCTCTGCAAGGGATATCGGCACCCTATATCAAGCGAGAAATGCTATTAATGCAAGGAATGTCACCAAAGATCCACATAGTAATTACTATGCAGCAAGTGAGTTTCTGGACAAGGTACTGAAGGCCTATGTTGTTGCTGGTGGCTTGGAGCATTTTGGAATGGCATGTGTGGAGGATGAGCCAAAAGCGAACATCTTCAGTGGCAATCCATTAGACAAAGAAATGAAGAAAGAGTATGTGTTGAATGAAGCCAGGCAGTTTGTAAATAAACATGTAATGCATCAAATACCAGAACTTGACACAGCTGCACCAACCAGCAACGACTTGGTGTGTCAGTTTTGCGGCAAGCGGTATAAACGTCAGGAATATCTTCACAAGCACGAAAGAGAGAAGCATGGTCAACCAGGACCTTCTGATCTAGACACACAGCAGACTGTTTCCCAGAAGGAGGATAAGGTATTTAATTACACCCACAACCTTCTAGTTTTGCTGCTGTTGCGAGAAAACCACAATGATGCAATAAGGCTTGGGGATGGAGAGAGAGTTGTAAGACTTTACAAGTTTTACACATTGTTCTTTAAGATTTCCAAGTGCCCCAAGTATGCACTTGCTACTCTGGAGCTTCAAGCACAGCTGAACTGCTTGCTTACACCTAGAATGGCATACTCCCTGACATGGAATCGATTTGTTAATCACAAGGGCCAGGTAGATTCCAATAATCCCATGGATTTAGACCTTGAACATGATAACAAGTACTTCAAAACCGACATTCACAGCTTCAGGGGGGAAATTACAGACAAGAGCATCACAAGAGTAAGCAGAAGTGTGGAAGGTTCACAGGCTGTTCTGAGTAGCTTTGACAAGTCATCTTCTGTGGCAAAACCTTCTGGCAGACACACCCGATTGTCTACAAAGGATGATGTCTTAACTCTGGTGGAACATTTGGTCCAGGCACAAGTGTTCAGTTATGTTCCTGATAGGCAACACTCTGCATTTCCCAAGATGAGGCACAATTTGTTAGATAGTTTAGACATGCAAAAGCTCAAGTCATGGATAAGCAAATCTTTGAAGAAGTTTAGCACCAAACATTATTACAGAGTGCAATGAAACATGTGCTTTATTTGAAACTTTTTAAATGCTACACACAGTTAAAACTACTCAGCAGACTTTTTCAAAACTTTTTAAAGGCTAGTTAAAACAACTCAGCAGATCTTTTTCAACACTTTTTAGATGCTGTTTAAGGCAACTCAGCAGATCTTTTTCAAGACTTTAAGTTGCTGGTTAAAACAGCTCAGAAGATATTAGATCAAACAGGTGTATATTTTTAATCACCTTTGCATAAATGATAAAAAAATATCTTTTTTAGAAAAAAGCCCACATAACTAAATGATTTCCCTTAAATTCAACTCAGTTGTTGTTGTTATGTGAAGGCTGAAGGCTTTGTTGAGAAAAAGCTGAACAATTTAGTTTCCAAAATACTAATGCTAACAGTAAATCAAGCATTGACTTAAGGTAAACAACAATTACAATGTATACATAACCTCAACACAGGGCTGCATCAAGGTCATACTTGACCAGTTTTCAAAACAAATTGTTTATGTTTTAGTATGCATGGTGGAGAAAACTATTTGCCCACCTTTGTCAGGTTCATTTCAAACATGACTGTATGGAATTCACATGATGCATTAAATACGGGATATACAAATCTTGTCTCCATTTAATTTAAGTGAAAGCCTTAGCAAATTGAACCGAAACTTGGAACAAGTTTTACTTTCTTGTGCAAATGAAGGTCTCAATGATTGGATAGTGCTATTGATGGGACAAAACACTATCCAGAGGATACTTTTTAGGAAAATCAATGGCTTTATCCTGTGTAGAGGTTCAATTGGCTGATAGCTCTAACCAAAATTTAGAACAGCTGGGGAGAGCTGACTTTCATCTGAATAATTGAGCCATTTTTCACCTTAAGTTATGGTAGAAACGCATACTAAAACAAATGATGTGAACTGGTTAGCTCACAAAAACACCATCCATTGAGTGAGAAATATTAACTTTGGACAAAGAAGAAAAATAATAATACCGGTACATTTTGGAATGAAATTAAAGTAAATGTGGAAATCGGTTTCAACTTCTACTCATTGCACAATAATCCCAGGGGGAAGGGGTACTTGGAATTCAAGTGACAAGGATGAACAAATGATGTCACAACTCAAGGGCCCAACAAAACCCCAAAAATCCCTGTAACAAAAATTATGCCCCCAAAAATCTTGTTTGGAATCCTACCAGGATTGTTAAAATTGCTTAAATGACTATAACAATTATTGTTGTTTAATTTCTACTTGCGAAATTTTCCTACACCAAAAAAACCCTGACACTTGGAAATCCTAAGTATTCCCCCTGAGACAATAACTGACCAAGCAGAGCATGTCACAAAAAGCTTTTAGTGTGGCAATAACAATAAAGAAAAGAGAATCGACCAAGCCTGACCAAAAAATACACATATACCCTGATATGTGACACATTAATTGGGAAAACAATGCCACAAGTTCACTTAATCAGAGTCTCCTTCAGATGAGCTTGCATCATCAGAAAAGACTATTCCAGTTATCTTCTGTTTCCTCCTCCGGAAAACTGGACTGTCAGAGGTGCTGGAATCATCAGTGGAACTAGTATCAACTTCTGACTCATCACTGGTGTTTGAATTGTTACTTTCACTAGAGGCATCACTCATCTCTTGATCATCGGTAGCTTTCAAGTGGCACTCCAAAATCTCCCATGTTCTAGTGACATGATCCTCAGAGTAAAATGCAAAATTGTTCTTCAAATACTCTCTGTCTCTTATGTAAGCAATACGAGAAACAATGCCATCAATCAATTGCTTACTGTACCCTGTGGCAACATCAATTCCTGTAACCAGCTTGTCCTTTGCCTCTGCTGCAAGGGATGATCTATAGTCCATGAGCTGTTGCCATATTGTTTGAACAGTTTCGCGAGGGAGAGCGTTGACTTTGTCACTATGGTCATTAAGACTGGTTTCTCTGTCCAGCAGAAACTTCTCTATTTTTGATAAGTGCTTCCCCTGTTCACACTTTGGGTCACAAGAACAATCACTGTCATCACAAAAGCAAAGACACTTACATTTCATGGCACACACATCACAACATGAATGCAGCACTCTGTCCTTTGGAGCAGATGACTTGAATTTGGACAATAACATCTCTCTCCTACACTGAGTTGTGTTATTAACATAACTTCTCATGTCCTTGCTGATGTTTTTTGTTCCAGTGCAGTTCTTAAATTTAAGCAACACAGCATGACTCATCTTTGTTGAGTCTCTTCCGATTCTACCTGTCTCTTGCAGGTAATCATCAAGGTCAGCAGAAGGCCCTATGTGGATGTCGAGGTAGATATTCCTCACATTAACCCCCATGCCAAACGCAATAGAGCAAAAAAGCACCCGCACTGTACCATCTGGCTTACAGAATTCCTTCTCGATGGTCTCCTTTACGAGTTTCTGGGTTCTTTTGTGGTACATTGCAAAAAGTCTACTACGGTCATCCTTTGGCTCTGTGCCAGTGGGGCGATAGTAAGACTTGTCACCCAAGTGTTCAGCAAAAAGCTCATAGAGCTCCTTCATGTGTTCTTTCCGCCGGCAGAATATGATCACCTTTTCAGTTTTTTGTTGTTCTGCCTCTAGTTCTCTAATGAGCCACTCAAACCATCCATACAAGCTGTCAGTCTTCGGTGTTATGATGGCATACTTGGTGTTTGGCCTGTTTGGGTCACTGCCCACAACAACACAATCCTCCATGCACAGCTCCTTTATGATAACATCCCTTGTGGTATCTGTTGCAGTGGCTGTCAGGCAGATGAAGGGCACATCTTTCTTTAGAAGTGATCTCAGTTCTCCTAGTCGGCCATAGTCTGCTCTGAAGGCAGCAGCACTTTTGTTCTCTTTACCCCTATGAGAAATTATAATAAAACACTAAATTGTCTACAATTCAGATTGGTTAACCTTGTTCACATGACATGAAACCCGGTAACTCAACCTTGGATAATTCGAACACTCGGCTAACCCAAACTAACTTCCAATTCCCTTGGATTTGACCCCACTTCTAAGACAGTTTTACTTGGTTAACTTGAACACGGATAACTAAACTTGCCCGCTAACTCGAACTAAAATTATTGTTTCACTTAATCAAAATTTGGGTAAAATTTACCCAGATGACTCGAATTATGGTTCTTGCAACTCGCCACGATTGCCCATTGATTACTCAGAGCAATGAACAGATCACGTAGTTGACAGACATTTACCACTAAGAATTTACTCATAAGAATGCAGGGATGTAAATAATAGGCAGAAGGCGGAAAAATAACCACCTGAATACTTGAATTTTCTGACTAAAAGACTGTGTCTGGTTAGATCTTTCCTCAAAATGTGACCCAAATTTTCCGCCTGTGATCAAGAAAATTTCACCTGTTGGAAATCTTAGCTACAGTACATTACTGGAATGTATCATCGTGTTAGAATTTCTTACTTTAAAAAAAAACTAAGTTTAAATTGCACTGCACTGTATACCACTGGAGTGCTAAAAAATCGGCAAACTATCAATTATTTACTTGGAAAAATAATAATCAATTGACCCCTTTAACTCTAAATCCCAGTTTGAGTTACTAGGGTTAACTGTTGTTTTACCTGCAGAAGCACACTATCAGCCCATAGGTCCCAGCTAAGGAAAATACTGGATAGTCTATGTCCATAAGCACACATGCAAGTGCAAACAAAACCATAAGATGTGACCCAAAGCATCAGGAGCATAACCCTAAAGCAAACATTAATTTCTTGCATTTATGTCCTTGGTAATAGACACAAGCACAGGGAGAATGCAATTTTTTGATTTTCTTAAGTGTAATTGAGAATACAGAAAGAAAGGGACCTCATACATCGTGCTTGAATTCAAGTGGAACAGCCCAGAAATTACCAAAGATAAATTACAGGTATAAAAACATTAAGACAGAAATTGTCAGCAATTTGAGTAATTTAAAAAAAAAATCAACACCCTGACCGAAGTGTTTAAGACTCTTTCTTCAATACGATCACTACATTTTTCATTTAAGAAATTACAGAGGGTGTCGGGTCCAAAATGTTTGAAGTATGGAATTTTTAGAAATAAACAATTGACAACAACTAGCAAAAAGTTCATTATCAAAACCCTGTCCAAAAATTAGTATAAGATTCAATCGAAATTATTTTACCTGTGATACCATCATTCCTGAAAATTTGACATAACTTTTTCCATCTACCAAAGCAAATTGACATTGGTTTAAATACAAAGATAGATTATAGACTTATAGATTTGTGTCAAGTGTAATTTGCTTTGAAATTATTCTCATCTGCAAGGTTAATTTTTGTCCATTCGATATTAAAATTACTGTTTCCTGATAGTTTCTGTCTTAAGCCTCTCAACCTTATGCTTACCATTTTGCAATACAGTGACTTTCGTCGACAAAAACAGCTTTGATCGAGTCCTTTAAGTCTCGAATGACGGTTCTGTGGGAGTTCAACAGAGCCTCAGGACTGCCAAACAAAAGGTTGAACCGACCAAGTCGAATGTCGTTCATTTCGGCGACAGTACTTTCTGGGCCGATAATGGCTGCTGCTATGCCGCGACTTTTCAAGCCAGCAACTTGGTCTTTCATTAATGACACGAGAGGGGCCACCACAAGACAAACGGAGGATATATACGTTTGCTTTTCTGCGTTATCGACTCCCACTGCAATTCCCTCAAAGACAAACGGGGCAATCTCAAAGCACAACGACTTGCCCGATCCAGTCGGAGAGCAAAAAAACACGTCCTTTCCAGTGAAAAAAGCCTCCACGACACGTTTCTGACCGTCTCGTAACTTACTGTATCCTAATTTCTGCAGGCCAAAGTTTAAAACCCCTTCCATGTCTTCCAAATCGTCATCCATGCTTCGAAGAAACAAAAACAAAGATGGCGTCTTTCTCGAGTCTCAGATTACTTCATGACAAAAACCCGTCGCTCTGCTATTGGTCAATTGCCATGACGTCACCGGTTGAATTTTCGACCGGTGAATTTGGCGCCAAACAGGTATGAAAAGTCCTTTTAAAAGCGCAACCAACCGGGCACCAGAAAAATAATTTAAAAGGACTTTGAGAAAGTCTACGTCGTAGTAATAGACAAAAGAAGGCACTGTTCTAAAGTTGACAGAGATAGAGTATTTTTAGATTTTAATCTGGTGTTGCTCTTTGTTAACAGATCAAAGTGTGGTTTCAAAACAAGCGCAGAAAGGAGAAAAATACAAATGATGAAGGAAGCAAAGCAAAGTGAAAACGACGACTAGTTTTTGTTTTCCCTGTTTGTTTCTTTTCCCGTTTTTTTACGATTGTCAGTTCAAAGCAGCCCAGACCAGGCAAACGAATCCTGAGAACAAATGAAACCACCCTGAATTACTTTGATATAAAAAGCTAAGAAAACAATGATTAACAACACAACAATAGATAAGCTAAAACTTTCAATTTATTGTTGACAGAGGTTAACTGTTGTAAACGAGTTTTGGAACTAATTAAATAAATATATTGCACTAGAATTGTCTTGTTTATATCTCAAACGCTACCGGTATGACTCACAAACGATCACAAGCGAAAATTATACATTTCGGCAACATGAAAAGACCAACAGGAGAAAGTTCAAGTTCAGGTTCAGTGGTTTCCCTGGGCATCTTGTACTTGATACAATATTTCATTAGACGAAAGTTTCTCTTGAATTTTCGCCGACTCTATTGAGGGCAGCTTTAGGCGCATTTCAACTGGAAGGTTAAGTCCACCTCTGCACCTGTAACGCCCAGCTGGATCAGGAAATGCAGCACCGCTAACAACGCTGGAAAAGTTAAAGAGATGAAGGATGAAAGGTTTAAGTTGCTTATTATTGTGAGTATATTTAAAACGTTGTACTTAATTGTCACAAGACACAAGGAAGTAAAACTGGTAATGATCACTTACCATTCAATCGTTGACTCAAGCGGTCATAGAATTACCACAAGCTCCTTTTGAATGTGCCCCAGTTGTCCCCACGAGTTAACAACTCGAAATGCCTCCCCTCTGTCCCCCCTTTTTCTTTTAAGGGAAAAAGACTCGCCTGTCTTTACTGTAAATGGGCACTTGTGGTAGCCCTAGCCCTTCACAATAGCCTCTATTATTAGTACGTTCATTTCGTGCTTTGTTTGACTCGCAGAACTTCGGCAAGACTAACTAAGTGAAAGGATGCATAACGTATCGGCTTACACCCTGGGCTTACAAATGTTGCAAGAATTCATAAATGGTTCATTTATTATAACCGATAATAATCGATAAAATCGATGAAAATCGATACAATTAAGAGGACGTGAATTGTATCGATTTTCATCGATTAATGGAACCAATCGACATTAATCGATTGATTTTTATCGATTATATTGATTATATCGATTGGTTTCCAATGATCGATTTTCATCGATTGAACACGTCGGGAACACATTTTGTGGTTTTGTGGTTTTATGCAAATTATGCAGCAGTGGCCATGTGCTTCTCAAAACTTAAACCAAGTGTCATTAAAAAGGCGTTTTCATACTTGTGCAGCTGGCTGCCTTTAATTATTTTTGATATTTTAGTAAGCTAATAGTTTCAGATGTGAATATAGGATGTTAAGGCTATGCTACGAAGCCATGTTGTCTTTCTCATCCAGGCAAGTAAACATTTGGATAGTTACTGAATGAAACTATCATTATCTCCAAGGGCGTCACTGCTACTCGAGGGTATTAAGAGCATTTTGTCCCCAATTAGCCTAACAGCTAAACACTACTTAAAAAAAGTTCAATCATTCATTTATTCTAAATCGATGTCTAAACTTTTGGCAACAAGGTTCGATTCGCCAATGTTCGATTCGCCAATGTTCACTTCGGCGAGGCTTCGGCAGCCAGGGGCTGCATATTGAGACCTTAAATAGTAAAAATTTTTGGATATTGCATCATAATCAATGTTAAATAAAGTTCTACTCCATTCATGTGTGGAGAGGTCATTTTAGGCAAGCGGCGGCGATTAGTCTTACAGGCTTTCAATCATCCAAACTAAAATTCAACAAAACTTACCATATAAATAAACTCACGTCTAATCCAAACGATGGCCAGTCTGGCTTTCCCTTCGCGACAAACGGCCGTGCTACGCACAATACGCACAGTTACTTCGAAGGAAATGATGTGTTTTCATTCATGACAAACTGCCATGCTTCACGCAATTACCTCGAAGCAAATGAGAGCATGTGACATTGGTAGTGCACTGTTATTGGGTTGCGACCTTTGCGACCCTTTTCACCTCGTGGAGCAATCAGAGAAGACCTTACAAGAGCTGCTACAGTACTGTTAGCAATTCCTGGGAAGGCTGCCAATATCGCATGTGGTCCAGGAAGGCTTCATAATGAGCAACCACACATCGGAACTGCTGTGTCAATCTGTGTCGAAACGCCATGGCTTGGAAATCATGATTTGGTAGCATTGATGTAACTCGTCACACTGCCCCACCTGAAGACTCTAAGGGCTGTTGTTGCCTTTCGTCCCCCACTACTATGACCAGTGGACACACTTCATGCTCGCTATGTAGGCAAATGTACTGCGCTGATCATGCTTGCTTCATCGATGATGATTGCATTGTAGCGACTCAAGGAAAAATTGCAGTGTGTTGCTGAGTACTGGTAACAGGAACTCGGAAGGCTGCATGCACGGTCTCACGGGTTACATCATTTGCAAAGATGGGCTGATAACAGTTCGCCAAGGGAGCTGTAGGAGTCGCTATGAGCACACGGCATTGCGTATTCAACAGGTGTCGATGGTCCTCACTAAGATTTGCGATTTTCCAGTTCCAGGCTTGCCCAGCAAAGTATGAAAGCTTGTCCACACAGGTGCAGTAGGAGCGGAGTGCACAGGACCTGATCGTTGTCGAATGTAATGCTGCTGGCACGAACGTAGTTGGCAACAAAGGTCCTAAAAGAATCGATTGCTGTTGTGGGGACAGTGGGTATAGATCCTCGTTGACGTGACGAGCGGGACAGTGCAAGGAGCAGTCAACCAGACGCATTCTCCATAATCTTAATATGTCATGGAGAGACTGGATATGTGACACGACGGTGGTCACAAAGTGCCTTCTGTGTCCCTCACATTTGAAGTGCTCACCTACCGTCTCCTCGGAATTCCACACGTGTGGCTGTTTGTCTACCGCCTGAGTGAAGTACTCCACTGGTGCTGGCAAGGCTTTTCGTCAGGGATGGAAAAGATCTTCAGTGTTTTGGTGGGGCCAATAGCACACGAGTTGTTGAAAAAATGAAACTGGATTAAACACGGAAAAACACTGGATGCCTGCTAGAGTGCCACCAGTAGTGTAAAGTTTGGGGTTGCGACCAGTTGTGTTGTGAAGACGTAGGCATTCGTCGAAAATCAGGTCTTTTTGCCTCTCTGGTCTTCTTAAGTATTTGGCGTGTTCTTTATTGCTTTTAATCATGTCAGGAGTTGGAACTACAAGCCACTTCATTCTGCAGTTTGTCTGGGATGCCTTCATGGACGTCAGAGCAAATGCCATTGCAGGTTCCCATTGGTGGATGGTACGCAGAAACGAATTGGCTGCTTGAAAACCAGTTAACTCTGGAATGTACAGAGCCTCTAAAGTGGAGGCGTCATGGCACTTTGCTACTTAAGAGAAAACGTATCGCAGCAGCATAGTGCCAACGTCGCTGGCCTGGGCATTGGTTTGGCATCTGAGGGCACCTAACAGACTGGTGACGTGTGCCCTCACTCTGCATTGACAGGCCTCAACGAAATGCTGCATTGCCAAGACCAGTCCAGTGTCTCTGCTTGCTATGTGAGTGGCTCTTACTTGGACAGGAAGAGATGACAATTGTTGAGCACACTACAGGTCAACTACTTCACATGCGTCCCCAGGGACGGTCCAGGGAATGGTGGCGTTTAACAGCTCTAAACATACGAGATTGAGATCACACAGCCACACAAGAAGATGAGGTTCCTCTCTGTTGGAACTCAAATTGATAGAAATAGGTGAGGACGTTATTACAATGATTTTCCTCGTTGTACCCAACGATGTAATTTCTCCACCTGCTGGTGTTGGATCCATACAGATAACCACGCACCACCTATTCGACAATGTGGGCAATGTGCATGGTTTATAGCACTGGTATCTGAGTAGGTCCTCTGCCAGTGAGATGTCTCAGCTTGTTTAGCCAGGCGGGAAATGGAAATGTCCACTTGTACGGACTGATCATCCCAAAGAGTGATGGGAGGCTGAACTGGCGCACTGCGTCTAGAAGAAATCGATTTTGCCACTGCCAGTAGCCAGCACTGAAGGGCTTCTGGTCAAGGGCTACTGCAGGCAAGTATCTTTGTTTTCTTGCAGTATTAATGGCACCAGTGGCTGTCTTAAAGATCCATCCTGCTCAACCTGGATGTACGACCCTCTAGTACCGATTCGCACATGTCCCTATGTGGATACAGATAAGGCCATAGAGCACATTGAACACCATGAAAAGATGCATCAGAGTACAGCTGAAAGTCAAAAGGAGCTTGTACTCATACGTCAAAGAGTCCTTGTATAAACGTCTTTGGAACGCATCTTCAATTTCATAAAAGTCGTCAGGCAGAGGATCTTCTGACTGCTCCTCTAGGTACTTTGCAGCCCAGTGACATTCCTGGCAACACCGGGCAATGTACTCCCTAGGATGAAGGGGCTTCAATGCTGTGCTTTATCTCTTCTATTGGCTCCCTCTAGTTTCTTCCTCACCTTCACATCTGTCTACTTCGTTTTCATTTTCTTGAGTATTTTCCTTACTTTCTTTCTTCCTTTGTCTCGACACTCTCTTCGCTCTCTTCATTGGCATTTTCAATGTCCTCTTCAAGGTCACAAACAGTCTTTGGCATAGGCATATGTCTTGTCCAACATGTAGTCATCTGGCAAGTCTCCGTCCATAAAACGCAGACCATCTGGATGATCATGACGGTACGGGACCTCCCAGTAGCCGCTTTTCTTCAGGAACCCTGCAGCATATGCTTTTCAAACAATACCTGGCCATTTTTCACACCCGGGAAGTGGTCTTTCCTTGCATTTCACTGATGTTCCTTTCAGTTGACTTCGTGCCTCTGTCGTATAGAAAACTCGCAGATGGACCAAGGTCTTTAAAATGCAAGAACAGTGTGTTACCTTTCGCTTCTGAAGTGTTTGGTGCAAATAATCAAGGACGCTTATTCTCGCTTTAAAGGCCATTAAATAGCAATCAATACAACACCGAAACAAGGTGAACCATTTGTTATTGTGAAATATTTCCGCATTTATGGCAATTAAAGCGTATTTGCTGCATTTTTGCCGAGGTCATAATACATGCAAAAAGGAATAGGTTAATATATGCGTTCCTCTCGTAGTGAGCTTGGGCTACCTGTGCAAGTACATGCACAATTTTTAGATTTTTTGCTTTCCTTGGATGCCTTTCTTGATATGCTGAACTGTTCTTGGGTTCACTGAAGACCCCCATACTGGTTCAGATGATAAACCCTGCAATGACAGTCCACCGAGCGATGAATACAGACTACTTTCCTTTTGCAGGTGGCATGTCAAAAATGAAATTTGTGCACTAGGAGTTTATGTGGAGTGGAGTTTGTTTGGGCACTTATTTGAAGAATGTTACAGTGTACAATTCTTGTTTGCCTGACATGGCTTTGTAATAAACGCATGATAAAAACTGGAAAAACATAATGCCATGGAAATAGTAAATACTTGGAAGCTAGTTTAGCTGAAGAAGATGTTTCCTTGTTTTGGAGGGTTGTTGCAGGCTGACTGGTGGCGTTCTCTCGTGCAACAGTGTTCTAAGAAGATTTATACTAAAAAAATTATTCTCATGTTCTAACACATAGTTTATGTTTTTTTAGTAAAAGCAGCCCTTTTGATACCAGTATTACACTAATGGGGCTATCTATGTGTAAATTTTGTTATTGAAATGTTATTGTTTATCATCATCGTCATCACCACCACCACCATCATCATCGCCATCATCATTGTAGTAGTGGTAGTGGTAGTAGTAGTGGTAGTAGTAGTTATTATTTCAACTGCGAAAAAATGTCTCTATCATTATACCTGATTACTGGCAGACAATTGTGTACTGACAGTTTTCTTGTTGGTGGAAAAGGTAGAATCATTTAGTGTAATAAAATACAAAATAATCTGTGGTTCCAATTATCTACCACAGAATATTTTTCTTTCATTTTTTCATTTGTGGTTGTGTGGCCTAATTTTGAAAATAGTGACTGGGTTTATCAGCTTTGTTCTGGTTTCTGGTTTCTGGTTTACGGTCATCTCATCACCAGGAAGACTCGCCACCAAAAGTCACCTCGGCACCAACCACCTCGCCACCACCAAGCCGCCACCAGTTGAGGTCATCACGCCACCAATCACGAAATGCACTAAAATAAAAATTTAGGTAAGGTTCACACATTTTGAGCGAGTACCGTGTGATGTGGAACCTCTGATTTTAGGCTATTTTGCCTTTAGACGGCTTACAGTCCCCCATTATGCTGTTTGATAGTCGAGATCTTACGCTTCGATTGAGCCATTGCCATCCTGCTTCTTTTATGTTGAGCTCAATCTGGGGACAGTGCCAAGCTACTAAGGGCTCCCTCGTCAGGGTTTATAACTAACTATTGTAACTGAATCCGAAATCCGGACAAAATTAAAAAATCTGCCGATCCGTAAAATAAGGACTCAGCATTCTTTTACCATTATCATGTTTTATTTAGTCTTACAACTAGAACTTAAAATGGAGATCGCCCTATAACAATTTGGTACTTGCTCGAAATTTTATTTTAGTGTATTTCATGTTTGGTGGCGAGATGACCTCAACTGGTGGTGGGTTGGTGGTGGCGAGATTACCTCACCTGGTGGCAAGGTGGTTAGTGGCGAGGTGACTTGTGATAGCAAGATGGTTGGTGGCGAGTCTTCCTGGTGGCGAGATGACTGGATACCTGTTTTATAACGCTGAAACGAAAGGTGTCCATGATAATGATTTGATAGTTGTGTAACAACTATACATCTATAGGTAATCGTATTTCATAATCTCAGTCTTTCAGGGTCCTCTTTTAAATCTTTACGCATATATTCTGTCATTTTAAATAAAATGTATAAAGAAAAATCACACATACTTTTGCAGGAGAAATGTAATCTGACTTGTGAGTGAAGACATTGTCTGCAACCATCGCACACTTGTTACACCAGCGAGTTCCAGGCCGGTAATTTTGTGGGGACATTTGCCCCTACGCGATCAAATGAGCGGGAAAACCTTCTGGAAATTTTTCTTTTGGGCAGCTGCCTTGAATGCTCCAACACTGGAGACACAGTAAACCATGAACAAACTTAAGACCCCAGTGTACAAGACTTTTGGTGGGTTGTTAATGGAGGAAGTAGTTTAAAATTTTGAAGATACTGTTTTTTGTTTAACTCTTCTTTTTTTTCAGAAAAACCTGGTCTGCTAAAAAAAGTTTGACTACGTCGCCATTTTCATTCATTATCGTAGGTTTGTTGCCTTACCCAGGCAGCACATGCCATTACATCTTACACATGCATACACGTTATTCAGCACTGTCACCCACATGCTCTCTTGCTTGGGGTGTGGTTTCACAAACTCTGGTGCATTGGGGACAACACTAATAGTTTTCTTGTTGGTGGAAGAGGTAGAGGTTTTAGCTTGTCTTTGCAATGAAAGTAACAGATAACCATGATATCATTTTAATTTGGTTCCAAAAGTTGCTTTTTTAATAAGGTGGAAAAATACAGTATACATCATTTTGTGTAAGGTCAGAAGCAATAAAAAATAATCTGTGGTTCCAATTACCTGTCCTAGAATAATTTTTTCTTTTATTTTTTCGTTTGTGGTTGCGTGGCCAACAGCGGAGACACAGGTGCATTGGGGGCAACTCTAATTTGCTTGAGAGGGATCGTGTGAGAAGTTTTCCTGCATAGATCTCCAAAGTTGTAGTTATGGTGGCTGCCCACCCATTGTCCAATGTGTCACAATAGCAGCATACTTGATTTGTTCCTGTAGAGAAGCCATGCTGCTACAAAATATTTCTATGTAGTACCAAAACAATGAGGAGGTAAACTTGAGTACCCAGAAACATCGGATTCGGTCTTTGATTGGGTACTCTTGTGGCGTGGTCTAAGGGATTCAACATCTTGTTGTGGTCATGAATGTAATCTTGATCACAGAGGTCCTGAATGATGTAGTGGCCGTCTTCTGTTTCCTCGTTGCGACAAGGACCACAAACCCTAGGTCGGCAGGAATTGGTCAGTATCTGTTTCCTGCAGCCTTGCTTCCAGCAAGCTGGAGCATAATCTTCTGTCTTCTCTTCTAGACCACGCTCGTATAGTAGCTGTACCTCCTGCCATTGGCTGTAAACGACCATCGTGTCAAATTTATCGCAGGTGGGCATACACAAGATAGCTACACGTGGGAGGTTTGGGTGGAGTGCATTTAATATCATTGCCCTGGCATAGGAGCCTATCTTGCACTCTTGCAAAGCTGATATTGTGGCGTTATACCCTTTTTCTTCATCGCCTACTTTAACAGTGAAATGATCCAGGTATTGACAGTTATCACCAGTTACTCCACAAAAGCCAAGAAGCTCATCCAAAGCCTCGACATAAGTCATGTGCATGATAATCATAGGCTCATCTTGTGCTGCCAACACGGGAATTGAAGTGAAGGTGGGTAAGCTTTTTCATTGCCTCTATAAAAATGTCACTGAGCTTTCGGAAGTTGTCAGCTTAAATTCCTCCCTCCAATTCCTCTTTGTGCTGATTGCACCATCTGTCAATAGAATAGACTTCTGGCCCACAGATATTCATGGCAACAAATGCAGCTAGCCTAGATCCCTCCTCAGAGCGTGATGACCTCCAGGAAAAGCTTCAGAGGTGTTTTGTACCGTTTTCTGTTTTTATTAACATGAAGATTCCGTGAAACAGATTCTAAAATCCCGATCAAAGTTGGTTTGTCAGCCAGCAAATCTTTATCTGATGCGCTTTGAAGCTTGTAGCAGACTTCATAGACCCACGCCTAGCATATTCCAAAGTTCCCCTGGTGTATTTCGTACTCGTAGATGCAAGCGCAGGTTCTTACCTATTTTTATTTTTGGTTTTCGGTGAATGGAGGAAAAATTCTCATTCTTGGCAAATTGAAGCGCCCCATATAAAAATCACGTCAGTACGAGAATGACAACAATAAAAGAAAGTTTTTATGGCAATAGTTTTGTTGGCAAATGATAATTAATTTTAAAATTTTTAACAGATATACTGCAAAAAGGAAAGTCTTTATTGGGAACTCATATTAAAGCATCTATTTTTGCTGGGTTTCTGCGCTTGGTCAACTGCACACATGATTCTGATTACATGCTATTTGATTTTCCCCTGACACTGATTAAAGTAAAGTAAATGCTCGAGGGACTCGTTGTACTCCATGCAAAGGCTACAGAGTTGGGATTCGAGTAACTTCATTTTGTGTAGAATTTCATTTGTGTATCATTTCTGCCTTGAAAACGAGGCATATTCTGCCATTATGCATGAAAGGCGTTATATAACACCCCCCCCCCCCCCCTCAGAAACACTGACAGCTGGGAATTAGTTTTTCAAGTCCTGCTAGTTACGTAACCCACTGACAGTATTCGTAATGTCACATACTTTTAATATACCAGTTTTAACCAACCTGGTATTGTAGACAGATTTACCATCAATACAAATGTACTAATTATTCTAAAGAACTTCCGAGAGAAGTTTGGATCTTTCCATTGGCCAAGAATACGCGTGTTATGGTTTCTCCAAGCTGGGATGCATCCATCAAAGAAGAGAGGGACATTTATTGGTAGTTTGTGAATATTAAAGTTACACTGAAACCAAAAAGAGCCTCCGTACTCAAGTAATGGTTCAAAATTGATTTCCAAGCGTTGGAATTTTCGTCATTTAAAAAGTTGTCTATACATTGAGCTCTTTGTACTCTAATTAGCGATTCAATATGTGGATCCTTTAGATCTCCAATCTCGTATTCATTGATGAATGGTAGTCTTTTAATCTTATCTTAATCGTTCCAAATAAAGTCAGAGATGAGGCTATTGACTTCTTTAAGGGTCTCCTTGTTGATGCAAATAAGAGAAGCCCTATACATTATTTTTGGAATTGCGAATGATTTTATAATGTGAATCCGCCCATAAAGTGTAAGATTTCTTCATTTCAAGGCAGCAAGAACTTTCTTAAGATCCCTGATAACCATATTGAAATTAAGTTCTCGTCTTTTTTGCTCATTATACGTAAAATGAGTTTCAAAAATTTTGATCAGTTTGTCCTTGAACGTTAAGTCCAGAAGAATGGGAGGATCATTCTTTTACTACCTAACCATAAAACTTTGTTTTTTTCTTTATTCAACTTCAGTCCAGGACATAATGAGAACCTATGTACTGTTTGCTGAAAGTTGGTGTATGAGGGTTTGTCTTTTAGAAGACAAATGAGATCAGAAAAAGCGCATAGCTTAATCATGTCCGAACCAATTTTAATGCCAGAAACACTTGAGTCATTCTGGATATGGATCAATAGAACTTCAAGTGCGATTATAAAAAGATTTGCAGATAACGGGCCTCCTTGTCTCATGCCTCGTTTAATGAAGAAACAACTCAACGTGTAACCATTGTTCATTATGCAGCTGCATGCTTTGTCAGTTGTTAAGTGTTTTAACCCAATTATTAAATGACGATCTGAAGTTGAAACTTTCTAGAGTCCTAAGTAAAAAATTTCAGCTTAATAAATCAAAAGCTTTCTCAAAGTCCAAGGCAACCAACAGCCCAGGCAGCTTCTCGTTTTTTGTATAGCCCATGATATCGTAGATATTTCTTACCACAACCGAAATAGAATGTCCTTTGACATACGCATGCTGCTTTCTATGAATAGTATCTGGTAGGACCTTTTCTAATCACTTACTTAAAGCTTTAGATGCAATTTTAGCATCTACGTTTAAAAGTGAAATTGGGTGCCAGTTTAGAATATTATCTTATATCTCTATCTGTTTTCTCAATCAAGATAATGGTTGCTTGTTTTTGAGACGTCGACAATTCACCTTGAACATGTGAAAAATTTAGGGTTTCAACAAGCTGTCTTCCAACAACAGGCCAAAATGCTTCGTAGAATTCTGTGGTTAGGCCGTCGCTCCCAGGAGATTTGTTGTTTTCGAATTCTTTTAATGCAGCATAACATTCACTTAGGGTCAGCTGACCTTCACATAAATTACTACACTCATCCAACAGTTTCGGAATACCAATACTAGATATAAAACCACACGCTACTCTACTGTTCTCCTTAATAAACATCACAATTTGTATATCAAAGAGTATAAAAGGATTCCAGCTTCATAAGGATCGATTTCAGATCGGTTATTTCACTGTCGGCTTATTTCAACTCCTTATGCAACTTTTTTTTTGGTTTTCTAGGTTAAGGAAGTGTTACAATCGCACCTTTGGTTTTGCAGTCAATTAGCTCTTCGTATTCAGTTCTTAGGATCATTACTTCTGACTTAGATGCGTCGGAGGGATTAGCGGCACAACATACTTCAGCATCTTTAAGTTTTCTTTCAACTGAGTTAATCCGTTGTCTTCTTCCTTTTGCCATTTGCTTTAAGTACTTAATTGTGGTTTGACGAATATGGTACTAGATCCCACAGCACTCTTTTATCTTCAACTCCAGAAAACTCTTCTAGCCAAAACGGGAAACTATCAGTGATAAGCTTTACATAATCTGGATCTTCAGCCAGGCTAGAATTGAGTTTTCCTAGCCGTTTAAGTTGTTTTTGTTTTTACTTTAGCACCTCTCTTGTTCTTGTGAAGTTTTGTCCCGTAATAATGGACTTGCTGTATCAACATTTTTTGAGGTAATGCTCAACAAAAGCTATAAATCTTCATAGAGTTGTTGGCTCGTACTCCTCGCCGTTTTTCTTCCTTACAGCTAAAATGAATGTGCTTAGGTATAAATCCAGTTCTTGAGGAGGTAATTCTTCAAGCAGCCGACTTTCAATCTCCTTCACGATGAATGACTTTACAAGTTGTAAATCGATGTTTTTTTTCGGTGTTTGCAATTCTATAAACTCGTCGACACCTTGTCATTGAAAGACACAAACCTCCGAGCTGAGCCTTTTTCCTCAAAATTTTCATGAACCCGAGCAATCGTGCAATGGATGCAAAGCGACGACTGCTGACAGCAAATGTGGACGTTGTCATAGTAGTGCAATTAGGTCACTGAATAGCGGATATTAACACACGTAAAACTATATAATAAATTGCTATTCTATTTTTGTGGTAACTTTTTGGGTGTGGTAACTTATATACGTTTTTGGGGAGCCATGGCTGTAGGAGCAAGAATTGGCACAGACGGAAAAAGAGAACCAAGTTGGGCAAGCTTTCCAAAATCAGGGTGGAAATCTGAGCCCCATTCCTTTACTAGATGGGCATCATCTATCACCCAAAATTCCACTCTATCCTGGTACACGTCTGATTGAAATACTTTTCTTTGGGTGGGTATACACAAGTTTAAATTTTCCCTTTTGGAGATGGTGTAACTTATGCTGGTCATTGCTAACGTACTCTTCCTATGATGTTCATTTTCGTCGTCATCCATATCAGATGATCCAGTCCTTTCTTCGTCATTAACTGCGTCTTGTTGACTGTAAGCTTACTAAACACTGGCGTTAATACCTCCTGCTTTTAAGATGCTCACTTGATCTTCTATCAGAGCATTCAAAGGGGAAATGAAAATAACAATACTCTCTCCTTTTTCGTTAACGCAATCACTCATGCAGGGAAGCAGATGGAAAATAACCGACTTGCCATAGCCGGTGAGAAGAACACTGATTACGTGTTTCCTCAAGATGCACGCTTCAAGTATCTGCAACTGCCTTACTTTTTGGGAAATACGTTGTCGTACTTGGCAGAATCTAAAGCTTACCATACGGCATCAATTGAGAGATGAAGATGCACTGAGAAGTGCCAAATAATACAAATTACCGGTTGAGCATTTTATAAAGCAATGAGTGTCTAAAACAGCATACTCAACACTTGTTGCTACTCTTACAACAATTGGCAACAAATCAATTAGCTTGGGAAAAATCGGAGAAGTATGCGTTCTTATACATTTCTCCTGGGAAAATTCAAAGCCTTTCCAATAAATAGGATCATTGACAAAGCAAATTATCAAGACCTGTAAGTGATAGACACTTTTTCTCTGAATGTATGGCGTGTCTTAACATCACAATGCCTTCTCGTAATCATTTTTGGCACAGCAGAGCCGCTGATAAATTAAAAGGTTGTGTGCAGTACTATAGTTCACAGTTCGTTGTCTGTCACGGTGAGTGAAAAATGTCCCCTACGCCTCAGAAAATTTACTCTCGTTTGGGAGAAAAGATTTGTAGACTTTGTGGCAGTGAGAAAGATTTTGACCGATCAATGAATATATTCAGCAAAATTGGAGGAACAAAGAAACTGCAGAAAATAACAATAATAACAGAGTTGTTAAACATTTCCATTACACAAGGAGACTGCCATCCACCATCTGCCATCACTGCAAAGGAATGCTAACGAAATTCTCCAAGTTCAAATCATTGTTTACTACTATAAAGAACCAGTTAAAGTCAAGAGTTACAAAAAGGGATGCAAAGTTTTTTTCCCCCTACGAGCGAACCAGACAATAGAACCCGGGTTTTGGAAAACAAACGATCCAGTGCTCGGTCTCTCGCATTTCCTGACGATTTACAGGGTAAAGACGTGGAAAATACACTTTCACAGAACAGGAGGGCCAATGATCAAAGCCTGGACAATACTCGACTACCTGCAACCAATAGCGATCATGTAGGGAATTGCAGTCTGGAGGCAGCTGATATTTTGAGCCAAGCAGGTTTAAGGAATCCTGAGGTAGGTTGGTTCAGTCATCTGTTTGAAATGTACATGTTAAGTACGAAAATTGCGTTTTTTATTTGATTGTTCCCCGTCATTTAGAGCCTCAGAGGAATAGGTGTGGTGTTAAAAGGGGTGTGATGGGGTAGGTGTTTAATGCCAGATTCCAGTCGAAGGTTAGCACATTTTCAAACCTAGATTTAGCTAAATCAGATAACCTGTATAAAATTAAATTAGTAATAAAATCTCAGTTTCATGTCTTTGTACTCTGACAGTCTGAGAAAGAAAATATCACGTTCTTCCATTCCCAAGGTGGCTTAGAGAGAACCCAAGCTGCAGGCGATGTTTTTTTCAGCCAAGGGCTATACTTCAATTCTTTTCGATAACGTCTTAATTTATAGTGATATTTAGTAGCAGATTTAGGGGAGGTCCCTGTTGCCCTATACTTTCTCAAACAGTCCTTTGGGGTAAAGCTCTCACTCGCACTTCACGCATGGAAATTAATTCTGAGCTCAACTTGTAGGCAAGTCTACCTTTGCCCATACTGTATATTTAACAAAGTGTTCCAGTCTCATTCTGCACTCCACCCTTACAATATTTATGATCTCTTAATCTTTGCCTAGATGGCCAAATCAGCAGGCTATGTTCTGGAAACAGACACTGTAATTAAGCTGATAAATGCAGTGAAAACAAGGGTACCTTATGCGGTTGTGTGTGCTATGTACAATGTCTCTTCATTAAAAATGCAATATGCAATTTAAAGCAAGCTTGTTGAAAGAACTCGGTGACCACTGTACTGAACTGTGCAAGAGGAAAACGCCTTCAATGTTGAGAATCCAGACATGGTTAACTTTGACTGGGATAAATTACTGTGTGAAATTTAAAGCCTGTGTCCACCTCTGATTGACGTGATGTCCAATATTGTAGGTTCCAAAAGTAAACATAATTTCATCCCTCCACTGGGGCTCTGCTATAGCATGCTGATGCAAAAACGAAACCACGACTTAAGCCTGATTCAGAGGATAAATACTGTGCTACTTTCAGAGGGAAATGCAGAGAAGCAGGTAAAAAGTAATTTACACTGAGTGCAAGAAAAAACAAATGAACACTTTCCTGTTTTGATGGACTTTTTTTCATCATATAACAACTGACCAGTGGTGGATGTATCTTCCGCAATTTTGAATAAATTAAAATCTCCAATATTTTTAAAGACACGTGACCTGCTGTTTGCCAGGGCTTCCACCAACCGCCATTTTGAAAGCTGGGGAGGCCGTGGGGATGAGGTTGGGGAGAGAAACAATGGAAACAATACAATGGCAGGAGTAAGATTCATATCACTGACCTTAATTTGTTTGGTATTCAATTGTTAACAGCAAGCACTATACCACGCCTCTGCACAAATGCATTGCATCAATATTGTGGCATTTACCTTTCGGTTATTAAGAAGAGTTTTCCTGAAGTCTTCATCCTGTGCCTCTCTGACAAATGAAATATTTTTGTGAATAGAAGATGCAAATATCCGTTTCTTCTGGTCATTTACAGTATCTACAGTAGGCAAAGTTGCACGAGCCTAGGAGGCCCGTACGGCCGGAGCTTATTCTGGTTTCTGTAGCATGAAGCAACTGAGAGTATTGCTACTCCCCCCTGGATGGAATGCTAGCTAGTCCATCGTGGGGTTACCCCCAGCAGTATGTTGCCGGTACCATTTGTACACCTGGGTAGAGAGGGACAATGTGGAGCGCTTGAGAGACTTGAACGGTAGACATAGAAGGCAGATGAGGTACGTTTTGCTTTATAGGTCAGTGGTGGAAAATTTAAGAAACTTGAACGACAAACTTGGAGGACGAGATAAAGAATATCTTGCTTAGTAAATCAGAACTATGACTCGTTGATGGCTGTCAACAGTCTATATTGTGTCTCATTCCTCCAGAGGCCTTGTGCATTTATAATACGAAATGTAGAGTAGAGTTCTTACACTTTCAACAAACGCAAGTCCATGGCCTATCCTGCCCCCATCTTGGAAAGAACGGCGTGTTTCCTTGCAATTGTCCCTCGCGTTTGTCTTATAAGACAGTTGACTCATGTGGGAAAGCTACGGACCACTTTCCGTTCTATTGGTCGGGAGGGAGACTGGGACTCCTCCCTTAGTTTGGGTGACCCTGCTGCTTCTTTGCATGTTAAGGAATACTTGAAGTCAGTTACCGCAGAACAGTTACAAGCTAGAGTAACACCGAAGCAGGCCACCCCTCTATTTCTGGACAAGTTGTGTTTGCTGTCGAGGCATTGGACAGAAAGATGTCTTCCCCCTCGGTCACCCCTTCCAACTTGTTCATTTTAGCCCGCGACCAAGCCTTTTTCAAGGCCTTGTTTTTCTCAGCAGACAGAGGAAATGACCTGGGTCTCGTGCAAACGCAGGAAATTCTCCGTTTTCCCCGTGATGATGGCTTTATCAGGTGCTCAGCTGGCGGATGTAATGGGCCATGCTGGTTGGGAATCAAATTCGATGGCTCTATATTACCTGAAGCTTGTGCAAGTACTGCGCCCAGGAGGACCTTCTGACATCCTTGCAGCCCAAGAAGAAGATGCTATTTCGTTATCTTCATCTTATGCAGATTTCAATTTCCTTAAGAATTTTATTTCGGCCTTTCCCATTTCTCCCCTCTGTACCTCGCCTACTCCCTAGCCAGGGCCTTTTTTCATTGCGCCCTATGAGTTCGTTTTACCCTCACCTGCCCCTCGAGTTTTATTAGTTTGGGTTTTGGGTTTGGGTGTTTTGTTTTGGGTCTGTTGTTTAGTTTTGGGGTGTTTTGGGGGGTTTGTTTCGTTAGTACTCCCCTAGTGTGTGGTTAGGATGTTGAATCCGAATCCGAAAAGCGTGAGGGAGAGTGCTGCATTACAACCGTTACAAATGTCTCAGACACAGCATGCAACACCCACCCCACAACTGCCACTTCCGGTGGGCTGGTCTAGCATTGGAACTTTGAATCTTTTAACGGAGCCCCAAGAAGATAGTTCAAAGCAGGGGAGGTTGGTCGCTTCATGGAATGTTGTCAGAACAGAGTTGATGTTGTCTCTCAACTATTTAGTGTTAGTGTAGCGGCGTCAGCTCCGGTGGCGGAGAGATCCGTGAAACTAAAAAGACTAGTGACTCACAGGTTCCACAAGGCTCAGGTTTATTGTGTTAACTGTTACAGCGATCCTGTATGGTAGGACGTGTTGGGGCGAACGCTCTAGTAGGTTCTGAGTTAAGCAGCAATAACTGGTGGTTCCCGTCGAATTTCTGTGAGCCTTATGGGGTTTTACATGTGTTTCGCGATACTTAAGCTAAGGTCACGTGGTAGCTAGCGGGAAATCATTGTGACGTAAATACGGTAAAAAAGGGAAATACATAAAATTCTACGAAATGAAAACGAGGCACACGGGTGCCGTTACACTGCTTCCCTAAATGTTTCTTCATTTACTGAAAAGCCTATTAACCTAAAAAAAAATCAAAACGACATAACAAATTCTAAAAATATCTCGGTTAAAAAATGGGGCTATACTTCTAGAGTTTCTAAAGCCTAATTGTATTGAAAATCTAAATACTAATCTCTCTCATTGTCCTCTTTCGGTAAAAGAAGCACGAGCTTGTGTATTGGTCTTTCGAAGACCTTTCTTTCTCCATCCTTTGCTGTCACGATCCGTACTTTGCGAACAAGGTTGTCGCGGCTAGGGATCACTTCGGTAACCAAGGCTAATGGCCACTGATTTCTTGGGGAATCGTCATTGCAGACTAATACGACGTCTCCTATCTTCATAGATCTCTTGGGTGTTGTCCATTTCTGGCGTTTTTGAAGAAGGGTGCAGTACTCCTTTTGCCAGTGGAGCCAGAATTGGTTAGCCAAGTACTGAACTCTTCTCCATCTTTTCCGAGAGTACAGGTCGGGTGACTCGAATTTGCCAGGTGGAGGTAGCACAACTTGAGTTTTGAAGGTGAGAAGATGGTTAGGAGTCAAAGGTTCTGACGCTAGTGGATCTGTCAGGTTCTCTACTGTTAGGGGACGGCAGTTGCCGATACTCTCGGCTTCGGTCATGAGGGTACGAAGTGCTTCGTCGTCAAGCTGGGTGCTGTGGTCAAGCAGCAGCGATGACAGGACTGATCTTGTGGTTTGTATCTGACGTTCCCAAACACCTCCCATGTGAGAAGCGTGGGGAACGTTGAAGTTGAATTCTATCCAATCGCAGTCTTGGGATGATAAGTATTCCTTAACAGGAACTGGGTCTAATTCACTGAGTGCAGCGGCAAGCTCGTTCTTTGCACCGACAAAGTTTGTACCTTGGTCGGATCTCAGCTCGCGTACTTTCCCTCTACGGTTGATGAAGCGTCTAAGGGCGTTCAAGAACGAATCTGTTGTCATGGCGGTAAGGCTCTCTAGGTGAATAGCACGTGAGGCAAGGCAGGTAAATATCAGACCCCATCGTTTCAGCTCTTTTCGTCCTTCTTTGATGTAGAAGGGGCCAAATACGTCCATTCCAGTGTAGGTAAACGGTGGAGCTGGCGTGAGGCGTTCAGGAGGTAGGTCTGACATCTTTTGGTCTTGGACGCGGCCTCTCAACTTGCGACAACTGACGCATTTAGCAATGATGTGGGAAACCATGGAGCGGCCATTAATGATGTAGTATCCAGCTTGGCGGATAGCGTTATGTGTCATGCCATAGCCTTGATGGTGCTGCTTCCCGTGATGAAACTGGCGTATGAGGAGAACAGTCACGTGGCTGTTTTTAGGCACGATCAAAGGATGTTTGATTTCAAACGGAGAGGTTGAACTCTTTAGGCGTCCACCAACTCTTAGTAGGCCATCTTTATCGAGGAATGGGTCGAGTTTGTGAAGATTACTGGTCAGCTTGACAGTGTTGTTTCTTTTTCGTGCCTTCTGGCGATCTTCAAATTGGTCTTCGTTACCGTCAAGCTTATTGAGGATCTTCATTTCTGATTCAAAGTGGTGATGTTGAAGAGATTTCAGGATAATGTTCTCGGCTTGGGAGAGCTCTGATACCAAGGGGGGTCCTTCGTTTGGACGCCAGTTCATTTGCTTGTTCGGTCTTAGTCTCTCAATTGCTCTCTGTAGGCGAACAATACATCTTTTGAGGCGACTAAGTGAGGAGAAGTGGTTGAAGCGATCGGGCTCCAATAATCCAGGTGAGACTTGTCTGACTTTGACTTTATCGATCTTTGTTGCAAGTGCGCATGCCTGATCCTTTCTTACTTCATTATCGGAAGGTAGCAATGTGTACACAGGCTGTGGTTGTAGGGGAAGTGGGTCTTGTTGCCATAGGAACTGTGGTCCGTTAAACCAGCGTATGCTTTTCAGTAGTTCCTTTGCGGTTAGGCCACGCGAGGCTTCGTCGGCAGGATTTTCCTTTCCTGGCACGTGAAACCAGTTTTCTGGAGAACTGCGGTCTCGGATATGTTGTAGGCGGTTACCAACGTACACGTGGAAGCGCCGTGCGTCGTTATTGATGTATCCAATTACAATCTCGGAGTCAGTGTAGTAATAACAATGGATGGTTTCAATGTCAAGTTCACTCTTGAGCATTGTAGCTACATTGACAGAGATGACGGCGGCTGTCAACTCAAGGCGAGGTATTGAAATTGGTTTAAGCGGAGCGACTCTGGATTTGGCCAAGAGGAAGCTAACATGAACTTCGCCTCTGTGATTGACCATACGAAGATATGAGATTTGACCGATGCCGTTGTCGCTTGCGTCTGAGAAGCTGTGGATTTCAGTGCGCACTGGTTCACCGAAATTCTTGGGCTTAAGACAGCGAGGAAACATGAGTTGCTCCAGAAGTGGCAGTTCTGTTCGCCATTTTTCCCATTGTGGGAGGATATCGTCAGGTACAGGGTCATCCCAATTGACGTTTTGGCGACAGAGTGCTTGTAGTATTTGTTTGCCTCTTAATATGACGGACGATACTGCTCCAAGTGGGTCGTAAACTGAGCTGATAGTAGACAGAATCTCACGGCGGGTTGTAGGCTTGTCTCTGAGTTCGATACGAAAACCAAATGTGTCTGACTCGATACACCAGTAAGTGCCCAGGGATCTTTGAACAGGCATGGTGTCTCGTCGAAGATCTAGATCCTTAAGATCCTTTGCGCGGTCATTGACTGGTAGAGCCTCTAAGACGTCCTTGCAGTTACTTGCGAACTTATGAAGTCGTAGGTTGTCACCTGCGCACATTGCTTGCGAGCATTTGATTAACTGAAGGGCTTGCTCTACTGTGGAGACGGACTTTAAACCATCGTCTACGTAGAAATCTCGGAGTAGGAAGTCTGACGCGTTGTCTCCGAATTCTTGTCTATGAGTTTCTGCTGTCTGGTGTAGGCAGAAGTTCGCTACTCCGGGTGATGATGCTGCGCCAAAGAGGTGTACGTTCATTCGATATTCAACGATTGGACTTGTAAGGTCGTTGTTTGCAAACCACAGGAAACGTAGATAGTCCCTGTTGTCGGGGTTGACGTAGAAGCTGTGAAACATTTGCTCAATATCACAGGTGAGAGCAACTTCTTCCTTTCGAAAACGGGTCAATACGCCGATCAAGGAGTTGAGCTGATCTGGCCCTTGAAGCAGGTACTTGTTTAGTGATTCGTTCTCGTAGACGGCGCTGCAGTCGAACACGACGCGGATCTGATCTGGTTTTCGTGGATGATAAACATGGAAGTGGGGAAGATACCAAGCCTTGCCCTTTGTTGTTTGCAGCTGGTCTACAGGAACTTGACTGGCATGGCCATTATCAAGGGTCTTTTTCATAAAGGCTAGGTAGTCGTCTTTAAGCTTGTTGTCGTTTAGAAGTCTCCTTTTAAGAGATAGAAGCCTTCTCAAGCAGTGTCCCTTGTTGTCGGGTAGAACGACGTCATCGGTTTTAAAAGGCAATGGCGCTTCCCAATTTCCCTCTGCATTCTTGTGCAGGCCTCTTGTTAATATTTCTCGGAAGCGCCTGTCCTCTATCGACTCTGCTTGTTCTGTTCCGTGAATCTTGCGACTGTGGTGGATTTCGTTGTAGTCGAGCTCCATCATCTCGCGTACTTGTTTAGGACTCGTTAAATCTTTAGAAGACATCGAGTTCTTGATTATGAAGGGGGAAGCTTCAGACATTTCTTCGCGGTCTAGAAGCGTTTCTCTTTCTACTGTTACTCGGTTTACTGAAACTGTGTTAGATATCGGCTGCTTATCTTTGCAAACGCGTCCGATTATAGTCCAGCCAAATTTGTATTGCTCGGCCCAGGGCTCCTCCTCGTTTCCGGAGATAACGTTTATCGGTTGGAAGGCAGCTGGAACATTTCGACCGATGAGCAGTCCAATTTCGACGTCGGGACGGTGAGGAATTTTGTCTGCGATGTGGGACAAGTGTTTCCACTGGCTGGCTACATCGGGTGTAGCAATGTCCTCGTGTGATGCTGGGATGTACTCTCTCGAGTAAGCGAACGGGACTTTAATGGGTACGTGTGCTTTTTCTACGTCTTGAATGTAAATCCCAGTTACTTTTCTTGTTCTGATGGTATTTGAACCAACGATCGTGTTGACCTGTAGATCGACCTCTGGGGCATCAACTTCCAGGTTGTTTAGTAGGGCGTCGGAAATGAATACGTCAGTGGACTGGTCGTCCAACACTGCGTAGGTGGTTAATTTTTTAGCTGGATTTGACCGATGCGATGCGGTGACCAGCACGATTCTGGCACACGACCTACCGGTTTCCTCCTCCCCGCAGACTTGCGTGCAAGCTGTAGAGGTTTGATTGGGTTCGGAGATACTTAGCTCGGCTTTGCTCTCGGGCATTGGCGCGATATGTAGAGCTGTTAAGTGTCTCTTGTGACAGATGTTGCAGTCTGGAGGAGCTTGATCGCAGTTTTCGGCGCTGTGTTTCCCGGCGCTCATACATTTAAAACAAAGTTTGTTTTTCTTAAAAAAGTCTTTCCTTTCGGCGAGAGGAAGTTCTCGAAACTTGTTGCACTCGTTAAGCATGTGAGTCTTTGTTCGGTGAAAAAGACAGAATTTATTTGCTGTCGGTGGGGTTGAAACACTAGGTTTATGTTCCGGCTTTATTGGTGCGGGGTGTGAAGGCTCGCTTTCGCCGCGTGTTTTGGACGCCATGGTGATAGAGAAAGGCATTTTCCTACGAAGCGGAGGATCAGGTGGTGGAAGTTTACTACGTGTACTTTGTGCAGAGACTTTTGGCGAGTTCTGGTAAATCTGCGGGATGTTCATGCGATCCGCGTGAAAGGTTACCTCTGCCACGAATTCGGCGAAAGTTGGAAATGCCTCGCTGCCCCTTTCTTGTTGTAACGTTTGGACCTTTGTAGACCATTTTGTTAAGAACCAGTTGGGGAGTTTATCAACTAAAGTTTGCAACTTAGAAGGAAATTCAAAGATCTTTAGACTGTGTAGCTGAGTCTTCGCAATTTCGACTTGTTGTAGGAAGTCACTATATTCTCTAAAGGCTTGCGCGTCATTGTTCGCAATTTTCGGCCAGTTAGCTAGTTTGTTCTCAAAGTCGGTAGCTATGATCGCGGGACGACCGAAGCGCGATTTGAGTTTCTTTCTTGCCTCATTGTAGGCAATCTCTGGGCTCGCAGCGACCATGTACTGTAGTTGCTCGACGACTTTCTTCGCCTTTCCGCCCAGGTGCTGGTACAGGAGGTAGAGTTTCTGTTGAGAGCTGATTGGTGCGGAATCAATCAGAGCATCGAAAGCGGTTTCCCAGATAAAAAATCTTGTGTCGGTCTCGTCGCCTGTAAAGACGTCTGGCTGGGCTTGCAGTAGTCGTTGAAGCTGGGTGACCTTAGCTAGGGCCTCGGCGATTTGAGAGACGTTATCTGTACTCGGGTGAGCAGAGTTCAAGTTTCGGGTGAAAGGACTTGGGGTTATCTCACGGTATTGGGTGGCTGGAGAACTGTTAGGAGTGAAGCTTGTTGCATCTCTGCTTAATTGATGGGTTTTCGGATATGCGGGTTTCAAGCTGCTGATAGTGTACGCTGGATGTTGATAGGTTACGCTTGTGTTCACGTTTCCTAAGGGAAGTGATTGGAGTGGGGTGCTTGTGCCTGCGAGTGATGCTGACACAATAGTCTGGCTTTTCGTGATGTGTTGTGTGGAGGCGTGACAAGTACTTGAAGTGCCCACATTAACGAAAGCAGCGGGAGGCTGAGAAGCTGTTGCATAATTTTCGTGATCACGAGGATTCCCTGGGTTGTTTATTTCAGGGTAGAGGTTAGCCTGGTGTCCCGTGCCCAAATCGAGAATGGATTGATTTCCTGAGGCGGTTGTATGAAGGAGATCAGCTGTGGTAGCCGCTGGTTGTTGATTTGCGCTCACTTGACGATTTACCGGGTTTATTATACCAGTGGGAGAGTACAAGGCTGGGAAAATTGGATCTTGTGCGTCAACACAGGATGTGTTTATAACCGGCGGTGACAAGTTTGTTGCGGTTAGGTGAGTGGGATCGTCTATTTTGGGGTTCATAAACCGTTCGAACATCTGTTCGGGCGTTTCTTTCGGCAATTTTATTTCGTGGCATTCGAGCGGACGTTCTTCAGATTTCAACGTCTCTTCGTAAACGGCCTCTTCTGCTAAGGTTTCGCTTAACTCTTGTTGGAGTTTTAGTTTGTTCAAAATTTTTTGCTGCTCTTCGATCTCGTCGCTGAATTTTAATTTCTGTTCGAGCGCGGCACGTCTTGCTTTTACGTCTATCAAAGTTTCTTTTGACGAACGCCGCGATGAAGCGGACGCAATTGACATTTTTGACTTGTGAGACTTGCGTGACGAGCCTGATCGAACGGACATGGTTTCACCTTTCTCTTCATCTAGTGTCAACACCTTGTTAAGCGTGGCGCCTTGAACTCCTTGCATTGAATCGTTCATGTTTGAAAGTAGCTCGCTTGCAAGTTCTGCTTGTGGAGTGTGCTTTACTAATTCCAACCAACTGTTCAATTCGAGTTCTGTTTTTTCGGCGAGCAAAACTAAATCTTTGACTTTTCTATTTATTTGATCTCGATCTTTTGTACTGGCCAGGAATGCGTGGAATGCGGTGACACTAGTGTGAAAAATCTTGAATGCGGCCCTTGCCGATTTTTCTTTGACCGCGGAACGGAACTCAAAACCCTTTTCGGTCATAGTCCGAAAACGTGTTTCCGATTCTTCGCCCTTTTCTGGAATTTCTGAGACTTTTGCTTGATTCTCGGCGATATTGATAGTGTTTAGCGGCCAAGTTTCACTGAAGCCAGTATCGCGAGTTTCGTCTGGCGGAGCGTCGGGTTTTGTATTTTGTTCGCTGTTTTGCGATTGGCTCATGATGTAGGGCAAGGGGTTCAACAAAGTAATCAGACACAGACAATCTTTGTTTCTTCTACAACTCTGTTTCTATCAGTAACTAACTTAAATATAACCAACGTTGTTTTCCGACTCGTCTGCAAGTGTTTCTCCTGATCTTCGTTGATGACGGATTTCAACTATTTAAATGTTCTTCGCCAAAGAGAATTCGCGTTTCTTCGTGAAGATCAATAGTGCATCATTGTTCCTTTTCCTGAGCACGTGCTCTCTGTTCTTCTTCGTTTTTTTTTTCTCCTTTGGCTTTTTTTTTTTGGTTACGATTAACAAAAGGAACGGACTTCATTGGTGTCCTCGGTTGACTGGTCAACTGTTTCCAGGGGGTGGACTTTTCTGTTGCTCGGTTGAGCGTGCTTGTCCTTGCGGTCTTGAACTGTACAGAAATTCGACTGTAGCGGCGTCAGCTCCGGTGGCGGAGAGATCCGTGAAACTAAAAAGACTAGTGACTCACAGGTTCCACAAGGCTCAGGTTTATTGTGTTAACTGTTACAGCGATCCTGTATGGTAGGACGTGTTGGGGCGAACGCTCTAGTAGGTTCTGAGTTAAGCAGCAATAACTGGTGGTTCCCGTCGAATTTCTGTGAGCCTTATGGGGTTTTACATGTGTTTCGCGATACTTAAGCTAAGGTCACGTGGTAGCTAGCGGGAAATCATTGTGACGTAAATACGGTAAAAAAGGGAAATACATAAAATTCTACGAAATGAAAACGAGGCACACGGATGCCGTTACAGTTAGCGCAGTGATAGCCATCATCAAACAGCACTTCCTGTTTTTGATATGAAAAATAGAAAGTCCCCAATGACTGCCATGTGGATGCACAGGAAAAATACTATTTCTGTGCTAGTGATGTCCATATTTGCCCACGGTTGGTGGATTACATTCAACCCAAAGTCAGCTTTCACGTGACTAGGAAGCATGCAGAAATGTTTTCTCCCAAACGCTCATTTACCTCATCACAGAACTTGATAATCGACAAGTTCATAACATCGTCATTCAGATGTCGCTCACAGCACAAGACAGAAAAGTCTTGCGAGGTAACCCTGTAACCCTTCCTTTCAACTAGATAACTACCACTTGTATTCTGCCGGTCAAGAAGCACCTCAGCCACCCTTGTCCTGTCTATGTCAGGTATTCTTTCAAAAGCCATGGCCATCCATCGTATCTCTTCTGGTACCTCCCGTGACACGGTTTGTTTTTTGTCGTATCTAGTCAGAATTGTCAACCCTTCCAATGTAAAGCAGCCATATTCTAAATATAGAACGACATATTCCTGCATTCTCTGTCTTGTTCTTTTTGCTGACGATTTTAAGAATTGCCTGTTGAGATGTTTCCAGCACAGAAATTGGGGGAACTCTATCAACAATGAGGGAATCTTGGTGTCTCAGGTTGCTTTCGCTTGTGAGGCGTTCAATTCTGTAATTCTGAATGTTTCTTTCTACAACAGGAAGTGCTGCATTTGCCAGGTGCCTACATGTACGTGGCGTCATAAACTTGTAATTTCGGCGTTTGATATCTTCCATAATGCTTGTTTCGGTTGGTGTGTTCTGTATTTCTATTCCAATTGTGTGTTTACGTTTTCTTGCTTACTATGCACAACTCAGTGAAATTGGGCATTTTATTGGTAAATGTTCGTGGGATCAGAGATCAAACCAAAAGAAGAAGTATTTTACTTTTCTGAAACATCTAAGAGCAAATATTTACTATCTACAAGAAACCTTTTCCGAACCAGATGACGGAACCATTTGGAAGAAAGAATGAGGCGGTCAATGTAGATCTTTTGTTCAAAGCCTTGAGACTTGCATGTATTCCAAGACTTATGACTGCGAGGAATTGGAACTATTGCAAATCATTTCTTTACAAGAATGGAGAGTTTAAATTTTCTTCTAAGATGTAACTATGACACGAAAGACCTCGAAAATTTGCCAACCATTTACAAGAATATTCTGGAATTTTTCAACGAATTGAAAACGGTATGACCAAGCACAAGGTCTAATCTTATTTAATAACAAAGAAATTCTTGATGGCAGGATAACCGTTTATCTCAGTGACTGCCTAAGGAAAGGTGTTGTCTCTATCAAAGATTTGTTGAAGGATGATGAGAGCTATCTCTCATTCCAGGAGTTCTCTGATAAATTTTCATGCCAAACTCACTTTCTTCAATATTATCAAACTATCAGCACTATACCGAATCACTTACTGTCGAAGGCGAGACAAATCGATTCAGTAGAGAAATTGTTTTTCACACGTAATGACCCTGCTTTTCATTTTACAAAAATCTGCAAATCAACCTAGAAAAGATGAAATCGAGCGATTTTTACAAACTTTTGAACAATGAAACTCACACGGGAGGTCATGCTGGTCATGATGGAGCGAGAACCTATCTCTAAAGGACGATTTTTTTGTCGCTGAGAAAAATATGCAAAGAAATTCAAACTTATTCATAGAATTCTTGTCACAAAAAAAGAACCATTTAAATACAGTATCAAAGCCAACGATGAATGCTGCTTCTGTGGAGATAAAAGCTATCGACCACATGTTTATTGATTGCCCTTTCACTAAGACATTTATACAAAAAGTAATCCACTGGTTCAATACAACGAACAAGTCTCTGATCTCACCAACTATCAACGAAACTTTATTCGGTATCAGTGGTAATTCTTGTGACAATAGCGTAATAAGGAAAATATTTAACTATACCTTCTTGGTCATGGGCTATTACTTTTATACTAGTAAACTAAATAACAAGGCTATTACCTTCCCTGAGCTTGTAAATGAAAAACAAAGAAGATATGCCTTTGAAAATATCTGTAAGAATTAGTTAAAAACTATCGCATCCTGTATTCTCAGTTACTATTTAATGCCAATGTTATAAACCCTGCAAACATTGTTAACCCCTGGAAACAAAAGGCAAAAACTACTTCTAGTACTGTAACTAAGCGAATAAGATTGTAAACAAGTATTATTGTTGTAACCAATTTTAAGCGGTGTGCTGTAAGCAAGTTGCATACTCTATGTATTAGGTAGAGTATTTTGTGTCAACAAAAACAAAAAAACTTTCCATGTTACGTGATCACATGTTTTGTGACTTTTCGCATTCTTGGTTGCTAGATAGGGTGACTACCTGTTAGGGGTTCTCATCGGTAGCTTCAGATTCCCTGTCCTTGTTCACTTGTGTGCTATGAAGACCTTGACGAAAGATTTTCCCTTTCTTTGTGTTCGCCCTCTTACTTCTGTTGCTTGGGTTTTGATGATTTGACGTCATGTTCTGTTTCTTTAACATGTTCCTCACCCTCTTACAGTATTGTGCAAAAGCAATGCAAGTCAATTTCGACGAATTTCCTGGCTTTTCCCGGCTTTTCGACAAAATTTCGCTCACCGCGAAATTGCGACGATAAATCGCCGAAATTTCGTGATACCTATTGTTTCATTCCGCGCGAAAGTTCGCGCGATAATTCGCGATGCTCGATCTTTCGAAGCGAACTTTCGAGCGATAATTCGCGCCGCTCGAAATTTCGTGGCAATTTTTCGAGCGAATTTTCGTTTTGTCTGTCAATTCTCCAGCATTTCTGGGCAATGTTTTGCTGCATTCGAAATTCGACTGGATATAAACCATCTCTGTGGTGCGGTTGTGCGCGTAAAAAGCAGCTGTGATCCGTCTGCGTATGCAGTCTCTCAATCAACTGAACCAATTTTAGGTAATTGTTGTGTCAAACTTACCTGGTTATTCTCTAAAGAAAGCCCTACTGTTTACTATACTTGAATCCAAAAGCGTTGTAGCTCTAATAGGTTCCGTATTTAAAACTATTGATACTTGTCAACGCGCGAGCGAATGATATTTATTTAGTAAACATTAGCCACGCATCAGTCGGCTTTTGTTTTGCAAGCGTCACGGCAAATTTTTAAAAAGTCATAACTCCGGTTTTGAAAGCCCTATAAAGATGATCGAAACAGGAAAACACTCCGCCTTTAGAGGCACAATTTGTCATAAGGATTACACGATGTGTCGAGTATTTCTCGGGACCGTATTGCGAGCGAATGATATCTCTTTTGGTAAACATTAGCCGCTGGTGAGCACGTCAGTAGCGCTTTTGTTTTGCAATCGTCAAAAAGTCATAACTCCGGTTTTTAAAAGGCCCAAAAAGATGATTGAAACCAGAAAATACTCTACATTAAAAGGTCCGATTTGTAATAGAGATTACAACAAGGCGCCGAGTATTTTGGTACTTTATTGCAAACGAATTCGATTTTTTTCTTCACAAGTGTGCAAGCATGGCGCTTAGGTGAGAAGGAATATTAATATCCGAAAACTTTGAATAGGAAGCAACGCAATGTTTGAAAAAATATTTGCATTCATTACGCTGAAGTCGATATCACATTAATCTTCGCAGAAAACGAAAAAAACATCGGAAGAAAACGCTGTGATCTGAAAGGTAATTCGAGACGTCAACTGAGACACGTATTTATACACCGTATGCAAATTTTGCATGATTCATTCTGTAACGCAATGAATAGATCTCAAAGCCGTCAAGACAGCAAACTGCTTTCTCAGCTGTGTTGAAAAGCGATGGTGTTGCTTAAAATATATTTCTATGCTATTTCTTCGAGTATTCCTGTTTTGCTGGGAAACTAAAGTGATAAAGAGGCAAAGACCATCAGACAGTCGGCCGTGACATCATGCACGTGGTTTTAATGAACTTGTAATGCAAGTCTTGTTTTGTCTTGTCTGTCAAAGAAGAGTTCGCGTTTTCAATGTCGATGTAAGGGCAAGGAAACGTTTATATTCGTAGAAAACTTGGATATCTCCGTTCTATCAAGCTTAAACTCTATCAGAACACTGATGTGGGTTTGCAAAATACGTGGATAGCCGAAACGCGAACGAAACTTGATTCTGCATGTTAAGCATGTCTCGTGTTTACGATTAAATCGTCGTCCTGGGATAAGTCGTTTGTGATGAGTTTACTTACATTTGTAAGCTACTCAACTGCACAAAACTAGAGTGTTTTGCCTTCGTTTTCAGAACAAATTGAGTTCGCAGTCTTAAAAAGCTCTTAAAGGTAAGTTCTTTGTACAGTGCATTCTATGCGTCGAATCAACACCGGTATCTGAACTGGCAGTTTCAAACTGTTCGCTAAATTAACATTCATTTACAGCTGTAGACTTGAGGTCTTGCAATTGCCCGGGTCTTTTAAATTTTATTTTACCCTCTCGAAGTTTTATAAGTCAATAGTACCGCCACAGCCACAGATTTCAAAACAGTAAAACTCATTTCATTTTTTTGGCAATCTTGACAACATTATTCAATGGCATAGATCGCGAAGGAAACTGCACGAACGCTGGTGTCGCTGTTCAAGGCTCAGCGAAATTTCTTGAACTGGCTACCGAAATTACGCTCATGATCTCGAAATTTCGTTGACGTCCCGAAAAATCGCCGTATTATCGCGCTTTGTTTAAGCGAAATTTCGCTCGAAACGCCCCGAATTTACGCTCGAACTTTCGCTGGAAAGTTCGCGAGAACAAAGAACGAAATTCGCGCATTTCGCTTGCATTACTTTTGCACAATACTGTACATTTTGACGACTTAGGTGTTTTCTCAAATGGTACTTCTCTACGTCTCGTGGCTAAGATGTTGGATCTTCCACCGTTTTCGTTTCCATCCAAATCATGACGTTGAACCGAATGACACAGGCCTATTGAATGCAGAAGCTGGCAGCCACATGTCATATGCTGGTCCATAACCTTTACACCTGACTTTAAACTCGTACGTCAAGTCTTTATTCAGACGTCATTAGAAAACATATTCTACCTCATAGAATCCTTCACCTAGTTCGTATGGCTCCTCGGTAACACTGGAGTTCTCTGCCGATGCAACAACAGGGAGAGTTTCAATTGTAGTTTCGATTGTAGGATGATTCATGCAACCTGTACCTCGAAGGACATCCCGATAAAGGAAGCCGCTCTACGGCACTCAAAATCCCTTTAGGTGATCTCCACTACATCAAAACAATGTCTTCGCCTATGAGGTGATGCCCATCAGCGTCGCAGTCCCAGTGTCTTTTCTGATGGCATCTTGCAATGTATTCACCAGCCTGGCTGATGTTCATATTGTTCAGTTTCCCGTTATCATACTTTGAGATCATCCATTTCTGTCCTTGGTTTTCTGCTGGGTAGTTTTACTTCCTCCGATTCATTATCGAAGGTATCTCCTTGCGGTGTCAAACAACCATCGTTTGTGCTCTGCCATTCCTCGGCGTTCCAATCACAAACCAATTCTTGCTCAACACCTGCCAGCGGAGAACCCACACTGATATCCAAATCCAGTTTGTTGTATTTCTTAGGCAGCTCACCACTATATGCAAGCCATTAGAATGTTGTAATTTGTACGGCATCTCCCCGTGATTGTTTTCTTTCAAGAGGTTGACGCCATGCTGAGGCTATATTTCTCAAACAGTGCTTGTCCATTTTTTAACACCTTCACAATGAGCCCGTCTTTGCTGTTCCTTGAAAGCAGGGTAGGTCTTAGGATGCTGGGATTTAATTGACGTTTTGTGGGACTTTCGTGGGAGGCAAGCTGTTTTTCTTTAGGTGAGGGTTTCACATTTACACCAGCGGCAGTGACACGTTTCTTGGCATTCAAGTTAAACTAAACTTTTCCACTCTTATCTAACATGTCCCTGAAAGTAGGTTGAGAATCTGAAGACTCAAGTTCGAAGTGGGAACTTTAAAACTTTTTTTAGGCAAGGTTGGACCCTTCCTCTAAATGTAAATACGTAAATACAGTTGTCGTAGATTTGGGTAAACGTTATAGGGTCGACCTCTTGGTTCATTTACAAAGTGCATGTTTGTTTTTCTTTTCTAACATCTTGAAAAAAAAACCGGCATGTTAGGTTATGTTACGATCACCTATGTTCTTTAGACTAAATTTAGCGACAAGTGAGCAGATGGGCACCTGTGTTTATTAAACCAAAGTTGCCAAAGAATTCGACAGATTCATAAGACTGATGCGCATATGTGTTTATTAATTTAAATTCGCCAGCAAATAAGTGTTTGGCACCTGTGTTTATTTAAATAAAATTCCCAGAGTAAGTTTGATACACACCTGCATTTACTAAACCAACGTGATCAAATGAATAAAAGTGGTCAAATAATATAACTGATGCCCACTTGTTTATTAACCCAAAGTGACTGAGGAACAAGATTAATATACACTTACGTTTATTACACCAAAGTGACCAAACAGCAACACTGATTTGCACTTGAAACCAGAGAGTAGGTTTGATACGCACTTACGATTATTAAATTTATGTCATCAAAAGAGACATGTGCATTTGTGTACCAAAGTGACCAAAGAAGGAGACTGATGTGCACTTGCGTGTATTACACTTAAGTCGCCAATTAAGATGACTGTTTTGCACTTGTGTTTATTGAACCAAAGTTAACATTACAGAGGCGCACTTGCGATTATTAAACCAAGTTGCTAAAGGACAAGACTGATGCGCATTTGCTTTTATTAATCAAAGTTTCCTAACAGACAGGACTGTTGGGCACTTACGTTTCTTTTGCCAAAGCTACCAAAGGATAAGACTGATGTGCAATTGAATTTATCAAACTAAAGACATCACATAACAATACTGGTAGGAACTTGCTTTTATTAAGCCCGAGTGAATAAAGAGTAAGACTGATACAGACTGACTGATTCTTATCTGCAAAAGAACTAAAAGAAAATGTGTCAGTGGTGGTCAATTAATTTGGATTAATAAGGACTGGGTTAACATCACTACACATTTAGTACTTAAGAAGTGCGTCTAAGGCTGTAATGTTCCTCGAATTATATTCGATCTACATTATGCGCATTCATTACTTCAAAATTATGCTCTCGATCGAAAGAAAATTACTAGTGACAAATAAGAATTTCAATTCTCTGCTAGGTCTCGAATTTTTAAGGAATTTTCTATGTTTCAAACTAGGTTTACAAGATGCGGTGTACAACGTGAATCAGTTTGAGAAATGAATTAAGAGACCATATATTCATTGCTGTTAATCACTTGCTTCAAAAGGTCTAATAGGTTTAGGTTAAGGCTGTGTGCTGTGTTTGCTTGCTGCAAATGGTCTAAAAGGTTTAGGTTAAGACTGTGTGCTGTGTTTGGTGAATTTCGGTGTGTCATTTTGTGTTTTTGGTTGTTGTCGTCGTCATTGTTAACTTACTCTGACATAAATTCACTGCTATTAATAATCTATTTGCAGCACTCTCCCTCACGCTTTTCGGATTCAGTGTGGGGTGTCAGCTGTCGCTTTCAGTATGAAAATAAACATATGCAGCGGGATGGGAGGGTGAGACAAAAACTTCAACTGAAAGCGGACAGCGGAAAAACAGAGGGAGAGAAAGCTAGAAAAAGGAAGGCGCCATGAGCCGAAACACCAAGCTGGCGCGAAAAGGGAATGAATGGAATTGTGCGAATCCTTATATACGCTTTGAGGGAGACCGCTGACAAATAGTAATCTATTTGCAGCACTCTCCCTCACGCTTTTCGGATTCGGATTCAACATCCTAACCACAGACTAGGGGAGTACTAACGAAACAAACCCCCCAAAACACCCCAAAACTAAACAACAGACCCAAAACAAAACACCCAAACCCAAAACCCAAACTAACAAAACTCGAGGGGCAGGTGAGGGTAAAACGAACTCATAGGGTGCAATGAAAAAAGGCCCTGGCTAGGGAGTAGGCGAGGTACAGAGGGAAGAAACGGGAAAGGCCGAAATAAAATTCTTAAGGGAATTCAAATCTGCATAAGATGAGGATAACGAAATAGCATCTTCTTCTTGGGCTGCAAGGATGTCAGAAGGTCCTCCTGGGCGCAGTACTTGCGCAAGCTTCAGGTAATATAGAGCCATCGAATTTGATTCCCAACCAGCATGGCCCATTACATCCGCCAGCCAGCACCTGATAAAGCTAAAGTGATAGCAGAACCGGCGCGAAAGCTATGCAAAGTCTCGCCCTGATCAAGGCCGGCTTCCTTCAAATAGACACAGAGTCGTGCTTCGGCTGAAGAACTGGAGAATGGTTTTGATCGTAACCGGACTTATCATCACAAATAGTCTGAAAAGAGTCTAGTGGAGTGTATCTCATAACATCACGGAGACTGTTCAACTGAAAAGGGCGGTCTGCAATCCACAAATTAAGAAAACGGTTGTCGTTGCATAAACGTGGCTTGGAGGGCTCAATGGTCAGCGGAATTACCAGGTGGGGCGGTTGTACCTCTCCAACTTTTCCCCATAGAGAGATGGCACCTGTGGCCAATCTATCCAGAAGTGTAGCGGAGATGAACTTAACAAACAGCTTGCAAGATGGGTGGTTTTGAAAGACTCTAGGAGGAGGAAGGGCAGAGTCATAAGCTTCACCTTTGTAGCAGCCCTTGAAGTGTTGAAAAAACTCGTGGACGTCCACTGAATTCTCAATCCAATTAAGCACCTTGGGCGCAAGGTCACACGGGGTAGAGGAAGCAATGTGAGACCACGATTCAAGGTGGCGATGAAGTTCCCCGGCGACAAAACGTTTTGGATCACGAAAAGCCAACATTGAAACATCTGCGATAGCGTTGCCTTCAAGGACAGCTGAGACGAACGCTTCCATAATATGGCCATTAGCTGACATCTCCCGGGCTTGAGTGGGGAGAGAACATCCTGAACTATAAACCCACGACACTGAATTAGGGGAAACGGCAGTGGGATCAAAATTATCCACTATCTCCCATGGATGAAAAGCGAACTTATGATAACAAGGCTGAAAGAAAAAGAAAGGGAGAGAGAATTAAAAGAAAAAGCCTGGGAGATGACAGCCTTGGCCCCGGTAATCCGAGTAGGGAATTAGACTCCCTTCAAGACTGCCATCAACAGGGAAAAAATAAAGAGATCAAGAAAAGGAAAAAGAAAAGAAATAACACAAAAAAGCTAAAAAATATATACTGAGAATAGCACTTTATTGCCCAAAAAATCAACAAACACAAAACTTGAAATTAGCTCTGCTTGCTTCTATAATCAGAAGTAGACTTTGATCCCTGCGAATGGGAAGGCTTGGCGGAATCCAATTCCCGCTGTTTCCTATAACACTGTGCAACACAATGGCCTGGAATTCCACAGTAGAAGCAAACAACACGGGACGTCGTACAAGGAGCAGATGAAGGCCTTGCATACGGGAAGGATCTGCACCTGGGCACCACACCATCAGTACGGGCGAAGGACTTGTCAACTTTAGATAGCGATTCCAAAACTGAAGTGTACTCTTTCCCCGCGAGAAGGGCCAAAAAAATAGGCCTTAAACTGGCTATTGGGAACAGTCAAGCGCTGCCGCAATGAAGTAACAGCAAGGTCGTAAAAAGAGGCTTTGCCGTGGTTTGAGGCACGGGCGACGGACACCAGCTGCTCTGCCAGGCAAAGAGCTTCATATTTGTCAAAGTCTAGGTCGTGGCGAAGGCCGTAGGAAGATGCGCCCGAGTCTTCCAAGGCTTTAATGTGGAGCTTGAGTTGCTAAAAGGATGAGGAAAAGAAACAAGATGCGACGCTAAGCAAAAGTAAACAAACTACAAAAGGATCGAAATATAAAAACATAACACGAGGTGCCAGCCTCGCAAAACTAAGCGTGACACTTACACGTGGAGAGCGAAACAAAGCAAGAAAACAGCGGGCAAAGTAATATCCTGCCCAAAGCCCCGAAGGGACACAAAGCGCGCGAAAAAAGAAACTCAAACTTGTAACTCTAATTATGCACAAGCGAGGAAAGCAAAAGAAGGCGCATATAAATAGAAAACATGGCCCGGCGAGAATAACAGTTAAATCCAGAGATAATAAAATGGCAAAAGGGTGTCAGTACAAGACCCCGACGGTATTAACAGTATGCAAAGAAAAATTCAGCAAATGGTGAAAACAAAAAATGCATATACAAAAATTCGTTAGCAAGGCAAAATAAGCCAAGCTTGTAACAACAAAACGCATATGGAATGCCCCGATGGCAAGAGCAGTATGCGAACTAAAATAAGCCAAGTAGAAAGTATAATTAAATCAAAAAGGCATCTGCGGAGCCCCGATGGCAAGAAGGCACATATTAAATAGAAAACATGGCCCAGCGAGAATAACAGTTAAAACCAAAGAGATAATAGCAAATGGCAAAAGGGGTGTCAGTGCAAAACCCAAACGGTATAAACAGCATGCTGAGAAAAATTCAGCAAGTGGTAAAAACAAAAATGCATGTGCAAAAACTTGTTAGCAAGGCAAAGTAAGCCAACAATGTAATAACCAAACACATATGCCTTTTGCCGAAGACAAGAGCCGTATGCGAACTAAAATAAGCCAAGCATGAAAATTATATCAAAACGCATCCGCAAAACCCCAATGGCAAGAGCAGCATGCTAAGTGAATAAGCGACACGTAATAACAAATCGCATCTGCGAAGCCCCGAAGGCAAGAGCAGCACGCTAAGTAAAATAAGCCCCATATGCAATAACAAAATGCATCTGCAAAGCCCCGATGGCAATAGCAGCGTGCTAAGTAAAATGAGCCACACATGTAATAACAAATCGCACCTGTAAAGCCCCAAAGGCAAGAGTGGCATGCTAAGTAAATGAGCCACACAGGCAATAACAAAACGCATCTGCAAAACCCCGATGACAAGAGTAGCAAGTTAAGTAACATAAGCCACACAAGTAGTAACAAAAACGCATCTGCAAAGCCCCGATGGTAAGAGCAGCATGCTAAGTAACATAAGCCACACATGTAATAACGAAAATGCATCTGCAAAGCCCCGATGGCAAGAGCAGCATGCTAAGTAACATAAGCCAGACATGTAATAAGAAAAAACGCATATGCAAAACCCCGATGGCAAGAGCAGCATGCTGAGTAAACAAGCCACACGTGCAATAACAAAAACGCATCTACAAAGCCCTGATGGCAAGAGCAACATGCTTTGTAACATAAGCCACACAAGTAATAACAAAAGCGCATCTGCAAAGCCCCGATGGCAAGAGCAGCATGCTAAGTAACATAATCCACACATGTAATAACAAAAAGGCATCTGCAAAGCCCCAATGGCAAGAGCAGCATGCTAAGAAAATTAAGCCATACATGTAACAGCAAAAACGCATCCGCAAAGCTCCGATGACAAGAGCAGCATGCTGAGTAAATAAGCCACACATGTAACAGCAAAAAGGCATCTGCAAAGCCCCGATGACAAGAGTAGCAAGCTAAGTAACATAAGCCACACAAGTAGTAACAAAAACGCATCTGCAAAGCCCCGATGGTAAGAGCAGCATGGTAAGTAACATAAGCCACACGTAATAACAAAAACGCATCTGCAAAGCCCCGATGGCAAGAGCAGCATGCTAAGTAACATAATCCACACATGTAATAACAAAAAGGCATCTGCAAAGCCCCGATGGCAAGAGCAGCATGCTAAGAAAATTAAGCCATACATGTAACAGCAAAAACGCATCCGCAAAGCTCCGATGACAAGAGCAGCATGCTGAGTAAATAAGCCACACATGTAACAGCAAAAAGGCATCTGCAAAGCCCCGATGACAAGAGTAGCAAGCTAAGTAACATAAGCCACACAAGTAGTAACAAAAACGCATCTGCAAAGCCCCGATGGTAAGAGCAGCATGGTAAGTAACATAACCCACACGTAATAACAAAAACGCATCTGCAAAGCCCCGATGGCAAGAGCAGCATGCTAAGTAACATAATCCACACATGTAATAACAAAAAGGCATCTGCAAAGCCCCGATGGCAAGAGCAGCATGCTAAGAAAATTAAGCCATACATGTAACAGCAAAAACGCATCCGCAAAGCTCCGATGACAAGAGCAGCATGCTGAGTAAATAAGCCACACATGTAACAGCAAAAAGGCATCTGCAAAGCCCCGATGACAAGAGTAGCAAGCTAAGTAACATAAGCCACACAAGTAGTAACAAAAACGCATCTGCAAAGCCCCGATGGTAAGAGCAGCATGGTAAGTAACATAAGCCACACGTAATAACAAAAACGCATCTGCAAAGCCCCGATGGCAAGAGCAGCATGCTAAGTAACATAAGCCACACATGTAATAACAAAAAACGCATATGCAAAACCCCAATGGCAAGAGCAGCATGCTGAATAAAGAAGCCACACGTGCAATAACAAAAACGCATCTACAAAGCCCTGATGGCAAGAGCAACATGCTAAGAAACATAAGCCAAACAAGTAATAACAAAAACGCATCTGCAAGGCCCCGATGGCAAGAGCAGCATGCTAGGTAACATAATCCACACATGTAATTAAAAACGCATCTGCAAAGCCCCGATGGGAAGAGCAGTATGCTAAGTAAATTAAGCCACACATGTAACAGCAAAAACGCATCTGCAAAGCTCCGATGACAAGAGCAGCATGCTGAATAAATAAGCCACACTTGCAATAACAAAAACGCATCTGCAAAGCCCCGATGCAAGAGCAGCATGCCAAGTAAAATAGCCCACACATGTAACAGCAAAAACGCATCTGCAAAGCCCCGATGGCAAGAGCAGCACGCTAAGTAACATAAGACACACGTGTAATAACAAAACCGCATCTGCAAAGCCCCGATGGCAAGAGCAGCATGCTAAGTAACATAAGCCACACAGGTAATAACAAAAAACGCATATGCAAAACCCCGATGGCAAGAGCAGCATGCTGAGTAAAGAAGCCACACGTGCAATAACAAAAACGCATCTACAAAGCCCTGATGGCAAGAGCAACATGCTAAGTAACATAAGCCACACAAGTAATAACAAAAACGCATCTGCAATGCCCCGATGGCAAGAGCAGCATGCTAAGTAACATAATCCGCACATGTAATAACAAAAAACGCATCTGCAAAGCTCCGATGGCAAGAGCAGCATGCTAAGTAACATAATCCGCACATGTAATAACAAAAAACGCATCTGCAAAGCCCCGATAGCAAGAGGAGCATGCTGAGTAAATAAACCACACGTGCAATAACAGAAGCGCATCTGCAAAGCCCCGATGGCAAGAGCAGCATGCTAACAAAAAACCACACTTGTAATGATAAAAAGGAATCTGCAAAGCCCCAAGGGGAAAGGGGTTGTTTCTGTAGGTACCGGAGCACAGTATACGTCATTGAGCTGAGCATGAATTAATTAAGCTAACGTGCATAATTTGGGCTAATTATTTCACAAAATTAGAAAAAAAAAGGTCATGAAAAAGAAAAAAAAAGGAAAAATAATTAGGTCCACAGGTCCACAGGTCCACACTGTCCACACAGTCCACAGGTCCACACAGTCCACACTGTGCACAGGTCCGCACAGTCCGCACAGTCCACAGGTCCACACTGTCCACAGGTCCACACAGTCCACACTGTACACAGGTCCACACAGTCCACACTGTCCACAGGTCCACACAGTCCACACAGTCCACACTGTCCACACAGTCCACAGGTCCACACAGTCCACACAGTCCACACTGTCCACAGGTCCGCACAGTCCACACTGTCCACAGGTCCACACAGTCCACACAGTCCACACTGTTCACAGGTCCACACAGTCCACACTGTCCACACAGTCCACACTGTCCACACAGTCCACACTGTCCACACAGTCCACAGGTCCACACAGTCCACACTGTCCACACAGTCCACAGGTCCACACTGCCCACACAGTCCACACAGTCCACACTGCCCATAAGTCCACACAGTCCACAGGTCCACACGGTCGGTCCCAGGTTCTCCTCGGCCATTTTAAAGCAAGATGACGGCAGTCCGTTCACTGACTGAGGATATATAGGAACATTACCGTTTATTCATAAGGAATATTTGAAGTCTCTGCTCGTGTATATGCCTGTAAAAGTTTCTGTGGCATTTCAATGAGGTAATATTGCACTTCTCACTAATTGGTGATATCAAAACATCAGATAGCTATCATATTTTTGTAGTCGATCTGGAAGGATTGCTTAACTGAGATACATTAAAGTAAGTTCAGTAACACTCAGGCATATTGTTATATCCACTGTTTATTGATCAATAGTTAAGCTTAAATGATCAGCTTAAGTTGTTCTTGTAAGAAGCCTCCACAATTTTGATCTATATACAGCTAACTCAAAGTTTCAAATTGTATATACTGAATAGTATGTAATGTCCACTTTTGGCAGTAAATGTCTCTTTAACTTTCTAATTAGAAAAGTGTAGATCAATGTTCAAAGAACCTGATAATCGATAACAACATCGAATTGATCAATAGTTACATGATGTAGCTTCAATTGTTCTCGTAAAAGGGCCTCTAATAGATTGACAACTGTATACAGCATTCTACTCGCAGTAATAAACTGAAACCAAACAACTATAGCAAAGAAATGAACTAGGCTCCTTGTCTAGGCAATTCATTAATTAAAGTCATCTTAACCATATTTGAAAAGGTAAATCAAGTCGGCATTCCTCACTCAATGCTTTGCCATAGCAAATTAAATGAACTTGAAAAAAAATTCGCCTATGCCTATATGAGGAAGGACATCTGACCACCTTTCCTTGTTTCCGGGCAGGGATTTTCACCAACGTTTTTGTCCTGGGGGCTAGGGAATGTGTTTTTCTATAAGAAAATGTCAATTCTCCTCTAAGATTTACAACTATATTCAGCATTCTACTGAAAGTAATAAACTGGAACCTAAACAACTATAGCAAAGAAATATACAAGGCTGCTTGTCCAACCAATTTATGAATTTAAAGTCATCTTAACCATATTTTATCAAGTTGGCCTTTTTATAAGAAAATGTCAAAATCTCCACCTCCTGCCCGACTTGATAGTTCTACTATGATCAAATTTTTACCTCTTAACATTTTAGGCATTTTATGAAGTTTTTAAAGTATCTTTTGAATTCCTGATGCAAATTAGGAAACTGATGACAAGTTAAGTTCATTAAGGTATCTCAGTCATTTTTTTATTTTGCAGTGGCCAATGAAAGTTGGCAAACCTATAGTAATACAGAACTATTTAAAAAATGTTACCATGGCAACCCACTCTTTTCCAGTCCCTAGCAATTTGTTTCTATCTTGTTAAAAATTTTCAGCTAGGAAAAATGTAAGCAGGCTAAGACATCTGCCAAATTCATTCACATACTTGCCATATCACAAATGTAAAGTTTTATTAACAAATTTGAAGAAAAATTCCAGAATTGGCCAGAAAGGCCTTTAGTGTTTGGCATATCTTCAACCTAGTATGTGACCATGGTAACCAATTTGAGAATTTCATATTGCTACTGCAAAGAGTCATATACTTTTGATATAAATTGGCTGAGATATAACTTTCTTTACATTTGATAAAAATGTGGTTGACTTTATGATGTCATAATTTTACTAATTTGCATATTCTAAAAACTTGAATATTCTAGAAATAAATGACATATTTGAAAACAGCAATCAGCATTTTTTTTCTCCCCAATGGAATAGCCACAAAAGGAAAGGCACGATTTCATCATAGTAACACTTTTAAGATGGTTTGCGCTAAACATTCGAGCAAGAGAGGCAAAAATAAAGTTACCACAGAGATCTCATAGCATGGTAACAAAATGGCACAGCTAACAAAAATCTACCACTTAAAAACAAAGTGTTATGCGTTGTGAGAATTTTTACTAGGTTTGACTTAAATGTTCTTGAGAATGGTTTTGAATTTAATCACGGGGTCACTATGACAAATGAATTTCGGTGAGATGTTTCAAATACCAGTAGAATATAAAATGTTACTGTATTGTGAGTAGGCTTTTGGTACTTAATTTTTGCACTCGTTGCTCGAACTTTTAGTGGAATCCATCTTAAGTTCTCTTCCAAATTTTCGAAAGGGGATTTAAATTCCCCCCAAAATTCCATAGCCTGCTACTGAGTGGTATGGATATTTAAATAAGCTTAGTAACTTCAAACAGTAAAGCTTTGCGTAAGCACAAGTCTTAATCAAATACGTAGACTTGAGTTTTTCTCACTTTTACAAGGTCTCATGTGGAATCACCACACAAATTCTCTGCAACTTGGTTGAGGTAGAACTGCCTGAAAAGTACTGCCTGGAGCTTGATTGATTTCATTTTTTTGCTGATTGACTTTTCTGACTTTGTAGAGATCGGAATGTTAATTTCTTTGGCAGAATTTGCAACAGAAACAATGTTATTGAACACTTTACACACACTTTGATCAGTGGCTTCTCCTTGCTTTTCTATTAACACGTCCTGGATAACTTCCACAAGAATATGTTCCAGTTTTGTCCATTTCGGCTCTACAGGACTGTGTGGACCTGTGGACTGTGTGGACAGTGTGGACCTGTGGACCTGTGGATCTAATTATTTTTTGCTTTTTTTTTCTTTTTCACGACCTTTTTTTTTTCTAATTTTGTGAAATAATTATCCCAAATTATGCACGTTAGCTTAATTAATTCATGCTCAGCTCAATGACGTATACTGTGCTCCGGTACATACAGAAACAACCGGGAAAGGCGGCATGCAAATAACAAGCCACGCGTAGTAGCCTAGTCGGCAGAAACCTAATCGGCAGAGCCGAAAAACGAGCATAGGAGAAAGTAGAAAAACAAAAGATAAGACTAACAGTAACCAGAAAAAATAAACGAGAAACAGGGCCTAGAGTACAGCTACGGGAGAGCAACGCGAACAACAAAACAGGGGACTGTGGACAAAAGGAAACGATAGTGAAATTTAGCCTTGTCCCACCAGGTAAGTATGTTATCAAAATCAGCTTTCTTGGTTAACCAGCGCTGCCAAAAGGCAATTAAGTCGGTGTTAAATGATGCATTAGCGAGTAGCGTGTTGTTAAAATGCCAGTAACCTTTGCCCTGTGGGGTACGGGAAAGGTCTAACTGGAGTGAAATTAAATCATGGTCAGAATGCGGATAAGGTTTTATGTCAGAATTAGCAGCTAAATGGGAAATAGCATGAGCGATATAAAAGCGATCAATTCGCGTTAGAATGGGTGAGTTATCGGTGGGATTTTTGCCGGTCCACGTGAAAGCATGTGTGTGCGGGTGTTGTGTGCGCCAAATGTCAACCAGGTTATGATTGACAATGGAGGTTCCAAGGGTCGAAATCGCGACCTGTCGCGCTAGGGGATTACCCCCACGCTTGTCCATTTTCGCATTAGAGATGCAATTAAAATCCCCACCAAGAATATTTGGGTGAGTGGGAGAGAAAGGGGGGGCTAACTCAGAAAAGAAAGTCACCCGTTCCGCGTCAGTACGAGGGGCATAAATAGCGATCAAATTAAAGGTCGTCTCGTCAATTGTAAAAATAGTCGTAGCAATGCGTCCATTGTTGTCTGTATGTCTGTGGTCTATTGTGTAATCGAGGTGGAGCCGGAAGAGAATCGCCACACCGCGTGAGTGATTATCGCCACACGACATGACAATCTCGCCGCCCCAGTCACGTTCAATGTCTTGTCGTATATCGTCGGTCCAATGAGTTTCCTGTACTAAAATAATATCAAAATGTTTTCGTTTAAAGAAACTAAAAGCGGCTCTTCGCCGGTCGACCGAGCGAAGGCCCTGAGCGTTAATGCTAGCTAAAATGAACATAATAGTCGCTAAAAGAAAAATAAACAAACCTCGAAAAGTATCCATAGTGAATGTTACTGTAGTTATTTAGAGTCAAAGTTCTCCTTCGGCGTGTTCTTCTCAGCAGCTTTCTTATTCCGTGCCCTTAAGACATTGGGTTCGGGCTTTAAGCGCTGTCGTCGGGTTCGTACCATTTCGTCGTCAGAGAATCCGCTTAGTTCTCGTTTCGTGCCAGGTTTGGTATCAGTCTGGAGGGATTTCACTGCAGGGTTGGGGACTTTATCTTTTTCCGTGTAGCCTAGGTCTCGCATGGTTTGTTCGGGCGATTCGTTTGCCGATTCGTTACCGTGCGAGGTGTAACCATTAAAGTCGTCATCATCGTCGTCGTCTAAGTTATCCTCCTCAATAATACCTTTAGCGTGGTCTCGAAGATCTTTATCGGTCTCCGCCGCTGTGCGTACAAGTTCTTCGTTGCGCATACAGCGGTCTTCCTCTGATAGTTGCTCCATTTCATCTTCATTTTCATCTTCTCCATTCGCATCGTTAGTACACTTAGCGCGTATGTGTCCTTTTTCTCCGCAGTGAAAACAAACTACGGAAGGGCACTCCGCTCGTCGGTGTCCCTCCTCGAAACACACGTTGCAGATTGGCTTCTGGTTTGTGTGGATGACTCGACACCATTCACCTTCGATTTTGAGGGAATATGGCACACTAGGCTTCGTGAGGAGCATTCGTACTAGGCGGTTCCCGTTTTCGATGCCAGCTAGCTCATGGCCCGTTTTGTATTTCAGACGGATAACCTCGGACTTGATCACTCCATATTTCTCCAATTCTTTCAGCACCGCATTGTCCTCAATATAGGCTCGGAGACCCATGATGGACACATTTGTGAACGTGCCTGTCGGCGGACTTGGTTGCACGTGGACGCCGTTTAGTTCGAAACCGTCACCGATTAACTGCTCCGCCTGATCTTTGGTGGAAACCTCTACAAGATATTCGCCTGATTGCAGCTCTTGAACCACTGTCACGACGCCAGCGCCAAGATCTTTTTCTACCGTTGCTCGAATGGCGGCGGCATTCACGCCAGTCGGTGACCGGAAAACAATACTTTTCGCCTTACGACTCGCCATCGTGGCGAATCGTAAGCAAAAGCGTCTAAAACGCTAAAAAACCTTGTTAACTAATCAAATCTACGAAAAGTAAGCCTCTTAAAGCACTAAAAACGGCTCAAAAGAGCTTATACACAGAGAGCGGACAAGAACCGGTGTTATGTGGTATGGTCGATAGCATGGCGGCGAAGCTAGAGAGCACGACAACTAAGGTAGCAAGAGAAAATAAAGAAATAAATACTAAATACACGAACATTCACCTCTAAAGTCTCCTGGTTAGGAGCAACTGCAGCAGCAACAGCAGGTTGTGGCTGTTGTGGAGCGGGCAGAACAGCTTGAGCAGCAGGAATATTGTTAGCTGGGACTTGTGGCACTTGATCCGCAGACATGACGAGAAAACTGCCAGGCTGGCGCGAAAAGGGGATGAATGGAATTGTGCGAATCCTTATATACGCTTTGAGGGAGACTGCTGACAAATAGCTAGAGTATTTCCCACTCCTTGGTTCTCTTTTCGGGTCCTTGTTGGTCACCTCCGGCAGGGGTATTTTGCAGAATGCAGAATGCAGAATGATGGTCAGTGGTATAGAGTGTGAAACAGGTAGGTACATCATATATGATAAACTGATATCATACATGAAGTGCCTACCTTAAAACGTGCTGTTCCATGAGATGAAGAAGTGCTTTCTCACAATAATCTTTTCTTTCGGAGTAAAAGTAGAGAGTCAATCGGATCTCGTTCAAATTATGACATCTTTTTGGCATCATTTATAAGTTACCGATGATACTGTATGGAAATTCCAGATAGTTTTCTTGCCAGGAACGTCATGTTTACGTGGGGAAGATGGCAAAACTGTTGAATGTAAGTTCACTTCAGTGCTTAAAGTGCACCTAACCCCAAAATATTTTTTACGCCAATATAAATCTTTGCACCTATTTTAAAAACATTTCGCCATTATTTGCAGTTTTTGACTTTTTTATGGGCTTCAAAACTTACGACAAACTAAGCACCATTTGTCGCACGACCGAGTTAGAAGGGGCATGGGTCTATTCTTGATTTGACGTCACGAACTGCTTTGCATGCATGTTTACAAAGACTTAAGGAGATGCAAATCAGTTTGTGATGTCAAATCCAGAATAGACCCATGCCCTCCCTCACTAGCTCGGTCGTGTACCAGATGATGGCTAGATTTCGTAACTTTTACAGCCTATAAAAAGTCAAGACTGAGGGGGATTTCATAAAAAAAGGGCGTAATGCTTTTCAAACAGGTGCAAAGAGTTATTTTAGCGAAAAAAATATTTTGGGGTTAGGTGCACTTTAAGCTCTCATTGTTACTTGATCACGGAGGAACACACTGGAAAGAAAATTGACAGGAATGAAGTAGACAAAGTGACTAGACAGAAAAGAAAATGGCTTTTTATTTGTTTCTGTCTTTAAATTATTATTTAAGCTTACTGAGAATCTAACAGAAGTAAACACTAGTTTACCTTTACATGTAAGAATGTAATTAACATCATGTATTTAAAGTTCATTAACTTTCAAGACAACAGTGAACTGAATGTTAGTCGACTACTCAACTTGTAAAAGTTGTTTCCATTGTGAGAAATAACACCCCAATCAACTACAGTAGTAAGTACTACATTATACCTGGAAAATGAACCTAACTTTCAAGAATATTTAAGCAATGCTTCTAACAAATGTGATAACACAACATAGAATAGTTTATAGAAGATCAAAGTTTCAAGCCAGATTCTCTTAAGAGGATAGATAAATGACTCTGGAGTAAAGATGGCTGGATGTGCTCAGGTACCCTTATGTTTGTAGCAGTTCCCTCCCCATGTTTTTTGGAAAGGCAGTTCGAATTTGGGTGATAGTAAACAGCCTCTGGATTTTTGGATATACTAAGATTGACTTGTCCCCTTTCCTGAAAACTCGACATTCATGTCTTTTCAGAAAAATGTCCTAGGGAGCTGGCGGGGGACAGTCACTAGGTTTTGCACGCACCTTGCCACCACAACCATAACAAGTTGTCGCTGATCTATCTCTGACAAAAACTACTGTGTAATCTGACTTTTCATTGTCTGGTGATACAGTGACTGAAACCCTCTCTTTCCATCCTGTTTTATCTTTAGGTGTCTTTGAAACCCTATTTCTCTTTACCTCTCCAGCTTTTGTTCCAGCTTGTTTCGGAAGATTTGCCTTAGTCATTTTATCTAGGTCAGGAGTAAAGCTGGTAACATGTTTAACTAGTGTACCCAACCATTTACTCACAGACAGGCAGTGGGCACAAGTAGCAACTGAATTAAAACGGTTACACTGATTATCACATTTAATGCCACCACTTTCAAACACCTCTACAGTATGTACATTTCCTTGTGTAAGAGATAAAACGCAAAATTTATTGGGGTTGGTGGGATGTTTCGATATGCCACCAAGATCAAGTATTTGTCTTGCATTGTCCCAAGAGCCTCGTAGGTATTCAGGGAGTCCAGATAATTCAAATACTCCCATGGAGTCAGCTGGAATTTGAGAATCTGACAACTCTCTATTGTCTATGTTCTGGTCAACCTAAAATATGATAAGGAGTGTTAAAACCCAAAAATCAACTTGTTTCTCTCATATTTCAAACTCATAACTAGAAGCTCGCAATCAAATTAGCTGCCTTTGAAAGAGGGTCAACGTTTGCCAAGTGCCTCCGCCTTTCCTCAAGGTTTAACCTGGTCCATTCTTCATGGGACATTGTTAAGTGATGAACTCTAGGTGCAAGCTCATAGGGTCCCTTATCAACAACGGATAACTGAATATTCTGAGAAATTCCTGCAGCCAATCTTTCATAGATTTGTATGCCTTCCACCCAAGAACACCTTAAATTGTTACCATACCCAGGTTGTTTAAGTGCAATCTGTTCACATACTTTGCATTTAAACTTGAAGTGACTGCATTCCGAAGCACTGTTCTAGAAAAAACCGCTTCCAAGCCCAATTTCCCTTCTAACTGGTGGGAGCATTCCTGTTTTCATGTTTTCCTTTACATTTTGGAGAAAGTAATTTGAAAACTGTGGCACACGTTCTTTGTGGGTTTCTTTCTCTAATGTATCCCATTTTTGAGCAAACACCTCCATTGAGGCATCAAACTGAGATTCATCTTCACAGTCTACTAAGCCCTTTTCTAATTTACGATCATTGCCAAAAATGTCATGCATTATTTCATCTCGTGTATTACCCTAGACTTGTCATCTTAATTTTGATATTATCCTGAACATGTTTTGTGCATGGGACCATTATGATACCCTTTAATGGCTGTTGGAAACCTTTTAATGCTTGCCCTCTATCTGAACCTAAGTATTTCAGCTTCTCAAACATTTCATTCTGCTGAATTAATGTTTGGGCAAAGTAAGGAAAGTCTTCTTTTGTCTCCCTGACATGAAACATGGCAGGACCTGGGAGATTGGCCAGTTTTTTATGTAGTGCTAGTTACAAACATGTTTCCAATTTTATAAGTTGTGTCAGTACATAGTGGTACGGAGCTACTTGGCTGACAAGAAATTTCAATTTCTTCAAGAACTTCAGCACAAGAAAACACTATTCTGGGTTGTGGTGTCCAGTGGAGACCCCTTAGGTACAAAACCTTTTGTGTTAAATTAAGCAGGTTCATAAACTCACTTTCCTTGTTCAGTTTTTTTTGTTTTTCTTGCAGTTTTTACCTGCTCAATATCATGACAAAGATCTGATGTCAACTCACAGCCATGTATGCCACCAGCAGCAGCTGTTGCTTCAGAATATATTGAGTTTGATCCTCGACTCCCAGCAACCAACTCCTTAATTAACTTTTTTGTGGACGGTGCTGTTGGATGATATGACCTTCCAGACCGCTTGTGCTTCTTAGGGCTGACTGTACTTCGTGCGTGAAGTAATCGATAAACCCCAGGGAAAGTTCCTCCCCATTATCTTTCATAATAGTTGATGTCGTGCGGCGGAAGTTCTTGTATTTGTCATTGGAAAACTGCCAGTACACTGTCCTCAAAGTGAATTAATTCACCAGGGTTCATGTTAGGTGACTTCTTCTCCCATCCAGTGACAGTTCGCACAACTTCTACCTGACCATTTTCCACGGTTACAATCTTGCATACATTGCCAACATTTCTCAACGAACCGAGGTCAGTCATCAACCAATCTTCCTTTCGTTTCAACTTACACCGGTCGATGCTGGGCCTGTCTGTTGATATTTTTTCTACATCCACTTGACACAAAAGCACTTGTACTCTTTCTTCAGGATTTGCTGGTTTTCATTTTCCCACATAAAGGAACGGCATAGCTTTGTCCTCTTTGAAATATCTTGTAGCTTCGCTGTAACGAGAAAACGACTGTAATTGACTCTTCATTGAAAAGAACACAAAATGTCAGTGGCAGCGACATAAGCTTACTTTATGTATGGATTCCCCTGAGCAGACATCAGCTGATCGTCATTGGTTTCTTCTAGTTCTTCTTCACTTGACTCATTTTCACTACAACAACAACAACAAAAAACCTTGAGCAAGTAACACTTTTGAACTTTACGTCCTTAAAATATGAGGAAGTGAATGCCACGAAGTGTTAAAACTTGCCTTATACCCGCAACTCCCTCAGCCATGTCAGCCGTGATGGAGCAAAACCGCGAAAAAGCATGTTTCACATTCTATGCCACTGACCATCATTCTGCGTTCTGCAAAATACCCCTGCCGGGTCACCTCTCTTTCTCTTGCCTGTAACTGTCACCTTGAGAAAACAATTGCAATGAGATATTTAGAGAACTGAATGGTGTTAGCTTATGGGGTGTACCTAGCTAGGAATAAGGAAATTTTTCTCTTGTTGAAGCAAAGCTGCTAAAGACTTTGCCCTTGTTCGTGCTATGAACTACATTTGAACTAAGTAATAGTAATTGGACTGAGTGGGGTACATTTCAGGGAGTAATCGGGCGAGTAAGTTTGTATCTGCCGAGTGCGTAGTACGAAGACAATTTGAAATTACAAGCATGATTATCCCTGAATTGTGTGACATGAAGTCCAGTTACCAATCGTATTAACAAAATGCAAGATTAGAATATGTACGTGCTCTTCCTTTTACTGAAAACGTCGGGTATATTTTAACACTTTTGCAAGCAGTCGAGAAATAGCTGTAAAAAAACACATTTCAGCGCACCTGATTAACTTACGCGCAGCACAGTTGTCCGATTGCAGCTATCCAGTTACAAAAAGTTCAAATTTCACACCTGCAATTGGACACATACTTGAAACCCCCTTCAATTATGTATCAGATAGGTGTGCAGAGGTCCAAAAAAACTCAAGCATTTTGTTATAAATTCGACTATGTTGAGGAAGGTTGATTTAGTAACTTCTTATAACCTTTTTTTAAATGTACACTTGTGTTGATAGCCTATTTATTACATTGTCACAACTGCTATATTTAGCCACTACATTAGGAGGCCTAGTTTTCATGCACGAAGATAAGAAGGTGGTATTAGTGTGTGCTAAAGAAAGGTCACAATCAATGGGCATATCCTAAAAGCTGGACTGGACCCTGGACTCTGGACTCTGGACTCTGGTTTTTTTCCTCTCAAAACTTTATTCCCCCCCGAAAAAAACCTCTATATCTCCCCCCCGGAAAACCTCTATATCCTCCCGGAAAAAACCTCTATATCTCCCCCATGAAACTCCCCCCTCCCCCCATAAACATTTCTTCCCCCAAATATAGTGTGCGAGTTTTCAAACAAACAACGTTATTCCCCCCCCACCCCCCCGAAAGAACCTTTATGTCTCCCCCTTAAAACTACCCCCTCCCAAAAACCCCCCTCCCCTCCCCCAAATAAAAAATACAACTACATTGGAATCGATTGAACAAACACTTGTCGTCTCAATGTTCTTGCACAAATTGGCATTGAAATAACGAACGCCATCGAACGACCCGACCCCAATCCTTTAAAAAGAGTATTAGACGTGCGAACGTGATTGCATTACACAACAAGCAAAGATCAGATAAAATTCTCTATTCATCAATGCGACGTGTGCAAGCTCTTATCAGCTGCCAGTGACAATGTTGTCTACCTAAGGTGTTACAGTTACTCTTGTTTTCAGTCAAGCATAAAGTATTGTTTGTCCTTGAAATAAATTGCGTTTTTTTAGAACGTTACTTGTTCGATGGTCATACTAAAGCTTGTTAATTGCAGCCGCTCAGAGGCTCTTTCTGCGCGCAGATAGGAAGCCACACTGAATGGAAGCCACACTTAGGATGACCTTTTACTGAAACGATTATATATTTAGCTCTCAAGCAGTTTAAGGTCCGGATGCAAAGTGCGCTTGTAGAATGTGATCGGCAATATCTTTTGTTAGCGTAAAATTTTCCCAAATAAATAATTCGCCTATCGTGACACTTTTGACTGCGAACAAATCTCGATGGGGGTACTCTCCTATAAAAATGAAAAAGAGTGCTCGAGGACAAATTCTAAAACGCTCCTAAAAGGTACCAGAATCTCGCTTCGTAGGCGTGGCTTCGATTCATTTTAACCCCTAACAGGCAAAGTGACAAATACATCCATCAATTTTTTTAAGTTACTGCGAAAGCTTTAACGACAGTCTTTTTTATACTTAAGCACCCTAAGCGCTACCAATCCACAAATTTACCCTCAAACAGGTACAACAGCAACCCGTCATTTTTTTATAGAGGAGTAAACCTCCCCCGGAACTAAACTTCTAAAATAAATGAAATAGGTGAATTGATTGCGAATTTATTTTGTATGAACAAATGAATTAGGGAGTACTGATACAGGAACGTCAGTTTTCTTAGGTTGAGAAGTTGTTTTGTTACTCGAAGAAGAGTGCTATCCGTATTATCCGTTAAAATATTTTTGTACGTGTGTTTCGGCAAATCACCTATCGTCTTATGTATAATATATGGCCTGCAGAAAAGGGTTTTTTTGCTGATAAATAATTAAAATCACAGCACCTAAACTTGGTCAACTGAGACACCAATGTCTCTGTCTGGACAGTTAATTACGCGTATGCTTTTTAAAAAGCTTGTTATCAGATTAGTTGATAAAAGTAAGCAAGGCCTTGCACGTGTCGGTGAATAGAACCTATCTGCGCGCGGAAAGAGCCTCTGAGCGGCTGCAATTAACAAGCTTTAGTATGACCATCGAACAAGTAACGTTCTAAAAAAACGCAATTTATTTCAAGGACAAACAATACTTTATACTTGACTGAAAACAAGAGTGACTGTAACACCTTAGGTAGACAACATTGTCACTGGTAGCTGATAAGAGCTTGCACACGTCGCATCGATGAATAGAGAATTTTATCTGATCTTTGCTTAGTGTGTAATGCAATCACGTTCGCACGCCAAATACTTTTTTTTAAGGATTGGGGTCGGAAAGAGCCTCTGAGCGGCTGCAATTAACAAGCTTGAGTATGACCATCGAACAAGTAACGTTCTAAAAAAACGCAATTTATTTCAAGGACAAACAATACTTTATGCTTGACTGAAAACAAGAGTAACTGTAACACCTTAGGTAGACAACATTGTCACTGGCAGCTGATAAGAGCTTGTACACGTCGCATCGATGAATGGAGAATTTTATCTGATCTTTGCTTGTTGTGTAATGCAATCACGTTCGCACACCCAATACTTTTTTTAAAGGGTTGGGGTCGGGTCGTTCGATTTCAATGCCGATTTGTGGAAGAACATTGAGACCACAAGTGTTTGTTCAATCGATTCCAATGTAGTTGTATTTTTTATTTGGGGGGGGGGGAGGGGGGTTTTTTGGGAGGGGGCAGTTTTAAAGGGGAGACAAAGGTTTTTTCGGGGAGGTGGGTGGGGGGAATAACGTTGTTTGTTTGAAAACTCGCACACTATATTTAAGGGAGAAATGTTTATGGGGGGAGTTTCATGGGTTGGATATAGAGGTTTTTTCGGGGGGGGGAGATATAGAAGTTTTTTTCGGGGGGGGGAATAAAGTTTTAAGAGAAAAAAACCAGAGTCCAGAGTCCAGAGTCCAGAGTCCAGAGTCCAGGGTCCAGGGTCCAGTCCAGCTTTTAGGATATGCCCAATCAATGCCATACCTCCACCTCATGTTCCTCTTTTTCTACTAGTCTGGTCAGTGTCTCACTGATATCCTGCTTTGGGTTTGTTTCATGAGGTTGCTTCGGTTGTGTGACTGGTTGTTTTTTAAGCTTTGGAAGCATCCATTGTGGTGGCGTGCTAGGAACAGGACCCTCACTCTCAAGAAACTCTTCCCACCACTTGATGGTCTCAGAGTCAAAGTGAAGGTGGTACTTGGGAATATCCTGTCGCAGTTTCTCCAAGCTGAGAGTTGACTCGTTGGAATCAATGAGTCTTGGCGCTCCTGTTGGTTTTTTTGGGCTGAATGCCCTCTTCAGGAGACCATTTGCCGCTGGTTGACCACTTCTTATAGTAAAACAATGCTTTACTCCCTGACGATCTTGAATTGGTGATGGTAAATATGACCAGAGAGATTTGGCACAGCACACTCATCCAGCCATTGCTTCACGTCATACACGAATGTAAGGAGTGTTGCTTTAGTGGCCGGCAGAGTAGCTCATGCCAATCTCTCTGATCAACTTCAACAGTGTCCGGGCATTGTGCTTTGTTAATCGTCGATGTCCTTGTGCATGTTGGCCCACCATCAGGAAGCAAATCTTGATCTAGTGATCAATAAAAAACAATACAGTTTGACCTTTAATACCGCATTCGCACGTGTCTAGGCCGCACTTGTTTTCCCAAAAATATCTTTGCAAAATGAGGGTGCGGCCTATACACAGGATAACTGGAATGTTCGTAAGCAACACGGCAAGAAAACCCTCATTTACCGGTAATTTTACCAACAGGGGAATTTTAGGAAAATTTGCGATTTGCCATCCGTTTTCTACTTTTTGGAAAACGTCCGGTGAATTCGGCGTTTTCCTTCTGTGAACACCTGAAAAACGTGAAGTTCATCGAGTATTTTCCTGCGCTCGAAAAACGGCAGTGAATACGTTGTTTTCGGCAACGTTTTCTTTCGTTTTCGCGACCGGGCAAACGCCGCTTTTTTCGTAAGTTTTCTCACTGTATCTGGTAACGGTTAACACAAGGAAAACATAACGTTAGCCCGCAATTTTTCTGCTCTCGAAAAACTCCAGTGAACACGTTGTTCTTGAAGTGTTTTCTGTTGTTTTCCTCAGTGGTTCAACGCGGCGTTTGTCCGAGGTTTTCTAACCGTATTGTATCGAAGGTTAACACGTGGAAAACATGATGATATTCTCTAGCAATTTTCTTGCGCTCGAAAACCCCGAGGGAACACGCTGTTTTTCTAAATGGTTTTCCGTTGTTTGCCGGAGTCGGTAAACTCGGTATTTGTCGGAGGTTTTCTAACCATATTATGTTGAAGGTGAACACGTGTAAACATGACGTTCGCCGGCAATTTTCCTACGCTTGAAAACTTCGAGTGAACACGTTGATTTCCTAAACATTTTCCGTTGTTTTCCCGAGTAGTTGAACGCGGCATTTAAGGAAGTTTAGCAGTTGCAATTGCTGACTGTTAACAGAAGAAAAACATGATATTCGCATAAAACTTTTCTGCCCTCGATAACTTCTGGGGACGACGTTGTTTCCCAAACATTTTCTGTCGTTTTCCCGAGGGGCGAACGGGCGTTTGTGGTACGACACACTCATGACTATTCTGACTATTCGCACACAAAACAAGACATTCGACTGCAAATTTTCCTGTGCCCCAAGCCATCCGCCAGAATTAAATCTAATAGAATTAAATCAAAGCCACGCAAAATATTTTAATGTGAGCATAGACTGTTAGCAGTCCCTTTCTGTACAGCCGAGAACGCGCACGAAATAGCCGACCGGAAAAGCCGGCGAAATCATGACCGAACGAGCAATGAGGGGCTGGGGGAGTCTCTTCTCGATTTTCTCCTCGCTCCAGTCTCGCCGCGCTGTTGGTATCTCGCGTCCTCGGCTCTTAAAGGGACAGCTAACAGTCTAGTGTTAGCATTAAAGCTTCGACATTACAGCGTCGACAGTCAAACCAGTTTGTTTGCCTTGGGAGGGCGGGGTACTCCGGGAACGTGCTGCTGGACAAGGTATGGTTTTTAGCCTCTCGGTCCTGAACATGGTATAGGATTTTATGATAGTCTCTCCTAACTTCAGAGTTTGAACTTGTCCTAAACAGGGTATGTCGCATGATTGTCGCCGTTAAATATGGCTTATACAATTACTGTAGTCAGCAGTCGTAGATCGGGCTGGTACTGTTCTTTTCAGGTGATTTGGTCACTTTTGACAGTTTGCTTATCTAGAATGCCTTGGTTGTGACAACTGATTTGAAAATTTGGGCTGGTTTGGTCAGTTCCGTCAGTCTGGCCTCATGGACCGCTTTGGACATTTAAACCGGGTCCATTTCTTCATTCCAGCCGTGCTGGTCAGCTTGATCGGTTTGGCCATTAAGGCTGGTTGAGACATTAAGGCTGTTGTTGTCAGGTGGTGTGGTCAATTTTCACAGTTAGCTTGCCTTGGATGTCTTGGAGGTGATGACTGGTTCAGAAATTTGGGCTGGTTTGGTCAATTCTGTCAGTCTGGCCACATGGGCCAATAAATTTAGACATTTAAACTGGTTTCAACGTTTAGGCCAATTTGTTCATTATGGATCAGTCTGGCCAATTTTGGTTGGTTTGGCTATTAAGACCAGTTGAGATATTAAGGCTTGTATTATACCTTCCACGTATTTTGATCACTTTTGACAGTTTGCTTGCATAGAATGCCTTGGGCATCACCACTGAGTTGGAAATTTGGGCTGGTTTGGTCAGTTCTGTCAGTCTGGCCACATTGGCCACTTGGACATCTAAACTGGTTTCGACAGTTTGGCCCATCTATTCATTCGAGATGGTTTGGCCACTTTTGGTCGGTTTGGTCATTAAGGCCAGTTGAGACATTAACAGTGTTGTTGTACTTCTTAGGTGGTGTGGTCACTTCTGACAGTTTGTCTATCTAGGATGCCTTGGAAATAACAACTGGGTTGGAAATGTGGGCTGGTTTGGTCACTTTTGTCAGTCTGGCCACCTGGCCACTTTGGATATTTAAACCGGTTTCGACATTTAGGCCTACTGTTCATTCTGGATGGTTTGGCCACTTTTGGTCGGTTTGGTTGTTGTACTTCTTAGCTGGTGTGGTCACTTCTGACAGTTTGTCTATATAGGATGCCTTGGACATGACAACTGAGTTGGAAATTTGGGCTGGTTTGGTCACTTTTGTCAGTCTGGCCACATGGCCACTTTGGACATTTAAACCAGTTTAGACATTTAGGCCCACTTGTTCATCCTGGATGGTTTGGTGTCTTTTGGTCAGTTTGGTCATTAAGGCCAGTTAAGACATAAATGGTGTTGTTGTACTTCTCAGGCAGTGTGGTCACTTTTGACAGTTTGTTTATCTAGGATGTCTTGGGTATGACCACTGAGTTGGAAATTTGGGCTGGTTTGGTCAGTTCTGTCAGTCTGGCCACATGGGCCACTTTGGACATTTAAACCGGTTTCGACATTTAGGCCCATTTGTTCATACTGGATGGTTTGGCCACTTTTGTCATTAAGGCCAGTTAAGACATTAATGGTGTTGTTGTAAGGTGGTGTGGTCACTTTTGACAGTTTACTTGCCTAGGATGCCTTGGGCATGACAACTAAGTTGAACATTTGGGCTGGTTTTGGTCATTTCTGTCAGTGTGGCCACGTGGTCCACTTTGGATATTCAAACCAGTTTTGACATTTAGGCCCATTTCTTCATTCTGGATGGTCTGGCCACTTTTTGTTGTTTTGGTCGTTAAGGCTAGTTAAGACATAAATGGTGTTGTTGTACTTCATTTTTACAGTTTGTTTTCCTAGGATGCCTTCAGCATGACAACTAAGTTGGGGCTGGTTTGGTCACTTGTGTCAGTCTGGCCACATGGGCCACTTTGGTCATATCAACCGGTTTCGACATTTAGGCCCATTTGTCCATTCCAGCTGTTCTGCTCATTTAGGTTAATTTTGACATTTAGGCAACTTTAAACACTGAGGCTTATTTGTTCTCACGGTCTGGCTGGACATTTCAACCGGTTTCAAATGTTAGGCCAGTTAGACATTAAGGTCCATTTTGAAAGGTTAGGAATTAAGGTCTAAATTGATAAGTTTGTGTGCCAAGTGTTGATTTTTCAACAGTGATTAGTCATCATCTACTGTAGTTGAGTTTCATCTAGTGATAAAGTACACAACAGAATATTTATTGTTTTAGATGAAGTCTACTTTTATTAATGTTTTGCACATAACATTTATACATTGTTCCCAGGTGCACGTATTCTGTTAAATATAATTCATTCACCTTGAGAACAAGCCAGGACTTGCACTTAAGAAGGTTGATTATTTAAGGGCTAGGTCATGTGCTTTTTTGCAACTAAACATACAAAATCCATGATGAGAAAAATTGGAAAAGAAATGCGGATGATGCCCAACAACCTGTATGCACGCAAGAGAAAGGTGTCACGAACAAGAATGTTTGATCCTTGAACTTGTTGTCCAATTTTTCCACTGATCTGCCGTGAATCCTGAAAAACTGCATGAGATCTTTCCCGGAATACGGCCAATATCTTGTGGGACTGCCATGGAATCTACTAGTTCTTGGATTCTTTGAAAGTCCTCATCACTTATGAAGTCATTCTTCTCATTCAACCACACATTTTTGATCATGTGTTTGGCTGTCCCGAGGTAAAGATTATGCATGGGATCCACAACAAAATAGCGTATACAGTCAAACTACTCAAGCTCTTGTAAAACTGAGTACCTGGCACCTAACTCTGAACAAAGTCGTTGCTGTGATGCAGCACTTGTTTCTTCCAGTGTTCTCTTTGCAGAACACTTATGTTCTGAAGAGTTTTGAGGCTGCCAGTTCTCTCGATCAAAACCACTGAAATCAAGGTCTCCAGAATTAAAATGCTTCTTACAACGGGAACAACCTTGAGATGCCATGTGACCAAGGAATCCTCCAATTTTCCTTGTAGCTGGAATATCTGCTGAAACACAGATTAAGCCGACTTTGATCGGACGTTTAAATAAACTTCCATAGACAGAGAAACGTTCTTTGCAGGCCCAGAGTGTCTTCAATTCCTGAACAAGTGGTTCCAAAAAAGTGTTTGCAGCAAGTTTTGGTTCTGAAGGGCCAGGTAAAATGCCAACAACAATAATGTTCTCCATTTTATACCTCTCATGCCGAGGAAGGTTGAGTAACACAAGGTAAACTACTCCAACAGATCCAGGGGAATGTTTGTGTGGCCTAAACCAGTCAACATTAAGCATAACAGCTAGGCTGTTAATGTTGCAAAGAAACCCAGATGATGAGAGCTCCTTCCAGACATTTCCCTGATATATGTCTGTTTTGACATTGTCAGGAACAATTTGTTTCCTCCATTCTTGGCACTTCTCCCAAAAGCCAGGCCTACTAAGGAGAACCTGTAGTGATTTGATCACAGAGTTGTAAGGATATACCATCCTTGGGTATAAAAATGTCTTTGTCCCAGTGCGCACAGTCTTTAGGAGTATTTCATCACATGGTCCTTATAAATAAAGAGCAAACAGCCAAAATAAAAAAGAAGAATTGACAAAAATGACATTTAGAATGTTCTTTTCAAAAGCGACATGTATTACCAGCAATTCCTTCAGGCTAAGCTCATTGATATACATGAAAAAAATAACTAAATAAGGGAATATTATTCCTCCAACACTTCTTTCTTCACTAAAGTTGGGTTTTGAAACAATCAAATCAAGTGGTAAGAGAAGGAAAAATGTCAACAATTCCATTGAATCTCACTTTGATAATAATAATGAACATGCAAAATTAGGAGGGTGTCTAACAACTTTGTAAAATTGTGACCAACTGGGGATTAATCCTAAGTGTTTCTGGTGAACAATAAACAACTAGTGGAGTGGTATTTGACTGTCAAAACTGACACTACAGGTCTTGTCAAGAGTGGTTTGCTAACAGGAAATAAATAAACTTGCGTGAATCACTTAACAACGATTTAATTTTTTCAAGCCTCACAACTGCAATGCAATGTAATTCTGGTTACAGTAGTTTTCCATTGTGCTGTTTTATCATATAAAAGCAAAGAGAACGGGCAAAATATTACAGCACATCACACTGTACAACCCAGTTTGACCGGTTTTTTGCTGAAGGAGGGCGAAGCAAAACAAAATGCAGTGGAATAATAAACCTCTTTTTCATTATTTTGGTCGATAATATGCACGGATGTTTTACTCCACATGTATTAGAGCAGTTTTCAATTGAGTGTCAAAAGTAATGTTGTGTTTGCTTTGGTTTTGCTTTACTTCGCTTTCTGATTGGTTAAAAAAGCTCGCGCCACTTTCTCAGCCAATCAGACGAAAAACAAAAACCAATTGTCACTTGCGTGCACACGTTTTCCCGCGCTAAACGCTAATTACTTGTACTTGCTTCGATTTCTGATTGGTTTATTTTGTGTTTTGTTTCTTCTGTGATTGGTTTGAGTAATTACTTTGGTTTTGGTTTTACAACACTCATTTGAAAACCGCTCTATCTACCAAAACACCAAATTAGTGTTTGTATCACCGCATGTTGACCCTGAATGAAACTGATTGCATAATAATTTGACTTCATGACTATTTAACAATTATTCTACGAGGGCGCGCTGGATATCGAATGATAGATAACCAACGAGGCGCGTAGCGCCGAGTTGGTTATAATCATTTGATATCCAGCAAGCCCGAGTAGAATAATTGTTTTATTAAAAACTTAACCACTATTAAAAAATAGTCAAGAAAGAACAGGAAAAATGAGAAAAGAGATTTAAACGGAACAAGAATCGCTCACATGACTGAACGAAAAAGGCGCCAAAACCTTGCGAAGTGTTGCAGCGTTTCATTGAAAAGCTGAATGAATCAATGAAAACTGCTCGAAAGTGAACAAAGTAGCACAAGTTTTGGAAAGAAATCTTCTAATTATTGTCTTTGAAATATGGTACATGTTTGATTTTTCCTGAAACATTGTTGTTAACATCGTTCAAAGCAGATTGAAGCTGTACAATTTCACCATATTAGCTGCTGGAGTTGAAACTGAACAAGTTTGTAATTTGTTCGCACAACGGAGCCATCATGTGCGTGTTTCATCGAACTGAAGACAGAACAAATTTGAACTTGAAGAGGTAATTTCCATGCAACTCAGCAGCAAGATTACTGTAGTGAGGAACATTAGAAGTCATCATCATAGTTTGTTAAATGCAAAGTGCAAAATGCAGTGGTTCTCGGTTTAGAGGTTGCGGACGGAATGGTAAGCTTAAAAACAACATTCAAACAACTGGAAAAGCGATTCAACTCCGTTTACATGGCATCCGATTTCTATCTGAGCATTTGGACCTGTTGGAACACAGAGCTACAACGAGTGCAGGTAAACCAGTGTCAATTTTGCGTGTTACATGCAAAGGCGAAAAAAATCTCGCCCTTTCTTCCTTCTTGGTAGTTTGCCGCTGTATTTTGTTAGTAAACTTACTTGTTTAGACTGCTTCATGATTTTCGCACCGACTCGCCATGAATTTGTGTGATAGTTTTTATTAAATGCTCCTGCCCCATTTCACTGTGTTTTATTTTGTCTTGTCTTGACAATTTGAAGTGAAAAGCTTTCCTGATAAAACCTACCGTGTTCAATTTCAATGATCGACGTGACGATCGATGAAAGAAATTAATTGTAAACACGACGCTTAATGCTTAAATTTCTATTTCCGCACAGTTTCTTCAAACAATTTTGACTTGTGTTAGACGACGCTGTTGGTGATGCTTGTTGGAGACGATGTTGGAATTTCTGCTTAATTTAAATTCGCTGCCAAGTGATTTTTCTCGTCCATTTTTCTCGTCGGGTTGCTCGAGAGGAAAAAAACTTTCAGCTCACTTTGTTGTTGAGTGTTCATTGACCATATTTGTCGCAGCAGGTATATGAGCTGATAGCCTAGCTCCGTTCAGCCAATCAAAATGCTAGAAATCCAATATACCTAGTCCAGTTTTTAATAAATATATATATACATGTAGTTTTGTGACACATGGTAAGGAATTAGCCAATCACTTAGGTGAGGAGGAGCAAGCTAAGTTTCAATAAAAAGTTCTTACTAGTTTTCCAATGGATTGCTGGGGATGGTGGGGATTGGATTTATTAGTAGACAATAGAAGTAGACTTACCTCGCTTATTCCTCTGTGGGTGCCTTGACCATGGCACAAACCTACACCTAGCTGACACTTGCCTTCCACAGCGGCTCTGGATACAGTCTTTGTAATCATATAAAGTCTTGCATTTAGGGCAGACAACATATTTAACAAAGTCATCATTGTTCATAAGTCCAAGATGTTTCTTGAGCTTGTATAGGGTATTGGGCATGCACCTTGCTACTTTAGCCATAGCACTGTTCTCATCAAAAGTCCCAACAATCCAGAGAAAACGACTAAGAAACTTAAGCAGCATCTCCACTGCTGAATCACTGACAGAAAATCCGCATTGCCATGAAAATAAAAATAACAAAAGCCAATAAAGAAGCACGCCAGTTTTCTGGGGTAATGCATGTAGCCAAGAGCCGTTGTTGGCAGTTTCTTGTTCTTGTCGCTGGTTTTGATCAAAGTCTTCTCCTGGCTCACTGTCCTCCTGACAGCTCTCCCAGTTCTCACTAACAGAGTCACCAGAAGTGTCTTGATTGCACTCAGAATCACCTGAATCATCATCGTCGAAATGAGCTAAATCCTCCTCAGTAAACCGCTTTCTTAATCTGTCCCTTAATCTCTTTCTGAGATCTGATGGCAACATGGGTTCAGCGTCAAATCCTGCGTCAACATCCCCGCAGTAATCACTCCCAACATCCGATGACACATCCAATTCCTCTGGTGGCTCTGTATCCAATGTATCATTCAAACTGTCGAAGAGATCAAAGGCGGTCTCATCAGATTCCGGTGCATCGTCTCCACAAGAATGTGATCTAGATCCAGAGTATGAGTAGCTTTTTCCGCAGCGAGAACACTCAATGCGACGTCTGATCCTTTTCTTTGACTTTCGAGGCGAAGTTCGTTTCGGCATACCCAAATCTTTCGCTTGAAACTCTCCTGTTTGCTACGATTTTCGAGAGAACTTGCCAAGAATTTCTGTTTTGCCGCCGTAAAATGAAAATCCGCTGATCAAAAATTATTCTTGGCCCAAATTCGTCCCCAGAGTATGGACGCGCATCCCGGTTTTTCCCTGTTGGCCAATAGGAGCCTCGGTATTATTTTATGGGCCAATCACATCGCTTGTTTACTGTTTGCGCGCCATTGTTGACTTTTGCAGTCATACTTGTCAAGCATTTCATCGTTGATCGTCGATTTGGAAGGCTGGGTTTTATTTCTTGATCTTTGGAGCGATAAGATGTCAAGTAACCGGATGAACGGAGGATCGGAATTTCGAACGATTCTCACCAGAATCAATGAAGTCAAAAGCGTACTTCAACAAAGCGAACACGTTGAGCTAGCAAAACAGCTGCGCGAAGTGAATGACTCTTTACGGGTCATTGAGGGCAATCATGCCGACTTTTCGGACGCCGTTTTCAAAACGATGCATGACATTCAGACAGCCATGGACAACGGCTTCAAGGCGATGGAGGCAAAATTAGTTGCTCTAGAGGCTAAGCTTGAAGGTAGAGATGAAAGCGCTGCTGGACCCACTACGCCGTCGCCTCCGAGCTCAGGCAGGAAAAGAAAGATTATTCGTCACCCAGATCTGTCGGTAAGCAAGTTTAAGGTCAAAATGAAAGCTCAGTACGCTTAAATAGGAACTTTGATATATGTTTACTTCTTGTGAAGTAAACTATCTCGAGATTCTTTTCAAAAACAGAGTTTGAAAGCCATTTCACTTTCAAATTACGCGCCGCACGTAAGCAATTTTTCACACCTTTTGTTCATGGAATCAAAGTGCAATACCGGATCCCCCCTATAGTTTAGAGCGAAAAGGCTGATAGAAACTAGTGACTGAAGCGTTTGTTAGGAAGGATTTCCTACTAAGTAAAAACCTGTGAGCTACCACAAGATAGGTAGGTCCTATTAGTGACCAGTGTCTGACTTCTGCTTACAATTTTTCACAACTTGATCATTTCACAACATGCATGCAGTAATAGAAGTGATCACCAAAAAAGAAATGTCTTGATGTTTTAACAGATTCCCCTAGATTTCTCATATAAGAAATACAGTATATGAAGGCCATTATAGGAAATTTTCAGCATTTCGTGAATTTTGGTAAATGTTTCTGCTATCTGGAACCAGTAAAAGAAACCAATATTATTGTGTGAATTATAATTTACAGGAGAATAAGACAGCTATCCCTCATTTGAGCAAAAAACTGAGCAACATCAACCAAGGGGGACAACTTAGTTTTGATTTAAGATACAATGTAGTGGAAGATTCTGAATAACTGGGGTTTACTTGCCTATTAACCATCTGAAACAAGATGTGGTTGAGATAGTGGGGGATTTGAAATTGGGCTGTTAGCAGTCCCGCTGTGGATAATCAAGAGGGTGAGTAAAAGCCGGAGCATGAGCTATCATCAGCATGGGGGAGACGCGGATCAGTTCCCCTCCACTCATTCAATCCAGGTTTCAGCTTTATCCCTTGGCTATTTTATGCGTTCTCTCGGCTATCCAGAAAGGAACTGCCAGTAGTCTAAATCAAAATATCCAGGGTTTGCTACACCTTCTTTTTATTTTAGACTTGTTTAGTTTGTGTTAAAGTCCACATCAGTTTTGAGCTGCAAGTTTTATAACTTGCTTTCCCAAACAAACATTCATGTATGTTTTGGTTGGTTGATTGCTGAAATTGTCTCTTACTGGTTTTAACTTCACAGCATTATGTCCGTTCCAAGATGGAGCAGTTGGGACTCTCGTGGAGTACTGATAAGAAGTATGTTTTTAATTGTGATGTTCATAACTTTGCTGAAAATGATGAGTTGATCTTTGGTTACAAAATTCCCCACTGTAGGGATAGGTTGTTGTTACATAAACATGCCCATTTTGTGGTGGTCCCAAAATCTGCTGGCTACCTTATGTTTTAAAATCCATTTAGAATTGTTAACCAGTATTTTTAATTGAGTATCCACTGACAATCAAATGCCTTAGGATGGACTTGCAAATTAAAAGTGGATCAAATTCACCATGTCTGACTGGCCTTGACCCTCCTGTAGCTTAACATTTCATATGTGCATTTTATGAAAATTCTTATGGTGCAAGAAATGACATAGTTTCTCCTTAACCAGCATCAGAGTGAGTCTCCTTTAAGAGATGTTTCAGGGAGAAGGTTCTTTGATATGTACAAAACAACTTCCAGAATATTTTAAACTGTTGGTTTTTGTCAGCAACAAAGGTTTTATTTATGTAGTTCTTTTAAGATAGAAATTATGCTCCAGCTTTCTTTAAATTTAAAACTCTTTAAACGTGGGTAAAATATTAATAATGACTGAAATTAAAGTTTGTGAATTTTGACAAAGTTTTCATGCTGACAGAAAATGAAATGCCCATTACATGGCAAGGCCATCGGATCTCACTGGTTTGGTATTAGACACTGTACTTTACTGTATGCTATTCACCACCTGTTTGGTCTGTAATGGGGAAAACTGACATGGGGTACGTACATCTTCTCTGATTTGTGTATGGCCAGGGCTTGAACTGGACTGTTGAGGCAGCAGTCCATCTAAAGAGGTAGCTTGAAACAATCAAGTTCAAGGTTTAATTTCAAAAACACATTAAAATTTGGATGATATTTTTTTTCAGGGAAAATGAAGCCCCTAACCAGGCAATTTTCACAACTTTAATGAAGGAGATCATGGAAGTGGATCAAATTAAGAATGACCCACTCTGTACAGAAAGGCGCGTGGTGGGTAAGTTATGATTGTGCCCTGTAGAAAATATACTCAAACTTTTACTGTTTTAGTGAAGTTATTTAAGGGTGTTGTTTCATTTATTCAGTATATTCAGGGTTGTCCCTAACAGCCGGCAGCCGGCAGAATTAACCGGCTACTTGGGTCGTTTGTGCCGGCTACTTTCGTGATATATATATATATGTATTTTTAAAGATAAATTATTTGTTCCTTTACTGGCACAGATATACAGCTATTTCAATTAATGCCGTCAGAAAACCTACGCGATAGGACCGCTAAGTGATATAGGTAATTCATTTAAAACTTTACCAAACTTACCTATGGCTCACCCCTACACAAAATAAATCACATAGGCAAGTGCTCATCGTGCTTTTACCCATCCTGTGGGAGTGACAACCGTGAAATTACAGCAGAATCACAAAAGATTTGCATCTACGACCCACACTTCCTTTCGGTCTTGTCTCGTGAGCTCGATGCTTTAAAATCCGACAACGTTAATTGAAATAGCTGTATGAAAATGAAACTTATTTCCCATTGCAGTTTATTGACTTAAAAATAATCTGCTTGGCACAGAGATGCACGATTAGTTCTGGGAATTACATGTAGAAAACCACTGAAGGCATGAGTTTATACAAATAAAATTGAAAAGTTATAATTACTTTTGGAACTGACATTATTGGAAATTTGTGCTCAGGATCAAGGAAACTCCATTTCTGGGGACTTAAAAAATGTAAAAATTTCCTGGGGGGCATGCCCCCAGACCCCCTAGAAGGGATCATCTTCGGCGCTCTATAATCACCATCCGGCTACTTAGAAATTTTTCCCAGCTACTTGAAAAGTTGTGGACAACCCTGGATATTGATGTTGAAACATAAAAGATCAGAGTGCTCCATACCTGTTGAAAAAATAACAAGTTCTTATGTGATAATAAGGACAGTATTTACCTAAAATGTCTTGAAGCTCTTTGAATGAAAGACAGAACATTCATTTAAATACAATGTATCTGTAGGCAAAATATGTACACAGTAATAAACAGCAAAAATGTTTTGACATGTTTGTTGATGACACATGGATCAAACTAGTTTTGTCTACAAAAAATAGTTTAAAAAATAATGAATGGTGGTAGCAGGTTTTTGTTTTTTTGTTTTTAGATGCCATTTCCCAGAACTTTGCCTCAGTCAAGAAGCGAAAAAGACAAGAAGAAAATGGGACTTATGAAAAATATCAGCAAGAACAGAAGAGAAGGCAAAGGATAAAAAGGGTAAAGGTTTCTCTCTCTTGCATAAAATTAATTCAAAGTAAATATAAATAACAGAAGTTTGACAAAAGGGTTGTAATGTATGATTGTGTAGGTCCCCAGCTGTTATCCAGAACTCAATTTTTTCAAATTACATGCCGACTCAAACAGAACAAACAGAAACCTGTTTCCCTGGAAGAGGCTGGCACAGCTATACTACTGCCTATCTTAAAATATTTTTCTTTCCATTTTTCTGAAGCCACATAAATGTGATGGGCAGAGATAGTGGATGAGATAGCAGGTCCACCCCCCTACTATAAGTCTAGAACGTTTTCCAGGCTAGGCAAGTTATTTAGATCATAGATGAATGTTAGTTTAATAAATAAATATCCATTGAGTCTTACTGATTATCATTACAGCTGGCCAATATACATCGGATAATGGTACTTATTATAAAGCACACCACAGAATGTCTTTCAGGACCTCTTCTGCAAATTAAATATGATTCAGCTACAAAAAATCACTCCCTTTTTATATCTGTCCATTTTAGAAACAGGAAAGAAGATTCAAAGTAACAACTGAAGAGGAGAAGAAGGAGCCAGTGTACGAGGCGCTGCACATAAACCTGGTGTCCTCAGATGAATCAGATGCAGAGGAGGATGCCCTAAAAACCAGACCCTTAACCTGGAGGACAGAAGAAGTGACAGACTTCTTCAAACGCCTTGATGAAAGATGGAAGGCAAGCTTGTCATCTCAGCAGAAGCGGCAATGTGTAAACCGGAGGCTTGGATTGCCAAGTGAAAGAACCACACATGGAGTCCCACAGCATTTGCTTTGGGCTGTACGTGCTGTGTAGGTTCTATTTAAAATTTATTTTTTTTGCTGGGTAGCGTTATTTACAGGCCGATTAAGATTGTATGATTTTTGCTTACGACTGACATGTGTGACTTTTGTAGCATGCACTGCTAGTGTCAGGCAAAGATCGTAAATAACCCTTGATTCTAACATTTTGATAATTGTGGCTACAGCGGTCAACAGTTGTAAGCAAAAATTTTACCATCTAATTAAACAATGGAGTTCTTCTGTCGTGCACTGCCATGTGACACAAGTGTAGGTTGCCCAAGGAAATTTGATGTTCACAACAATTACTAACCACAAGAACGTAGTTCGAGGGCTTATATGAACTTTGAACATCAAATTTCCAAGGAAACCTATCACACATAGGGCCTGAGACTGACCTGAGGAAGAACTCTATTGTTTTTATTGTAATGCAGCACTCTGTGCTGATAGGCGCCCACTGAGGAGAGACACTATCGCATCACGTGACCGATTTCGACCACTGGGAGCACACCAAAATTTAGCGTTGGACTATAATCGGCCTTAGGGGTGTCATGAAAGACCGCTGACTAAAATTCTTTTCAAGTATAAAAACTCAGCTATTTCTCATGATTTATTTAAGCATTTCAGCTGTAATGATCTTTTGTCTTATGGGCATAAAAAAGTTTGTCTTAAGCAATACTGACAGTTTCAGCCATTCCCAATCACACATGTCCCACTGCAGCACTTTCATTTAAGTTGGAAAAACTGACTTGGTGAATGTCAATCCAAGACTAGAAAAGCTGGTAAAATTCATTCAAATTAAAGATTTCAAATTCTAAATTAAAAGAGAAAATGGTATTTAGCTAAAAGCCTTCCTATTCTCATCATTTCATCAATTGAAATGGGCTTCAGTGCTTGGTAGTGATTGGTAACTGCAGTAGGACTCATCCAGGCAAGGATAAAATCTTAACAAAGGTTTCTATTTTGTTTCTTAATATTTTTTCAATGCTACATAATTATATATATGTAACGATTTCACAGTATAAGATTAGTCAGTAGAAACTGCATGAAGAGCAAACATTTTTGGCAGACACAATCCCTATGAAGCTGGATTTAACATTCAAAGTTTACTAATCTTGAAACACGCCCTTGTAAAATGGCTACCGGGATCCCGGCGGGATCCCGCCAAGAATCCCGCTTCCTACCGGGATCTTGCCGGGAAATGAAAAATCTTGCCGGGAAACGGAATTTCCCCGCCGGGATTCTAACGGGATCTTGGCAAGAAAAAATCTTGGCCGAGATCTTGGCAAGAATCCCGGCGAGAGTTTTGGTTCCCGGCGTGATCTTGCCAAGACCTCGGTGATCCCGCCAAGACAACCGTAATCTCGGCAAGACAACTACGATCTTGGCAAGATGCGCAGATTCATAACTGACCGTGATGAGACTTCAGAAAAAATATTACAAGTTGTGGTATGTAGAGTCCGAGCAAACATTAGCGAGGTCTATTGCAATTGATATTTTTATCAGGGTTCGTTTCAAACAGCGATCTTGTATGGCTCGTTATGTTGATGAATAAAAAAATAGGGCGATCATCGTGCGGGAGTTCGCGCTGGCACGTTGTGCGAGATTGTAAAGACGATGGTCAATAATCCCGAACTCTATTAATCTTGAAAAGTTTATAATCTACAAACGTGATTAAAGTGACAATTAACGCAGTGCTGTATCCGTAAGGAGAATCATTCCTGGATCTCGATATAACTGAAACTAACAATCGACGAAGAGCAACTTAACCGGCGGTTGTTTTGTAGCTTTGCCGCTACGCGCGACATCTACCAAAATAGCAACGATCAGAAACGCTGCTGGCGCTGATCGGCTCTGTTTTACAAGTCATTTCATTTTATCAGACCACTGATGTCTATTTGTTGTCACTAATAAGCTTACCTTTTATGCAGGGGACTTCGTTTTCGCATCCCCGTATTTTAAATGACTACTTCTGTCTAGGTGATGTCATGTCATCTCTTTGTTGAACTTTCTTTATAAGCCACCACGGAAGAGTTAAGCAAGGGTTTTTAAATACTGTTTCCTGTGACTAATATGTTGTCGTTCTGAATTTAACTTTTTTCGCTGCTTGCCGGCCATGTACCTAATACCGCAGTCGCGCCAAAAAATCCCGCCTTGACTCCCGCCATTGCGTTAATGGAGCAATCTGATTGGTTGATTCAATCACGCCATCGGCGAGCGGTGCTCGCGTAACCCAAAAAGTGCGAGAACTTTTCCACAAACAAGTTGAAAATGGCTTCTTTTTGTTGTATGTACAGGGGAAAATTGAAACGTTTAACTTATTATTTTTACCGAAAACAACATGGTTCTGTCAAGTTTGAAGCAAGAGAACGTTTTGAAAGAAATTCAAGAAACTGTTGTCAACGAGAGAACGGCCGGCATGCTAAACCCAGCAAAACAATCCACACTAAAGTGTACTGAGAATGAACTTAAACAAAGGATGAGAAGATATTGTGGACAAAGCTACATTTGAGGAATAAACACTCGAGTTAAATGCTTTCAAAAATTTTCAAAGGACGTCTATAGTCTCTACAGTTTACTAATTTGCCGCGATGGAAGCCGCTAACTGGGTTTCTTTCCTTCGACGAGTCTGGTCGCTCCGAGCATCCAACATGTGAGAAAAAGGTCAGTGAGTTTCACTTTTATATTTCACTCAGAAGCCTCAGCGTGTACTGCTGTTCGTTGCCTTTTTTTTTCGCTGAAAGAACCCTTTTATATGTCGTCCACTGTTAACCTTTAATTTATTTTAATTGGTGAAGTTGATTTCAGTCAAGTAAACTGACCATTGGCGGGTCTTTCACAGAGAGGCTCCTTTGTGACGAAAAATCAACACTGACAAAATGCTTGACTTACCTATAAAAATGTGTGAGGATGGTATAAATAAACTTACTTACCGGTAACTAATTTGCTCTTAGACATTACTAAAGCATTCATTTTGTGAGTTCAAAAGTAAGCTTAATTTTCGCCGTCTTCTCCAGATTTGCGTAAACTTGACACAATTTAGCCCGATAGCGAACAGAACAGCCAGGTGACACGTCTGACAAATTTCAGAATTTGCGGCAAGTTGCAGAATCTTATACTGAAAATGGTTCCTTGTTAAACAGTTTTAGATGCAAAACAACAGCAACAATATATAAATAATTTGCGATCGACAATTTCACGAGCTTTGCACTACATGACAAAATAATCGTGACTTGCGTGACCACAGTTTACCGAGCAGCCAATTTCTGCAAGACTTGAAGACGCCACAAAACAAACACTTTATTTTTACAGTGTCATTTTCCTTGTTCAGTTTCTTTACTCGAACCTTTAAGGAAAATAAAAAAGGTTCGAGTTATTTGAAGGTTTGAGTTACCGAAGGCAAATTTCTGAAGGAAATGTTGTGAAGAGAAAAAAGCGTTCACCTCGAGTTATAAAGTTGGCGGGAGCTTCGTTTAACTGAGGCTTCAAGTTACCGGGAAGTATAGTTTGTTTGTAATCCCTTGAATTCTATTTTTCTTTGTTCGGTGTTGTCGGTTTCACCTTTTTATTCTCCATAACGTGTTCTCCCTTTGTATTCTTTCCCAAGGCGAATAGTTGAGGAAGAACTACGCAAGATAAATTCCAATTAACAAATTGAGACAGTCTAATTAGATGCACATAGTTTTCATTTAAAAGGTCCTCGCACATTCTGTTTTCAGTTGAACTATCCAAAATAAAGTACAAAGACAAAGGAAAATAACGGTATTATTTACTAGATACAATTTATTGGATTCTTTGGGTTATACAAAAACAGATGGTCATCCCTGTTCATACCTACATGGTCATATTTCATGTTTACATTTATAAACAAGTTGAAGCGCAATGCAAGCGGCGCAGTTGTTTTCCACAAATTCCCCACCTTTGCTAGTATTTAGCGATTTAATTTGTGTTTGCATAAGCTTCGCCCAATTACAAACCCTGCACGTATGTTCAGGCAGAACGCGTTAACAAAATTTAATACACTTACGTTTATTAAAGAAAGAGTAATATTGAAATGACGATGTAGATTAACCTAGAATCTGAAACGGTGTGCATGTTATAAACGTAAGCCTTTCCACCTGTCTCCTCCAGTGGGGCGGTTCCGTGAAATTCTGAATGCTTTGGAGTACTAAGCAATATTTGTTCCTTTGATGACAATTGTAAAACGTGCTTCGCAAAACTGCGTTGCCAGATACTTCAGATTTCACACGTTTCTTTCACTCAGCATTTAAATTTCCACTGACAATTTTCGTCCAGCACACTGTTCTTTTCTTAGATGATCATGAACAAACCCGAGTTTCTGCACGGCCACTATTCCATGCTTTGTCTTGACTACAAATAAATCGATCTCTCTGAACCGCGAACACATATCGTTTACATGTAAGCGTACAAAATGCAAGTGTGAACAAACACAAAACAAAACACCATCAAACTCTTCCTGTTCGTTGGTTTATTCTCCTGCAGATGCTACGGATTTCACAGCAAATAAAGAAGACACTTGCCTTTTTCCACCAGCAACGCTCCTGGCACCACGAGGCTTTCATGGGGAACGTGGAAATTAACCAAAAACGTTAAATTCGGCGCGCTAAAGTAACAACACATGCACGTGAACTATTCTTTGTCTTCTCGTAATTGTCACATGGAAATAGTACCACATTACGGATAATTCAATTAAGAAACACGTGCAAGGCTGATAACAATCATGTCAACAATACTTGGGACTGCAATATAGGACATAGTTTTGTCAGCGTCTGGTAGTTTGATTAATGTTAATTACGTTCTCATCGCGAATCCTGGCAAGATTCCACACAGGACCCCCGGAGATTTTGGCTGACGGGAATTTCGCTTTCCGACCGGATCTCAGCAAGATTTTGACCGCAAGGGGTTTTGTTTCCCGCCGCGAATCCCGGCAACACTCCCACCGAGATATCCGGTTACCCGCCAAGAATCCCGGCAAGACTCCCGCCGGGATCCCGCCGAGATTTTGGCCGCCGGGAATCCCGCCTCCCGCCAAGAATCCCGGCAAGATTCCCGCCGGGATCCCGCCGAGATTTTGGCCGCCGGGAATCCCGCCTCCCGCCAAGAATCCCGGCAAGATTCCCGCCCGGATCCCGCCGGGAATCCCGCCTCCCGCCAAGAATCCCGGCAAGATTCCCGCCGGGATCCTGCCGAGATTTTGGCCGCTGGGAATCCCGCCTCCCGCCAAGAATCCCGGTAAGAATCCCGGCGGCCAAAATCTCGGCGGGATCCCGGCGGGAATCTTGCCGGGATTCTTGGCGGGAGGCGGGATTCCCGGCGGCCAAAATCTCGGCGGGATCCCGGCGGGAATCTTGCCGGGATCTTGGCAAGATCCCGCCAAGATCCCGGTACCATTTTTACAAGGGCGTAGCTTATTTATATGTTTCCTATATAACTGAGCCCTGATGATAGCAATTATACCATGTTTCCATAGTATATTATTATATACTACTAAACTGGCGAAGGACATGTGAACTCAGCGGCACTGAGGCACATAAGCCATGACTTAAGGTCAAATATCTTCCCATTCTACTTTTGACCGAATTGAACTGTGTATGGTTATGAAAACTAAATACATGTAATAGTGGGTTTTGTAGCCAAGGTTCGCTTCCACTTTGTTTGATATATTTAGCACTGTTCTTCAAAGTCAAATGTTAGATGTTATGCAGAGAATTGCTTTTTGTTGCATGATGACGTAGACCTGCGTAGGGCATATACAGTATATTTCTATTATGGCTCCCTGGTTATGCATTTGTTGATATGTATATTTCAAAGATTAGTCTTGTTAGTTTAATGTAAAAGCTGCTAAAGGACCAAATAGTGAGAGCTTATGATATAGTCAAAATGTTGAGGGGAGGGAGACTTCCTGTCTCTTGTAGCCTACTGCTATATATATATTTTTTCAAAAATACTAAATACTTTTAATTAGATAAACGGACACACCAATGTTAAGTTAAGATGGTGAGTCCTTTAACACTTGTAAAAGTGTTTTTTTTTTACATTCTAAATAAATTATGTTTTTAAAATCTACTTTAAAAGTGTTGTCATCTTCGCCTGATTTAGTCTCCCAAACTTTGAAAGTTGACAAAAGCTGTGAATCATGGAACTTGGGAAATGACCTAAAACGCGGATGGGGTAGGGAATGCAAAAAAAAACGGAGAAAAACGCCTTTTTTCTTAATATTCAACCCCACAGAAAATGCAAACACGAGTAAAACGCCACGAACCCCAGAAGAAAGCACCGGTTTTCTTGAATTCACTCGAAATCGCCACTCCAGAAAATGCGAGAAAAACTTCGGAATACGAGATATTTTCCTTGCGTTTACCAGGTGACGAACGCTGGAAAACACTCGTTTTCCTGAATTCACCTTCCCAAAAATGCAAGAAAACACGCTGAAAACGCCTGCCAATATCCTGGAATAACTGCTGTTTTCCCTGTGATAGCTGATCGGTGAACACTGGAATACAAGCCATTTTCCATCCGTTGACCGATCCGTGAACTCTGAAAAACACGCTATTTTCCTTAAGTTAACCGAATGTTTTCCGTTGGAAAACATGCCTTTTCTTGAATTCACCATCCCTGGAAGTTCTAGACAACACAACGAAAACGTCTGTGAATGTCGGAATACAGGCTTTTTTCCGTGCGTTAGCCGCTCGGTGAACGCTGGAAAACGAGCGTTTTCCGACATTTACTGACGTTAACCATTCCGGCAAACAAGGGAAAATGCAGGATTTCACTTGTGAACTGCGGTGAAAACCATGTTTTCCAGTGAGAAAACTTCAGTGAATGCTGGTTAACAAGACGTTTGCCGAGTGTTAACCAACCGGTGAATGCCAGAAAATGCACGTTTTCTGGCGTTTGCAGTACAGGAAAACTACCGGATAATGGAACGAATACCGCAAATTCACCGACCCGAAAACATTTGGAAAACCTTGGATTTTCCGGTTGGTGAACAACAGAAAATGCCGGTTAATGCCGCGTTTTATGTAAATTCGCCGCGCGTTTTCTGAACCAGAAAACACCACTTTTTTTGCCGTGCAAAATTCAACATTCCCCCCCCGCTTCTGTGAAATTCATCATCCCTTGCATGTGTAAGATCTAAGAAAGTCGAGACTTACCAAAGCTACAACACGATAACAATCGATGGTGCTTTCACGTGGTCTTATCTGTCGCGCACGCTTGCTATCCTCAATAAATTTGTTTATGGTTTCTTCTGTTAAAGAAATATGTTTACTTAGAACTTTTTATTCCACTGTTGTTTCTAAAACACAGAAACTGAGATCTCACAAACTTACAAGTTCATGCTGTGCCGCCCGTAATGCCGTCCATTGCGTATGAATGTCTTTGTGTCATCACATTGCTCGCGAATGAAATATACAAGTCCTTGTTTGCTTTCAATCTTCCCTTTAGTGGCAAGTAGTATCAGTTCTTGTTTTTCAAACATATATTTTCACGGGAAGCTTTGAATTCCTTAAAATTGCGATCAAAAAAGTCTATGTGAGTTCGCAAAGAATTCACCGCCATGTTGGGTTTATTTAGTAACCTTAGCAACGTAAGTTTCAGTTTCTCTCAATTATTACGAGGCAAGGTCACTAAGCTACTTTGGCTCATGTTCTCGGTCACATCGCATTTACTTGGCACGATAATTACTCTGTATGAAAGGAATGAAAACACAATGTTAGTCTACACGGATTATAAATCGAGGAAGAATGACTCAGGTACAAAAAGTTTTCACTTTTGATAGTGTTCTGAGATGTAGCTGTTTTTGACAATGTTTTCGATAAGAAGCATAAGACATCAAATTTGCAGGCCTCTCAATTTTGGTTACACTTGTGATTTCTTAAACCATGTTAAATACTTAACAATTTATAGTGTGTCGCAGACTCTTAATAAACTTTTCCTTACTTATTGGGAAATCATCAGATTGCTTTTCTGTCCGAGAAATATTGCCAAAAATCGGAGGGCGCCCTATGCATGAGTGCGGCCTATACCCGTCCGAATACGGTACCCCCTTTCGCCATATTTCGTCTTATTTAGTATTAAGAAATCACCCCGCTATGGTGCAATGACCAATGCAATATTTTCATTTCCTGGCCTTTGCATGACTTAAATGTTTCTAACTTTTTCATCTCCAAAAATGGATGGGTTCGGGGGTCACTACAGAGGACTGCACGGGAAGGTTTAGCCAGAAAGAGTGCTTTTTTGCGCTATGTTGTACGATGTTGCAAAATTTGCCGCCGCAGTAGTTTTGTGGTATTTAGTAAATCAACCAGCGATTTCCTCCGTCACCCTACAATGCATTCCAAGCATTAACCCTTTGGTGGAAATTAAAAAACTATTACATGAACTGGACTCATGTAAAAACACACATGATAATAATAACAATGAAACATTTACTCGCCTCAAAAATACTCAACTCTGCCAGAAGAGCCAAAAAACAGAAGACATGTCCGTTCTTGTTCTCCCTCCACATTACGGTTTTGCGCCCCATGAAACACGTCGATCGAACATGCAAATTAGCTTCCAAAAAAACGTACAGGGTATGCGTAACAAGATGCACAACTGTCAATCATTCAAGTCCCGAGTGTATATCAATGTCATAACCATTGTTTCTGCTCTCAGCGTTCGAATCATTGACCTATTCATCGAGGAACAATGCTCGTAATTAGGAAAGCCATCGCGGTTTAACCTCTATTGTTAAAAATAATTCACACCTGAAATTAAAATAAACGTGAAGCATTATGAACATGTCGTGTGAAGTCCGTAGATTAAAATGGGTTAGAATAAACGGATAAACTATTCGGTAAACAGGCAAACGATCGATCGCTTATTAAAACGCAGCCAAAAGTGACTGAACAGCTGGCAAAGCATTCTACGTAATTATAATTGGTTCAAAATGTCTAAAAAATGTTCTTTATCTTTTCGTCAAAATCCTTTAGGTATCCAAATACTTGACGGCAAATTAAACCAGACATTGCAAGCGAAGATTTAAGAGAACTGAAACAGTGACTTTCGAAAACTACAGAAAGTCTGACACGCTCACACTGCCAGATATCTAACTAACATGCCACTTTATTCTCTCGTGATTCTGACAACACAAAATCTAAAGTACTTTCTGACATGTGCCATTGAGTGGTGTTTAACAGTCCTGTCTTTCCTTTCTACGGCGCGTTGTTGAATACTAGTGGAAAGCTTTATTTGTCTACGCAGCTAAACACGCGCGCGCTGAGCTAGCTGAACCACGTGCACGCGAGACTCAGCCTCCACTAAAACTCGAATTATCAAGACCTCTCTTTTTTTAATACTGTACGCGAACACGTAAATAAAATTCTTCGTTTAAACAGACAACAGCAGATGATCAATGTCTGTGTAGATTTCCACACGACTCGTGTAAGCTTAAGTGTATTCCCACGCGGCGGTCGCTCAAAGTTTTGTTGTAATAAACGAAATATTTTTCGCACGTTTCTGGTTGAGCAATTTTCATTTCCTCTACAGCCATCATTAATCGAAAGTGAGAGCATTTTTCGCACATTTCCACGATAGCAATTACTCCTATTGTCTTTTCACGGACGGGAAGGACAGCCCTATAAATCCCTTTTGGGAATACTCGGTATTGAAGTCAAAGAGAACCAAAAATGGCAGCGTGCTTTGTGAGCGCGCACAGCATCATGGATACCCCACATTTTTCGGGCGACACAGTTCATGGGGCGCGAAACCGTAATGAGCAGATGTCCATTTGCAAATACATAGTTGGCGGAAGTTGACCAAACTGCATGAAAAAGGAATCAATGGTTCACACCACCCTGAGCACTTATTTTGAAGTGAACCTGGCGACATTTAGTGGTGACCTCTTCAAATCTAATGACATCAATTGCAGAAAAAAGTGCACTCAGGGTGCTGAATTCTGTCCTGTGTATATCTTGGCTAGTGAATGCGTTCTGACCACTTGCAGTTAACTTCTCTTTCTTGCATTACAGCGTATTTAAATATGAATGTGAGGCGGTTTCGGCCTAGAGCTGCAAAATTGCTCGAAATTGTCTCACATCCACATTCAAATACATTGTGATGCAAATGAGAATAGGTAACTGTGAAAAGGGCTATTACAAAGAACGCCCTTGTGCATCCATATTTATTTATTTCTTTGTTTGTTTATGATGTTGTTTGCATCCAAAGCAATACGTGCAGCAACATGTTAATGGTTAAGTTGCTGTCGTGGGCCCTCTGGCACAAGTCAATAAAAGCCCCCGCTTGGGTGTGGCAGTTTCCCAATACTCCTGTAATGTGTGTCTTTAATTTCCAGGCATTGCCATCAGTCTAAAATACAAGAATACAACATATGTTTACCTATGCTACAGTGTACTTATAAAAATAGAATCTTGGAGAGAATTCAAACCTTGTTAATACGAACAAAATAACTAAAAACAAAAGCAGAACAAAGTGTCTTTGTAAGGAGACTGTTGTGATGAAACCAATTGGATGTTTTTCTCGCGAATCAACAACCTTTTTATTTTCCTCTGTTGCGGCCATGGCCGGGTCCTTACAAATCTTGCCAATTTTCAGATTAAAATTAGTCATTTTGTTTCTCATTTCTCACCTGTCACTTAACTTAATCGACACTCGGTCTCAGACATCTATACCAGGTATCAGCTCAAATCTGTCAAAATAATCCACTTCTATGGAGGTTATATTACTGTTTTAAATTGTATTTACCTAGCTTTGTTGTGTTTGTAAGATGGGGGAGGTTATGCTTTCCTTGGTCCATTCCATCAAGTGCGATGGACAAATACTTGTTGGGCTGCCCTTTCACCTTCGCCCTGTGTTAACAATATTTTGTTCGTTTTGCTCTGTTGAAAAATATTTGAAAAGATTAACACCCATTCCCAATTAAAGTGAGCCATTGAGATTTAAGAAATCGAAAAAAATTAACTTTCCCCGATTGTGTTCTCGATTATTCTAACAGAAACCTTTATAATATAGTGACAAAAATTTGAAAAAATTAGCATGTAATTCTAAATTGTCTCACTTTTAATGACATTTTTATCGGTGGGGGTGGCCATTAAAAAAATAACATTTTTTTACAATGTGTCGAGTTGAATATTGCTTTTTTTGTACCGGTATGTCAAATGAAATCTTAAAATTTCCATCTAGCATAAACGCCGATATAATTATCCACACATAATGTCAAAACAAAACATATCCTTTAATTCCAGTCTTCGTTTGAGCTTTTACAGATCATCAGGGTTAAAAAATTTAAAAAATGCCACAATGTCTAAAGTTCTTAATAGTAACTTTATCTTTCTGGGTATGTTAAAGATTTTTGCAGTTATAAAAACTACCTCGTATTGTTTTTGCATATTTTTCAGTCTTTTGATCATTGAATCTGCCAAAATTTTATTTTTTTGTTTTTCCATGGTAACGGTTTCGGTAATGGAGATTATGGTTAAAACGTCTTTGTACTTATATCTTTTTCTGTGGATTTATGGCCAAAGCAGCTTATGCTTGACTGTCAACAGGTTATGTTGCAGTTCATACTTTCTTGTTAATCAAAAATCTTAGCAAGGTAACTTGCCAACATTTATTTCATGAGAAAAAAATTCAAGGAAATAAGGCAAAAAATAATTGTAACCCTCACCTATTTAAGTATCTACTTGAAAACCGAGGCTTTCTTCAACAGAGCTCTTCATGTTTATTGTATTGAGTAGCTTTCTCCTATTGTTAGGGGCTGTTCCCCTATAACCGTGGGTAAAAATCCGAATAAGAGAGTGTTTTATGGTAACAATTTTGGTAACGGAGGTTATGTCACAAGTAATTAATGAAGAAAAGTAATTTTTACCCATCTTCTCGGCACTACATTTCGAAGTTCACTAAAACAATTTAAATCCTATCGTCTATACCCATTATTTTTTATTATCATGAACTACTGTCTATTACTCCTTTGAATTAGTCTCTCCTTTTGAAGCTTGGATGTAAGCCATTTCAAGTGCAATTAAGTTATCATTTGCACTGTGTCTGTGTTGAATTTGTATTGTCTGCTGGTTTTACCACATGGAGAAGGCGTCTCGATGATGGCTAGAATTGACTGGAACTTGATCCAGATTTCGTCCGGCTCACTGGGCATCTTAAAGGTGGCTTCAGTCTTCTGTGATGCTTCCATAAACGAGATGTATGCATCGCCATCTGCACTGTCGACCTCGAGAACTTTTCCTACGTACCACTTCTTATCATATACAGCGGCAACCCAGTCTCCAATTGTGGGTGTTACCAAATCGTTTTCTGAGGAATAAAGAAATCTTGTGTCATATCATATCTCAAAAATCATGCTTATGACCATTGCACCAAAACAACGTGTAACTCATTGGAGTTGATAAAGACCAACGCCCAGCAGCCATATAACCAGATTAATCTGGTGCGTAGTGCATCACCTTACCTGTAGTTTGAAATTCTTTCAGATGTCTTTTCCACTTGCAAGGTGAGTCCACACTAAATACTCCATTGCTGAAGCATTGCTCACAGTAACAAGAGGTTTCTCTTGCGATGACCTCTGCTTGCTCGTGATCCTGCAAACTAGCAACGGCATGGATCTTCATTGATGTCCCCAAAAGCCTCTATGTCTTGCTGGCCTGCCTTGCAGTCTTGTTGGGAAACAAAAGTGAAGGAAACAGAGCTTGCTGACATGTACTGCTGTGTCCAGGAAAAGAAGTCACTTGCATCCTGGATGATCACCTTCTGCTGTCTAACTGCTTCGTCAGCCATTCTTTTAACTGATCCACCAACGCCATTGCATGGACCCTTCCCGTGACCAGCTTCAAAGTAATTCCACGAAGCGCTCACTCCAAATAAACTTTTGTGTTTGCTTATGATGTAGAATATCGTTTTGTTACGATACTGGGTTGTCGGACTGTCTGTGTAGTAGTGGACATGGGTAAGATTAGGAGATGCTAACTTCATTTCAGAGAGCAGCTTCTTCAGAATGGCAAATACTGTTCCTGCATTATGGCCCTGTTCGTCTGACACAAAGACTCTGGTGTTATGCTCCATCTTTCCATCAGTTGATTGCATGTAGGCGACGGCTGGTTGGAGAGTTACCATAGACGCATTCCAGTAGGCTGGCTGCACTTCATTCGACTGGCAGGTGTAGTTTTCAGCAAAGTCCATCTGTACAATGGCATGGTTCTCAGGAAGGCGATCTTTTAACTTCTTCAGCTGATCATATTGAGTTTTTACTCTTGCAACGTGCTCTGAAAACTTCTGAATATCTTCCCTCAGGGTGGTGGCAAATTCCTCTTTCCTTCAAAAGACACGATTTTCATCTTCTTTTTTCCGTTGGCATCTTCGACACGCTTCCACTGGCTATATTTCACTGTAGCTGGTAGTGCACTGACGATATCATGCAAACCTTGGCCATCAGTGCTGTTCTCCTTGATGAAGGTGTCAGGATTCGTGGTAACTTTAATCCCACAGGCCTTTATGCCTCTTAGTTTTAGTGACATGTTCTGATGGTGTTGACAAAGGCAAGTGTGATGGGAGGTGAATGACGTTGGAAAGATATGTGCGGGTCGTCTACAACAGAACACAGATCTGCTAACATTTATTTCTGGGTTCTCAGCTCTGAATTTTGCATGGAGATTGTGCATGTAATCATTTAGATAGCGTTTCTGTACTTTAACGCCATCACAGTTCGTGAAATAGCCTTTTCCTGGCATCATTCTTGAGTTGTCATCCCTTTCCAAGAACTCTGTGATGGCCTTGCCCAACTCCTTTTGCTTTTCGGCCAGGCGTGACTTCTTTGAATACACCAATTTCCCCTTTGATTTACTTAGGAGGAATCTATTCACGGAAATAACTTTACCCATTTGTCTGATCAAACGGTACCTGTGGAGGAGTTTCCCGGACACAATACTGGCTGCAAGTCCTCGACCCGTGCCTTTATTGAAGGCGGTGCTCCTTGTATTTAGAGAAGTGCTAACTTCATCTACCATAACTTGGGCAAACAATAGCTGCTTGCGAATTTGGGGTGGCAAGCTTCTAGGGCTGACACCAGCTTCTCTAATGGCCGAGTTGATCTTACTTCTAGGAGGGTTAGGTGCAGTCGTCGCAGCAGTCGGTTCTGGCCCGGTCGGCGTGCATTTCGTTGCTTTATGTTTTTTTGGTTCTCTGGAGTCGTTTCTCTAGCATCCATGTTTTCCGTTGTAACTTTCTTTTCTAGCTTTCAAGACTCTTGATTTTTCTGTTTGCCTTCGAAATTCCCCGGCTCATTCTCTTCCTGGTACTTACTCGCTTTGATGCTGCCTTAAAATGCATTTTGATCACAAGTTGCCCTTTCTGCTGGATATTCTCTTCGTTGGCCTCCTCAACGCCATTCTGATCGTTATCTTCGACTTCAACGATGGAAGTTGCCTTTAATTTATTTCTAAATCGACGTGCTTTTTCTCGGTTTTCTTTACGTCGTTTAGCTTGTAAACTTTCAGATAGTAGACACGTCGGTGTATATGCGGCGCGTTTGCGTTCCCTTTCCTTTCCCAAGAAGGCTTCGCTGTCAGCCTGCTTTTTCCTCTCTCTGTAGTCTCTTTGGATTTCGGCTCTGGGTGTTTTTCCTTTCTTTTTCGTTATTCCTTCATCTTCCATCTTTCTCTCTCTGTGCGCTCTCTGGATCTCGGCACGTGTTTTTGGAGGCATCTGTAAGGAAATTATCCATCTGCCACTTTATAAAAGGCATTGCACTGGGTTCTGATGCGGGACAACGAAAAAATGCCACGATCAAACTGAATTATTATCGTAAAAATATTATAACCATGTTATTGCTTTCAACGAAAACCCAGGATTGTAAAGTAATCTAGTTTCCGTTCTCTGACGTTACCTCTAAGTTAATGTTATTATTACTCTTACAATGTGAGAAAATTTTGCGACATCCTTTCAACAACCTCCGTTATCTAAACCGTTACGTGTCACAAATGACTACTATTTTTAGTTTTCTCTCTAAAATAGCTGTCAATGACTGGCATAATACTTACCTTGCGTTTTTTCCCCTATTTAAAGCAATTAAATCTGGGGAAGATGAAGTTTTTGATTAATATTGCAGGAGCAGTCTTTTCGGGGTCCACGTGTTGCGGCTTCTTTTATCCAAAAAGGACAATTAGTCTTGCAAAATCTACGTTAAACATGTGCATGACGTTTTATTTACGGAGTATTATCTTACTGCTGTTAATTGATAACAGTATCGCAAATATTTAACAAAAGAAAGAAAAGTTGGTCACGGAGGTTATTGGTAACGCTCGGTAACGGAAGTTATTTTTCAAAACTTCGATGCTTCGTCCGTCTTACAAACTAACACCTTACCTACCACATTATGACTAAAACTTACTAAGGGTTAAGAGGAAATAGTAACCACAGCAAAATTAAGGAGCAGACAGGTTATGATGAAAAAATTGAGGTAACGGAGGTCATGCTCTTATCCATACGCACTGAGTTGTGTGACATGAAATTAACAATTCTGAGTCGGCTTGTCAGAAGCCAAATTCAATTTCCGTTTGTGAATGTAGTTATATCTGAGGGATAATTTGAAGGACTTATCAGTAGGAAATTGTATTTATAACTAATATTGCATAGCTACTGATTTCCAGGTAACAGAGGTTACTTGAAAATAATGGACAATGTTCTGATGACGATATTTTGCTCCAAAGTAGGAATCCAGAGAAACGTCAGGGCTCGTTGGAAGCTACGCTTCTTGTATTTTTGCTTTTTTGCCGGTTAAAGTGATATTCTAGGTTAGCAAACAGACACATCACAAGTGTTTAAGTTATATATTTGCCAATGGACAGCCAAAAAAGCTGTGTATTGAGGTGTTTGCAGTCCAAAAAATTAAAGAAAACAAATTTTGCAAGGCTCATACACTACTTTTCTGTGAAGGCCGTTCCTTTCTCATGATTGAAACATTTTCCAGTACAGAACTCTTGCCCAGGAGCAAGCTACCCGACCAAGACAAGAAAACTGCGTTTTGGCTCACTTTAACTGGGAATGAGTGTTAAACGAATATAATGCGCATAAAATCTACTTTACGTTTGCGCTAAAACATTTTATGGGATTCAACAAAGGGTTTCATAATGCGTTCTGAGAATGATTGCAAACGTGTCTTAGTGGGCCCCTTACAACTGTCTGGCTGAAGTGGTCAGCAAGGCTAGCTCTGCATTTCGAGATGGCTGTTAAGGCCTATCAGTGTACATTATTTAGGCCAGGCAAGTAATAGCCATTAGGTTGTTGTTTTTTTTACACATTGCAGTTACTTGTCTTTATACGGAGATGGTACAGTGGATGAATAATAAAATTGAATACACATGACTTTTGCTGAACAGGGGAGCATTTTTAACTCTTCGTTATTGGATTGCTGCATCATCTTGTCCATTTAATAAAGAAAAAGTAGAAAGAGGTTTCCATGTTATTTTGTCATGTTCCTTCTTACACTTAACCAATAGGCAATAACAATATGTATGACACAAAGCACCACGACTATGACTTACAGGTGTTGGGTTAGATGTCTTTTCCTCGTGAGACCCAACTGTTGTCTTTGTGTTTGCTTCACATTTGGCTTATCCAGTTGCCATTTGACGTACACGCAGATCGCACATTTGGTAAAACGGCTCTCCTCTGGAAACAATAGGCAGTGAAGTATGAATTAATTCTCTGGTTTCATTTACTGACATTTTTACTGTCTAGTTATTTTTTTGTTTAAGTTACTCCATTAATTTAATTTATACTGCTCTAACGTTTGTATATGTAGTAGCTAGCAGATGTCATGTGAGGTCACCAGACAAATGGGTTTAACGCTCTTGTTGAACTTGGCCAGGTAAACGCTTACTGACACCCAGTGAATGACTTTAAATGATGCCGAAAGTTAGACATTGTGCAAGGTGTTAACCGACATTTGATTACCATTAACTTTTCCTACAAAACAATTGTATCCAGAAGTATTTGATAGCGTAAAATCTGTTTAATGCAGGCTTTATCAATGCTCATATGTATATTTTTAATTGATGAATTATTTAATCAAAATCACCTGTTCTATTCATTGCACATAATTTGGCAACAGGCCGTTCGTGATGAGCATCCCACCATTTCTAGAATTGTACTAGAATCGTAGCCCACGTTAAGCCGGACGTGTAGTGGGCAGAGATAATTCAGTGCAGCACTATAGCACTTCCATTAAACACCGTCAAAACTAACTTTGGGAATGACTACATCTGGGAATTGAACCGTCCACATGTTGTACAGAAAACACGATTTTGATAAGTATGGCTGTTTTTTGGAGTCTGCCTCCTCTCGATATAGAAAGTAAACAGATGCCTTCGTCAAACAGGATGGCAACTGATGCATGCCAGAATTGGGCATGGCATCTGCATAACAAGAGCTAGCATGTGTGCTAGTCGCAGGTGAGAAAGGTTCACCGCACATAAATGTTAACACATAAATTTACCTGACGTCTTCGTCCGAACTGAGCACTTTGAACTCACCAATAAGAGCCCTCATCGTCAGAAAACGTAGAACTGTTTGCTTACCTTGGATTGTCGCATAAACTTTCTGAAGAGTTGTCGCTTAAAAAGAGGGAATAGGCTACCATAAATTAACGAATAAGCACCAAGCTTCCAATAAGCACCCCGCTTAAAATAAACACCCCCTGTCACAGATCCAAAAATTACACCACTCATTCAATTGTGTCCCCTTTCCCCCTTGAAACCAAGTACAGCGCAGATTACACTCGCATACTTAGCTACAACTGTTTGTCAAACATTGCCTTTGCACATATTCAGAGGGGACGCATGGTGCTTTTCTTGCGCATTCTTTTATAAATATCCATAAGACGCAGTTAAACATCATGTAAATTGTGGACGTTTAATAAGAGTACCTCTTCAGAGTGTTCTGACTCAAACAAGAGCCCCCTTTTCCCCTCTTGAAGGTCCAAAAACGTTTACTGGGAGGCCGTACCAAAATATCCAGTAAATGCGCATAAAATTACACATTATGAGGTACTATAAAAAATTCATACAATGTCAAAAGCAAGCCAGCAAATGCTTACTTCCTTTGTGTATCAAGCTCCAGCCCTGGGGATTCCAGAGAAATATCTTTTAATATGGCTGATTCCCCTGAGCACTTTGCTGGCGTAGAGGTCTGTAGTGGTCCACCCACTAAAGAATCACTTAAAAAAAAGGAATTAGCTACTGTAAATGAACAACTGAGCTGATACTGATTCACGCTTTTATGGGAATTCGTATGAAAATTTCAATCAACTGGACATTAAACTACATGTTATTATGAGGCCCTGTTTGGGATTTTAGGAATAAGGGATACGTAAGAGGGAAAACATAGTTTGTTGGATAAATGAAAATGATAATTTATGAATAACGGCCCTGGCAATTTTAGCTCCTCGTAAATACATGTTTACAGATGAGGAAGAATGTAACCTCCACCCTCCCCCTCCACCCCTCACTCACCACACACACACACGTACTAACAGAGCCACTATTATAGATATTTCATACAAATTGATATCAAAAGGCAAGACAACAAATACTAACTTTTGTACTTCTGTATTAAGCTCGTTCTCTGGGGAATGTGACTACCTCATGTGCTTTGCAGGTGTAGAGGTCTGTAGCGGCCCTGCAAGTGAACAAATCCCAAGAATTTTTAAAGGTGAGGGGCGATGGCAACTGGGGGAGGGGGGCACTCTCTTCCCAGATGCTTCCTTGGTGCTTCAAGGGGGAGATACTTGGAGAGCAAAGAGCCAAAAAATACTAGACAAAACGTTATCTTTCCTCAGAACATCAGGCGCTCTAGAGTGCTTACCTTTTTCAGTAGTAGATTCCGATGATTGTGCTTGCGATCGCTTGATCCCAGTGCCAGAAACACATTGAAAAGCACTGCAAGAGCAAGAAAACAAATGGACCTCAACATTTATGTTACAACTGGAACAGGAACAAGTCCAGAGGACAAAAAAAAAACAAAGAAGAAAACACGACTTACTGTTGACGATGTTCCAACGACAACAGATGTGCCGCAAAATCACTGTCGCTGCAGGAACCGTAACCAGCTGAATATTTCGCCTCTATCCAAAAATAAAAAATGGTGTTCGATAAATAAATTCCTTTATGGCACTTGAACCACTCCTTCCGATCTTTGCGGTCAGCTGGAGCCATCTTTTCTTCCGCCGGGATTGTCTCTCCGACCGCCATGACCACCACAGCCGAATTCCCCACTTTGAGACCCCATTTTGTTTTCACAATTCAACTTGAAAAATGTTAGCCTAATTTGTTTTTCAAGTTTGACGGTCATGGGGAGCATGCGCAGCTCATGCTAAATTATCCTCCTGTAACGTACAAACCCTTGGTAATGCTGTTAACCCTTACTTCATCTGCCCTTGAAGGAAAAACTATTACTAACAATTATTAGAAGAAATGCGGGACAATTGCGGCCGCGAACTACAGAGAGCCAGGTTTTCTATTAGCCTGCATGGGAGGCGTTCAAAGGGGAGGGGAGAAAACAAGCATGCGATAACACAATGGTCCTGCGACCTCCTCCCTTCCAAGTGTCCCACCCTTGCGCACCTGAATTTCCCCTCTCCCTTTCCCTGCCACGCAGGCTAGGTTTTTTGCATTCTCTCTTCATGTTTGTGTCTCTCCACATACGTCTCTATCTGTGCCAAGCTCTGTAGACGCTATTCTCTCTTTCCAGTCTTTTCATTTTTTGTCTTATTCTCTGGGTGGTCCTGCATTAATATATTCTATCTAATTGTTCTCCGTGTTTAACTTTCTGTAGTGGATTTGATTTCCATCTCTGTGACAGCCCCTTCAAGTGAGTAATAAATATTAATAAAATTTAATTATGCTCTCTGATTCTGTAAGGCAGATATTTTCAGCGGTAGTGCGCAGTATTGGCAAAGCTCGGTTTGCTGGGAACAGCGAAAGTAAGTGGCACCTAGTTGGTGATAATTTAGCCGCGCTTGTGGCGTGGCCATTTATTCTCTTATTCATTTATTCTCTTAATACAAAGTGAGAAAATAAATCGTAAGCAAATAATCAGTTCCCAGCAAAGGTGAGGGATTACCCGCAAAACTAGAACAGGAAAGACATGGCCTAGTCCTGTGGTAGGCAAGGTGAGGAGGAGGGTCGAATCATGCGACTTTAGTGTAGCTTGCTGAAGAGCCTGTTCCCTTGTTGTGCGCTTGAAGCAAAAGAGGCGTTTCACAGGGCCTCACCTTGTTAAGTACGAACCGGTAGATCTAATGTCCCGGATAACCGGAAATCCCTCGGCCGGGAGCTGGGACTGATACACATCAAGCAGCATAAATTCATTTATTATGGTAATAAATTTCCTTTATGCTCTCTGATTCTATAAGCTGGATATTTTCAGTGGTAGTGCACAGTATTGGCGAAGCTCGGTTTGCTGGGAACAGCGAAAGTGGCACCTAGTTGGTGATAATTTAGCCGCGCTTGTGGCGTGGCCGTTTATTCTCTTATCGATTATACAAAGTGAGAAAATAAATCGTAACCAAATAATCAGTTCCCAGCAAAGGTGAGGGATTACCCGCAAAACTAGAACAGGAATGACATGGCCTAGTCCTGTGGTAGGCAAGGGGAGGAGGAGGGTCGAATCACGCGACTTAAGTGTAGCTTGCTGAAGAGCCCATTCCCTCGTTGTGCGCTTGAAGCAAAAGAGGCCTTTCACAGGGCCTCGCCTTGTTAAGTACGAGCCGGTAGATCTAATGTCCCGGATAACTGGAAATCCCTCGGCCTGGAGCTGGGACTGATACGCATCAAGCAGCATAAATTCATTTATTATGGCAATAAATTTCCTTTATGCTCTCTGAATATATAAGCTGGATATTTTCAGTGGTAGTGCGCAGTATTGGCGAAGCTCGGTTTGCTGGGAACAGCGAACGTAAGTGGCACCGAGTTGGTGATAATTTGGTCGCGCTTGTGGCGTGGCCGTTTATTCTCTTATCGATTATACAAAGTGAGAAAATAAATCGTAACCAAATAATCAGTTCCCAGCAAAGGTTAGGGATTACCCGCCACGGCCCCAGACGAGGAACGAGGACAGGCAGCCCCACCCCAAACCAATACTGAGCCGCTACAGAAAAGGATTTTTATCGCAATTAACTATTTGGATACAAAACGCTGGATAAATTTAAACGCTGCTTGTGACTAATTAACTATATCATAGTACTAAATAAAAGAAAGGGAATGCTTGATCTCTGCGTAAGCATCTGACGTTGTTTATAACTTTTCCTTCGGTATCAGTATATCTTCGGCTGACGAAATCAAAACAGAATAACATGATTTTACCTGAACTTACAACATAAAGGAAATGCTTAGCCTTTGCGTAAACATCTGCTGATTATCCTTGTAGGCCTATATCCGGCCGGCGAAATCTAAGCAGTTAAATGCCAGTGTGACATTACTTTAAAATGTACTTATGTATGACAGGAAAATGCTTAGCCCCTGCATGAGCATCTGTCATTGTTGAGACGCAATATGTCTTTGCTTTATAGAAGAGCAAAAGTGATGCTTAGCTCCTGCTTAAACATCTGCTTTCATCCTTCTAAACTTATATCTAACCGGCGAACTCAAAGCGAATATACTGGCGTTACTTTGCTAATTATTTAGGTACATGCTTAGTAATATTGTCATGTTGAGATTATCATCACTCGTCCTACCCAAGCATCAGAGAGAGATGGCAAGCGGCCTGTTAAGTGTCACAAATTAAAAGGAGACGAGTTGGCCAAAGTTGATGTTCTAATATATCTTTAAAAGGCGGTCGATTTCCGTCGGCCAAATGTATGAATTTGAGCATCCGACATGCCCTTTGCGGCCGCCCACAAAGCGGCACCAATTCGAAAACTATGGTTCTTATAAAGTTCGGTATCTAGACCTGAAAAACTGAGGGCCTGACTGAGACATTGAGTAAAATATGACCTAGTAATGGCTGTGTTATTGGGCCAGCAGAACAACGGACCCACGTTCCGTCCTCGTGCATTCAAATAATCCAAACGCAATGTCACGGTGCAAACAGGCTTATCTTTGTATACGATAATGTCGGTAGAACGTGAGGAATCGCTGTGTTTATAATTTCGCATGGACAGTTTGATGCCCACGATAGAGTCCGCACTATCTTTCAGAAAGAACACCTGCCTAAGCAATAGTAAGTTTGTAGATGACTTGCCCGCCGTTATTGTCATCTCTCCTACTCTTAAAGCTGCCAAGAACCCGAGACCAAACATCGCCCGAATTGAAAGCACGAGAAAGTGTCTGCTTGCACGTGGAAATTAATTGCTCAAAAATTGGTAGTGTTATGGGTAATCTGCTGTCCAGATTGTGGTTAATTTTGGCATACCCTTTGAGGGCGCATTTTATTAATTCTGACTTTGTTGAGTCGGGCAATGAAGCTAAGCGATGTACGTAACCTAGTGCAGATACGTAAGTAAGAGTCATCCCGCACTGTAACTATTTTCCGCTAAGTACGCGACAAACAGCGCTAGTGCATCTGTCGGAATCGGAAATTGTGAAGTGGTTCTGCTCGAGACGTTAATCTCAAAATGCTGAAAAATCCTCCAAGCCTGTTGGTAGGTTTTGAGTGACAATGCGCTCAAACTTCCTTCTAAGAGTCTGGTTGTAAATGTGGGGGAATTGTTGAGAGTCAAGAACCTCTCCACCTGCAAGCGAGAGAGACTATCAGCTAAGACGTTGTGCCTCCCCGGTAGGTGTCGTACCTTAAAATATGTGTTCTGGGACAGACATATGAGAATCAACTGCCATACTAAAGCTAGCAAACCTTTGTGTTTAGATGTTTGCTTGTTAATGACGTGTACGACCCTCTCGTTATCCGAGTAAAACAATACTCGTTTGTTTTTTTAATCGTGCTGCCCACAAGTGTATGCCCAACACAACTGGATAAAGTTCGAGTACGGAAATATCTTGTTGCTTCCATTTATCAGGCCACTTGCCATATGTCTAATGCGTGCCGAAGATAGTGCCAAAACTGCATGATTGTGCGGCATCCGTGTAAAAGGAAAGGGCGCCGGATGAGGTCCAAACCTCCTCTAGAAAAATTGATTGACAGTTAAATGATGTGAGGAATTGTTGGCAAATCCTGAGGTCTTTTTTAACTCCTAAAGTAAGGCGGATAAAATACGTAGGTCTGGTAATTCCTATTGTAAGATTAATCAACCTGCGTAGAAAAAGAGCAAAGTTCAATAAGCCGATCAATGACTGAAGCTCTTGAAGCGTGACTTTTTTACGTGACAAAAATTGTGTTATAACCTGTCGGCATTTCTCAACCTTCTCTTGAGGAAGCAATCTAGCTCTATGCCCGCAAAAGTAAGGACATAAGCCGGGCCCACAGTCTTTTCTTCTGCCATAGGGACACTCAGTTCATGACAAAAAATGTAACAATCTGTTTAATTTTGCGCCACATGTATCTAGTGATTTGTCAATGATCAGGAAGTCATCCAAAATGTGTATGATATCCAGAATTTGCAATTTGTTCTGCGCGACCCATTCCATCGCTGTACTGAGATCCTCAAATATTTGGCATGAACTTAAACATCCCATAGGCAGGGTTTTATCATAATACCATTTTTCTTTCCAGTATGTTGTGTTGTGTTCAGTGCAAACTTAAAACAAGAAAACTACAACGTGGCGAAACTCGAGCTACTAAGTGAATCTGAGTCACCATGCATTACAGATGCTGACTGGTACATGGGAGTGGCTGACATCCCTTGGTACGACTGAGGATACGATGCAATGCTGTCATGATGCAAGTAATTTTGATGGCCCATAGGAGGCGGTCAACATGCCCCAATAGAAGTTTCAGCATGTTAAGCTTATGTTCCCTCTCCGATCGCCGCCTCTCATTTTCCATTTGTGCCTGCTCGGTTTGAAATTCCACTTCTCCCTGATGTCTAGCCTCCTCAGCCCTCAGATATCTATTTATGAAGGTGCAAGATTTAAGCGAGTGCCATGATTTAAATTCCTAAGCAATCAAAATAGAAAAGATCTTGTTCCCACCACCTATCCCAAAAACTTATATATCGACCATTCCAAATGATCAGTTGTAGCTGCTTTGTATTCTGTCAAGTTTTCTGAAAGGGAGAGTGAAAATGAAGGAATTTCTGTGAAGGTGAACACACCTTTCTGTTTCTTCTTTTGATATTGCTGTATATCTATCACAGAAGAGTTCCATGCTTTTCTCAATGTTTGATCTCTTCCGCTTCCTTGAGGGTTTGCTGATTTTAACGACAACGACATCCTTAGCATCTTTTGCATCAGCAGCAACTTTGAAAACATCGTCAAAATAACAACAAAAGCAAGACCTTCAATTACTCACAGTAAGCATCTCCAATAACAGTGAATCAATTTTTAATTACAATAAGACATACACTGTGAATGGTCATTCCATTTTAGTCTCAGGGTCTCAGGATTGTCGAGGCTTTCCCTGGATGAAAATCTTCTATTTATCTGATTACTCCTCACTTTCAATTCTTCACATCATCCCTGTATCCTTTCAAAAAGCATTTATGGAGAATATAATGGAAACCACAGTTCTAATGCGGCAAACATCAGTTCTGCATTGGGTGACAGATGGTGTAGGTTGTAAAGATTTTGCTGCATGCTGTCTACTAATGGATTGGTATGAAAATACCACAGATGATGAGTAAGGAAGTGGGGTGGGGTGGGGGGTTCAGGTTTCATTAGCTGGTTTCACAACAAAATCCTGCCTCTATCTATCCACTCCCATTTCACAAAGTGACCATCCCTTTGTCTGATATACATCTGCACAATAATAAAACATTTGTTGAATAAACATATAACCCACCTTGATCAATATTTGAGTGATCTTGATGTTCTTCTCTTTCACGCTCTAAAGGGAAAACAAAGCTTTTATCCACAAAGGATATTTAATCACACAACCACACTTATATAGCTGATTCACAAATAAACACCCCCAGTCTATTTATTTCGCCAGATTTCCAACAAGTTTAATGAAGGTCAGGTCAAAAATATGTACTGCATGTAAATCCATATTGTCCCTTAAGGGAAAGTTATGAACACAACAATGCTTCAATGGTCCCTGGTGTCGTGGGTCTCCAACAGACTGCTAAAGGTAGTGTTAATGCAAACTGAGTTCTTCTAAGCACATCCATGAGTGTGCATCAGGCTATGGTATGTAGTCTAACGACAGTAATAGCAAAGGCTGAAGTCACATGACATGGTTTTGTTACATGATACTAACAATATAATAATTACAATAGGGGAATGGATTCGTACATGGCTGGTCTGTGGTACATTTTGCATGTACCAAGCACAATCCCCTCTGTGTTACTGATGTATAAACATGCCAAAGGGCATAAGTTTCATAAATGCAACATCAGTCTATAATAAATTGATGGCTGGTTTTTACATCAGTAGCACAGTTCCTGTAATTTTGTTTGACTAACAACCATAAACAAGCATGACAAAACATGTTGTCTAGAAACATTTGGACCTATTAATTATTAAATACACATACATTACGTACTTACAAATTGGTAAGCACATAGTAGTCCATTACCTTGTTCTTGGTTACCTGTATCAGAATCACAATCTGGGTTGTCACCTTTTAGGATAAAACAAATTCCCTCACTTTTCACTCATGGCCACAAACCAATTTTAACAGACCATGAATGATAAATCTTTTGGTGGTAAAGCCGCAGATAAACATTGATTCAAGAATACTTTCTTAGACATTATCTTGCCAACAATAAAAAAAATTATCAAACCTAGTGGCAATTAAAAAAAATAGAACTCCCTCTTTTTTAGTGACTTTGAGGTACAATTAAGAATTTCCTCACTTTATGCAAAATTCCCTGACATTTCCCTAACCTTGAAAAAATTATGTTTTCCCCTGACTTTTCAATGACCGTGACAACTCTATCATAGCCAACTGGGATTTCTACTGTGCCACAATTGTTGAGCCAGGGCAAGGGCTAAGAAGAATACTCCATTTGAGCTATACAAATCATGAAACGTACGGTGTAATGTCATGTTTCTGGACAGATTACCTGATTCTAGACCCGCTTCAGTAACCGATGCGTCATTAACCAATGCTGGTTTACTTGTGGTCTGTGGCACAGTATCCTATCCATTCTGTCAAAGAATACCCATTTCCTTCGTCTTCCTGTTCCATTCTTGTTAGCCTTGTCTTTCTCTTCTTTATATTTCTGGCGTAACTTTTTCATTTTGTTTATCAGATCTTGCACTGTGAAATCTTTTAAGTTCTATTATCGATCTGAACCTGACATAATAATAAATTTTATTTAAAAATTCCACAAAAATATAAATTTATCTTGCCTCCCTCGGGCCTCCCTCTGGTAATGAATTTGCTGTAAATTGCCCTGCTACTGGATAACTTGACATCTAGGCACCAGGGAATTTCAAAGTCAGATATGACATCCTTTTAAATGCATGGAGTACGTATCATGTAAGCAAAATAATTAAGACACGTTTGGGATGAACAAGTTTATCAATTTATAGGTAGATAGATCTGGAATCAATATGGATTCCTCCACCTGGTTAGGGGAAACTCCAAGCTAGAAAATCGTTACCTAGCCATGCAAAAGATAAAACATCAGTATTCATCAGCTGAACTAATTTAAGCTTAAATCTTACCTTCAGGTTATGGTAAACTGCACGTATTTCCTTAGAGGATTTTGCATTTTCCAGCGCAATCTGAATTGTCTCTTCAGCCCATGGATCTATCAGGACTTCGGTGACTTCATTCGGCCAATGTACACCTCGATTCTTGCGCTGAGAATTACCCTTGTTGTCCTTCTTGCCACGAGCAACAGCAGCAGCATTTGCATCGTCCGACATTTTGTCATTTCAACGATTTCTACGCAGGTGTGAAGGCCTACATTTCGCTCAAGATTATCCAAAATCAGGCACGGCACTGTGAACGTTTACACGCACACTTTTTTGGCACGGTGCCTCGTTTACCTGTGCCGAGTCTACCTCCCGGAGGTAGTCTCAGCACCCCTAACATTTCGGGCACCGGTGCCGTATAAATGTTTGGACCGTTACATTTACAGGTTGGAAATTAGGAGTGCCGTGCCAAAATAGTTTGGGCACCGTGCCGAAATTCCGGGGTGCCGTGCTGATTTTTTTGCGGGTGTAAATGGGGCTTTAATCCAAGTTGTTTAGAGCCTCATTTTTTGTATCTTTTTGCTCTCTTTACAATGGAGCAAACTTGTATTTAGGAAATCGCAATTCTGCTTTTTTAAAAAGTCGCACAGTGACTCCAGCTCAGCGTTAGCAAAGCGATGAACAAACTGCAGTGGTGGGAAAAACTGATACGATTTTCTTCTTTAAATTTTTTTATCAGGCTTCTGACTGGACATACGATATTTTTCACTAGTGGAAAAAATCGTATGTCCAATAGGATTGCTTCGTGTCAGTGAAAAATGATTTTTACATCGCTGCCTTAGAAGAGTAAATCTCAATACTTATATATCAAATGTATTTTTTAAGTTGAACAAAGCTCATATACGGCCATTATAATATCTACTAGTTTTGTTTTCAATTTTTTATTTGCAAATGACAGTACTGCACATTTTTATCATAAAAATTGCACAGTAAATGTAACAAGAGCTAGCTTCTAATCGGTCTCATCAACATTACAAACGTCAAAAAAAAAGAAAAAACGAAAACCAACGAGCAATACATTATTGCTGGATTGGGGTGCAAAGCTTGTTTGAAAATGCATTTCTTTAATTTTTAATTTTCTCAAATAAGAATATTATATAATGATAATAACTTACAATAAATTATAAAGGGAGAATTCAAAACTGGTTATAAGGTATAATATTACCATGTCGATGGCTTGTGCCTGCCCTCTTTGCCATATCAGCCAATAGCCTACGTGTGGCAGCTGCCACAAAAAATGGTTCAATAACCATGATTACACCATATTGATGATAATGATAGTAAATACAACAACAATAATAACATTAATGCTTTCCGTTTTATGATTGTACTAGTCAAAATAGCTAGTAAAAGCGAAAATCTACAAGCCAAAACCAAATTCCTACTAGACTTTTGCTAGTTAGAAGGTAAAATTAAAGATGAAATTAAGACAAAGGAAGATAAAATTAAAACCACGGGTAAAACTAAATTAAACATATTGTAGCTGACCAACACTGCCATATTTGTTTTTGTATTTCTATGGTTTAACCCCTTAACCCCTAACAGTGGCCAACATTAATATTTTTATTAGCTTCTCCTTATAGCTCAATCAGCCAGAAAGGAAATGATCAACAAGTGAAAAAGTCTTGATTGTTTTACACATTCCCCTCATCAGTTCAACAGGAAATGTATGTATAGAGAACAGTGCCGACAATATGTCTACTCTTGTTATTTAATAACAGGCCTCTGGTTGCTCTATATTCATACAAAACAGAGTAAATAAGATTTAGCTGACTTACCCCCATTTCGAGGTGGTGACCGTGTTAAATCCACCTGTGTGCTCGTTGCCTGGGTGGATTCTGTTGCAGATATAGGTGCTGATTTCAGTTTGCTTAATTTACAGTACATTGCAGTATTAAAATTAAACTATACCTGCCCACTTTTCCTAAGTCAAATGTGCAATTATGTAACTGATGCCCACTTGTTTATTAAACCAAAGTGACCAAACAGCAACACTGATTTGCACTTGAAACCAGAGAGTAGGTTTGATACGCACTTACGATTATTAAATTAAAGTCATCAAAGGAAAAGAGTCATGAGCATTTGTGTACCAATGTGACCAAAGAAGGAGACTGATAAGCACTTGCGTGTATTACACTAAAGACGCCAAATAAGATGACTGTTTTGCACTTGTGTTTATTGAACCATAGTTAACATTACAGAGGTGCACTTGCGATTATTAAACCAAGTTGCTAAAGGATAAGACTGATGCTCATTTGCGTTAATTAACCAGTTTCCTAAAGGACTAGACTGTTGGGCACTTGCGTTTATTCTGCCAAAGCTACCAAAAGGATAAGACTGATGCACAATTGAATTTATCTAACTGAAGACATCACATAACAATACTGGTAAGAACTTGCTTTTATTAAACCCGAGTGAACAAAGAGTAAGACTGACGCAGACTGACTGATTCTTATCTGCAAAAGAACTAAAAGAAAATGTGTCAATGGTGGTCAATTAATTTCGATTAATAAGGACTGGGTTAACATCACTACACATTTAGAACTTGGGAAGTGCTTTTAAGGTTCTAATGTTCCTCCAATTATATTTGATCTACATCATACGCATTCAGTACTTCAAAATTATGCTCTCGGTCGAAGGAAAATTACTAGTGACAAATAGAAACTTCAATTCTCTGCTAGGTCCCGAATTTTTAAGGAATTGTCTATATTTCAAACTAGCTTTACAAGATGCAATGTACAACGTGAATCAGTTTGAGAAATGAATTAAGAGACCATATATTCATTGCTGTTAGTCACTTGCTTCAAAAGGTCTAAAATGTTTAGGTTAAGGCTGTGCTGTGTTTGCTTGCTGCAAATGGTCTAAAAGGTTTAGGTTGACTGTGTGCTGTGTTTGGTGAATTTCGGGATGTGTCATTTTGTGTTTTTGGTTGTTGTCATCGTCATTGTTTACTTACTCTGACATTTATTGCATAAATTCACTGCTATTAGCTAGAATATTACCACTCCTTGGTTCTCTTTTTGGGTCCTTGTTGGCCACCTCTCTTTCTCTTTCCTCTTACAATTGCAATGAAAACAATTGCAATGAGGTGTTTAGAGCTAGGAGTAAGGAAGTTTTTCTCTTGTTTACACAAAGCTGCAAAAGGCTTTGCCCTTGTTCATGCTATGGACTACATTTGAACTAAGTAATAGTAATTGGACTGAGTGGGGTACATTTCAGGGAGTAATTGGGCAAGTAAGTTTGTATCTGCCGAGTGCGTATGAAGATGATTTGAAATTACAAGCATGATTATCCCTGAATTGTATGACATGAGGTCCAGTTACCACTTAATTGTATCAATAACAAAATGCGAGATTAGAATATGTACGTGCTCTTCCTTTTACTAAAAATGGCGGGATATTTTAACAGTTTTGCAAGCAGTCGAGAAATAGGTGTAGAAAAAAACACATTTCAGCGCACCTGATCAATGTACGTGCAGCGCAGTTATCCAATTGCAGCTATCCAGTTACAAAAAATTCAAATTGGACAGCTGCAATCGGACACATACTTGAAACCCCCTTCAATTATGTATCAGATTGGTATGCAGAGAACCAACCACACTCAAGCATTATGTTATAAATTCGACTATATTGGGGAAGGTTGATTTTAGTAACTGTTTATAACCTTTTTGTTAAATATGCACTTGTGATGACAGCCTGTTTATTATATTGTCACAACCACTATATTTAGCCGCTACATTAGGAGGCCTAGTTTTCATACACGACAATAAGGAGGTGGTATAAGTGTGTGCTAAAGAAAGGTCACAATCAATGTCGCACGTCCACCTCATGTTCCTCTCTTACTACTAGTCTGGTCAGTGTCACTGATATCCTGGTTTTGGTTTGTTTCATGAGGTTGCTGCGGTTGTGTGACTGGTTGTTTTTTAAGCTGTGGAAGCATCCATTGTGGTGGCGTGCTAGGAACAGGACCCTCATTCTCAAGAAACTCTTCCCACCACTTGATGGTCTCAGAGTCAAAGTGAAGGTGGTACTTGGAATGTCCTGTCGCAGTTTCTCCGAGCTGAGATTTGACTTCTTGGGATCAACGAGTCTTGGTGCTCCTCTTGGTTTTGTTTTGTTTTGTTTTTGTTTTTTTGAAGGACCTGAATGCCCTCTTCAGGAGACCATTTGGCACTGGTTGACCACGTTTTGTAGTAAAACAATGCTTTACTGCCTGGATCCCTGACAATCATGAATTGGTGATGGTAGATATGACCAGAGAGATTTGGCACAACACACTCATCCAGCCATTGCGTCACGTTGTAAATGAATGTAAGGAGTGTTGCTTTAGTGGCCAGCAGAGTAGCTCATGCTAATCTCTCTGATCAACTTCAACAGGGTCTGGGTGTTGTGCTTTGATAATCGTCGATCTCCTCGTGCATGTTGGCCCACCATCAGGAAGCAAATCTTGATCTAGTGGTCAGTAAAAAAGAATACAGTTTCACCTTTAATACCCCCTTTTGCAGTTTTTCGTCTTATTTAGTATTAAGAAATCACCCCGCTAAGGTGCAATTACCACTGCAATATTTTCATTTCCTGGCCTTTGCAAAAGTTAAATGTTCCAAACGTTTTTCATCTCCAAAAATGAATGGGTTGGGGGGATCACTACAGAGGGCTGCACAGGAAGGCTTAGCCAGAAAGAGTGCCTTTTTGCGCTATGTTGTACAATGTTGCAAAATTTGCCTCCGTAGTAGTTGTGTGGCATTTAGTAAATCTATCAGCCATTTCCTCCGTCACCCTGCAACGTATTTCGAGCATTAACCCTTTGGTGGAAAGTAAAAAACACTATTACATGAATTGGACTCATGTAAAAACACACGTGATAACAATAACAATGAAACATTTACTCACCTCAAAAATACCCAACTCTACCAGAAGAGCCAAAAAAAAGGAGACATGTCCGTTCTCCCTCCAGCGGTTGTCCATTTGCAAATACATAGTTGGCAGAAGTTGACCAAACTGCATAAACAAAAGAATCAATGGTGAACTCTTTTGAAAGGAAACTGTTAGCCACTGTTACTGTTAAATTCACACCACCCTGAGCATTTATTTTAAAGTGAACCTGGTGACATTTAGTGGTGACCTCTTCAAATCCAATGACATCAATTGTAGAAAAAATGCACTCAAGGTGCTGAATTCTGTCCTGTATGTCTTGTAGAGTGAATGAGTTTTGACGATTGGCAGTTAACTTCTCTTTTTTGCATTACAACGTATTTGAACGTGAATGTGAGGCAGTTTCGGGCTAGAACTGCAAAATTGCTTGAAATTGTCTCCCATCCACTTTCAAATACATTGTGATGCAAATGAGAATAGATAACTGTGAAAAGAGCTATTATAAAGAACACCCTTATGCATCCATATTTATTTATTTATTTGTTTGTTTATAATGTTGTTTGCATCCAAAGCAATATGTGTAGCAACATGTTAATGGTTAAGTTGCTGTCATGGGCCCACTGGCAAAAGTCAATAAAAGCACCTGCTTGGGTGTGGCAGTTTGCCAATACTCCTGTAATATGCGTCTTTAATTTCCAGGCGTTGTCATCAGTCTAAAACACAAGAAAACAACATAAAAAATTGTTTACTTATACTACTTGTAAAAATAGAATCCCGGAGAGAATTCAAAGCTTGTTACTACGCCTTTCAATAACATGCGGACTCCAAAATTTAAAGCTCAACTGACAAATGCGTTTTTTGCTGCCGTCAATCAAATCTTTGGTGGCTCCTCCCAGCTTCTGACCACCGCCGAGCGCTCAGTAGTCGTATCATGAAGCCATTTCATGAGACTTATTACAGTCCTTCAACCAGTTCAAGTGTACTCCCATAGAATAAAAATTTGAAGTTGATTATTGCAATATTGATTTATTTGTTCGATTCAACAATCCACTTTTCAAACGAAGAATAAAATTTTCAAAAATGAAACAACCGATCACCCGAATTGCGTGACATCATGCCTCAGGCTTGACAGGCTTCCTCTAACTGTATTCCAACGGTCATCTGATTCTAAATTTTTTCTCGTCTTTTCTCTCCACCTCAAGCTTTTTGAAACAAATCAGAACGCGCAAAAAAACTTTGGGCATTTTGATGGGAATGAAAGGAGGCGATTCAGTTGGGAAAGCAGAAGTGAAAATTAAACTGTAAGAATCCTTTGGAAGCGGTTTATGCAAATCGGGAAACCTATCAAATTCCAATGTGCCTGTCGCATGAATTAATCGAAACAAAAATCGAGTATGGGCTCAAGTTTCAGTTTGAATATTTCATTCTTCTATTGAAAAGCGGAATATTGAAATAATCAATAATCAACAAATATAACAACATAATCAAACAATCAACTTCAAATTTTTGTTCTATGGGGGTACGCTTGACCTGGCTGACGACTATAAAAAGTCTCATGATACAAACAGCGCTCTGTAGTAGTCGGCCGCCGAACATTTGATTGACAGCAGCGAAAAACGCATTTGTTGTTATTGAAAGGCCAGTAATACGAACAAAAATACAGAAAAAAGTGTCTTTATAAGGAGACTGTTGTGATGAAACCAATTGGATGTTTTTCTCGCGAATCAACAACCTTTTTATTTCCCTCTGTTGCGGCCATGGCCAGGTGCTTACAAATCTTGCCAATTTTCACATTAAAATTAGTCATTTTGTTTCTCATTTCTCACCTGTTACTTAACTTAATCGACACTTTGTCTCTATACCAGGTATCAGCCAAATCCGTTAAAATAATCCACTCGTGTGGAGGTTATATTACTGTTTTAAAATCTTATTTACCTTTGTTGTGTTTGTAAGATTTGGGAGGTTATGCTTTCCTTGGTCCATTCCATCAAGTGTGATGGACAAATACTTGTTGGGCTGTTCTTTCGCCTTCGCACCGTGTTTATAGTATTTTGTTTGTTTGGCTCTGTTGAAAAATATTTGATAAGATTAAACGAATGTAGTGTATATTAATTTTCCTTTAAGTTTGCTGTAGACGTTTTATGCGATTCAGCAAAGGGTTTCATAATGCGTTGTGAGAATCATTGAAAACACGTCTTAGTGGGCCCCTCACAACAGTCCGGCTGAACTGGTAAGCCAGGCTAGCTCTGTATTTCGAGATGACTGTTGAGGCCTATCAGTGAACATTATTTAGGCCAGGCAATCGATACCGTTTAAATTAATTTTTTTTTTACACATTGCTGTTACTTGTCTTTACATGGAGATAGTACAGTGGAGAAATAGTAAAATTGAATACACACATGTAATTTTCTGCGTAGGGAGCATTTTTTACTCTTCATTATCTGATTGTTGCATCATGTAGTCCATTTGATGAAAAAGGAGAAAGAGGTTTCCATGTTATTTTGTCATGTTCCTTCTTAGACTTAACCAATAGGCAATAACAGTGTATATGACCCAGAGCTCTATTACTATGACTTACAGTTGTTGGGTTACATGAATTTTCCTGGTGAGACTCAATTGTTGTCTTTGTGTTTGCGGCACATTTGGCTTATTCAATTGCTCCTTGATGTGCACGCAGATCATGCATTTGGTAAAACAGCAATAAGCAATGAAGTATGAATTAATTCTCTATTTTCGTTTACTGACATTTTTACCGTGTCTAGATAAAGTTTTTTGTTTAAATTATTCCACTAGTTTAATTTATACTGCTCTAATGTTTGTATATGTAGTAGCTAGCAGATGTCATGTGAGGTGACCAGACAAATGGGTTTAACGCTCTTGTTGGATTTGGCTAGGTAAACGCTTAATGATACCCTGATGAATGATTTTAAATGATGCTACAAAACAGTTGTATCCAGAAGTATTTGATAGTGTAAAATCTGTTTAATGCGGGCCTCATCAATGCTCTTATGTAGATTTTTAATTGGTGAATTATTTGGTCAAAATCGCCCGTTCTATTCCTTTCACATAATTTGGCAACAGGCCATTCATGATCAGCATCCCACCAATTCTAGAATTGTACTAGAATCGTAGCCTACATTAAGCGTGACATATAGTGGGCAGAGAAAATTCAGCACAGCAATAGACCACTTCCATTAAACGCCGTCAAAACTAACCTTGGGAATGACTACATCTGGGAGTTGAACTTTCCACTTGTTGTACAGAAAACACGATTGTGATAAGTATGGCTGTTTTTTGGAGTCTGCCTCCTCGATATAGAAGGTAAACATATGCCTACATCAAACAGGGTGGAAAATGACGCATGCCAGAGCTGGGCATGGCATCTGCATTTTGCGAGAATCTGCATTTAACAATATTGGTAATGAGAAATATGTTTATAACTAAAACTGGGCAGTATAGATACAAGTAAGATCTGATGCGCTTTATAAAGCTGGTGGTGCCCGTAACAGTAATTATTTACTAGTTGATCGAAGATTGAACTGGGTGATCGATTTTCTAAGGAGCAGACAGCAGAGGGTGAAACTGAATGGAGTCTTATCTGATTGGTTGGATATCCCTGCTGGAGTGTCTCAGGGGACCCACTTGGGTCCATGGCTATTTCTAGCGATGATAAACGATCTCCCAGAAGGGTTCCACTTGTGGAAATTTGCCGATGACACAACGGTCTCTGAAGTTGTTCCAGCCTCCAAGCTCAGCTCACTACAACAAGCGGCTGACTACATCCACGACTGGTCTCAGGAAAACCATCTGCAGCTAAATCCAACCAAGTGCAAGGAGATCTGCACATGCTTCAAGCACACTCCCCCTTGCTTCTCTCAGGTGTCAATAGAAGGGGTCGAGTTCGAAATGGTATCTTCGGCTAAGGTTCTTGGCGTTGTCATAAGCAGTGATCTCAAATGGTCTGTGCATATTGACTCAATCACGACTAAGGCTGCCAAGAGACTTTATCTCTTAAGACAACTTAAGCGCGCGGGTATTGCTAACAATGACCTTGTAAGATTCTATTGTAGTGTTATCAGATCAATCCTTGAATATGCATGCCAGGTCTTTCATTGTAATCTACCATTATATCTCTCTGAAGAAATTGAACGCATTCAGCGCCCTGCATTACGCATGATATTTCCAGATTGTGGTTACAGTGAAGGTTTAGTTAAAGCTGGCCTTCCAACCCTATATCATAGAAGGAGCACATTATGTAAGGAACTCTTCAAAGGCATTGACACGCAGGGCAACCATAAACTCAGACACCTTCTGCCATCACAATCTCAGCAGAATTATAATCTGAGATCGACACGCGCCTTTTCCTCGCCTGTCTGCAAGACAAACAGGTTCAGAGACAGTTTCATAATTAGCCACTGCAGGTAATATATTTTATATTTTCGTCATATATATTTTTATTGTAAATAATTTATTCACGTAATTCAGTCATTTGACTGCAAAGTGTATTTTATTAATAAGCGGTCTATCTATCTATCTATCTCTCTCTCTCTCTCTCTCTCTATCTATCTATCTAATCTATCTATCTATCTATCTAGATTAATTACCCAGGTGGGTGGCCGTGTATTCCTTGGAATCTAACGTTGATTCTAACGTTAGCAGGCAGCCAACACAGTTGGTATATTTCAGGACTAATAACGCTAAAAGTAGAGTGTGACACTAACTTGTGCATGCATGCAACCGCTAATTCATAAGCAAGGCTTCTTGGCCTCCCTTTGTTTGACCAGGGCGTTAACGTTGTGGGTTTTGATGTGATCTGTCTAGATAGGACTGTTAATGGGAAATTCGACAGGGGTGCATGCTTCTATATTCTTTCAAACATAGATTACGTAGTCCGTGATGATTTAGATAACTAGCTCCTGGAAATGTTATTGATTGAAATTTTTAAACCGAACTCCAAATGGCCCGTTGTTACCTCGTGGTACAGACCACCAAATTCACCTATTTAACTTTTCTCGAATATTGACTCCTTGCTAGGAAGACTAGATTCTGAAAATGTTGAACATTATCTCATGGACGATATGAATTGCGATTTGCTATCCAGCGATAACATCTATGCAAGGGCTCTCTTGAATGTTACTGACATTTATGGTTTAAAACAGTTAACTGGCGAGCCAACTCAAATCACACCTTCAACAAGCACATTAATTGATCTTATTTTCACTGCTCATCAAGACAACATTCTATGTGTTGGGTTGTCTCACGTTGGTATAAGCGATCACAGTCTTGTTTACGTGTACCATAAAATTTCAATTCCCCCCTGTTTCAAAAGGAATTAACTTGATCAGCTATAGACAATTTAAACACTTTAACAGCACTAATTTTTGCAATGATATTTCGACACAACCGTGGGATGTTCTCAAACAACTGTACAACCCCAATGACGTGGAAAAATGGAATGATTTATTTTTAAGCCGGATCGGGCAGTTTATTTACAATGTACACCTACAAACACTGACAATAATAGGAACTTCCGACAAAATAATAGAAATGCAAATAACTAGAGGCCCATAACAGGACCATACGATTAAAACATAATTTTTATAACCACGAGAATTGGCGCAACGAAGAAATCATTACTGCCCTGGAAGTGGGAGGGTGGGAAATAATAGCTAAAACTAAAAGCTGCTTGAAAAGGCTGAGTAGACTCAAGTGAGCTACTAATGAAATAGACCTCGGTTAAAACTAGAATGAAGCAATACTTAGTGATTTTACACTAACCTACGTAGTGAAATTTTATTGGCTATACTATAGTCTGCATGTGACTTTCATACTTAGTTGTTAGGTCGTTCTAGTAAAAAATACCTGTTCCCAATTGCAAACAGCTGAGTGGCGTCATGTCTAGATTCTTATTAATACTGTACCATTAATATTCAACCTAAACACAACAACTCACACTAAAATGTTTGGGATCAGGCAGTATCTTTACAATCTACACCTACAAACACTGACAGTAATAGAAACTTCTGACAAAATAATAGTGACACGAAATACAAATAACTAGAGGCCCAAACCCAAGTAGGGTAAGTGTGTGTGGGTGTGTGGGTGTAGTGTGTGAAGTGTAGAGCATGTAAGGTGTAATAGAAAGGTGTGTTAGGGATGTTGTAAGATAGCTTTACAGAGCATGTTGGCGGAATGTAAGCGCACAGTTAATGGCATAGTGAGGTAAATGAGATAGTATCTGAATGCCAGTCGCCAAGAGCTAATCAGTTCCAAGGGTACCCCAGATTGGTAAGCAAAGGAGGCCTCACCCCTACTAAAGGAATGACCCACGTAACACTTGGGATCCAGCCCCAGGGATGAGAGAGTCAAGCGTAATTAAGTAACAAATGCGCGATAGGTAAATGTATGGACTATGTGGGAACCGTTCACCCAGTTAAAAGCTTGCAAGTCGCTTGTAGAAACAGGCGCAGTAGAACGGAAGGCATTGATAATGGCGGTTGTAGGACAAAGAATAGAGCCTGGGATATAAGGAAGGGGAATTTCCACCACCCTTTCCCGAAATTGGATGGTCTTACTCCACAGGACAGTTACAAGCGTGCCCCAATGAAAAATGTTGAAGTTAGCCTTAGTTAATTGCTTAGAAACATTAAAGTGATGAGCCGCCACGGGTAAGAGATGAGCTGTGCAAAACATGCCATAAAAAGCCACTAAGCACACAGCCCAAAAAGATGCATCATGCATGGCTAGAAGTTAGGTCAAGTTTAGCATGAACCTGCAATAACATAGCAAGTGTTACGGTTGTTTTTGGTTTGGAGTTAATCCCTTAGACCTATTAATGTCAGTTAGACGGGATTTAAGAGGCCAGTTGTTAAGCAGAGGATTAGGTAGCCCGAATTCTTTCTGTAAGGAGCCGATAATATCCAGGTAGCCCCTAATGGAAGACGCTCACAAGCTTCTCACAAGGAATGCAGCGTACTGTAGCAGATGATCCATTTCAGTGGGAACTGACCTGTAGCCCATGTATTGGCAAAAGTGGAGAAATGTGTCACGATGCGTTTTGTACGTGCCCTTTGTAGATTCGGCAAACAGACGGGAGCGGAATTCGTGAACTTCCCTCTGCAGTTGCAAGGCAAAGGGTCGCGTACACTTGGAAGAAATGAAAGAGCCACTGTAAACCGACATGATCTGGCAAGGTCATGTCATCCACAGCTAAGTGTGGAAAGCGTGCTCGGATAATCGAGTGAAGCAGCAGAAGATTAGTGCGTTCATGAAGCCTCGAAACTGCATCGGCGATCATATTGGGGGAACCCTGGATGTAAACGGCGCTAAGATGGAAATTGTAGAGCGCAGAGATCCTGAAAAGTGTGCGTAGTTCATCCATAATAATCTCGTTCCCTTTGGTGCCTCTGTTGATAATGTGCATGGTGACTTGGTTATCGCTGTGGATGATGACACGACGGTTGGCCCACTGGGGAGCCCAGCGTTTAGCCGCAAGATCAATAGCAGAGGTTTCTTTGTGATTGATGTGTAACGGGAACCACGCAGGGTTATAGGTACTATATAAAGTTTAAATAAAACCAATCGCTCCCACCAAAAATGCTGCGAGAGGGCATGCATCAGTCATATCATCAACAGTGGGTTGATGATTCAAGAAAAGTTGTATGCCATTGAGAACCCGGAGAAAATTTACCCACCAAGCAATGTCGCCGAAAGAGGAATCAGATAACTTGTGCTTAGCTGAATGGGACATAGAGTTCACAGTGTCAAGGATACGACGGAAAAAGGTTCACTTACCGTAAACAACCCTGCAAGCCCAATTTAGCTTACCCGCTAGCCTTTGCGATTGGTTTTTGGTAGCGCGGCGCTTGCCTTGGAAACTAGAAACAATTGCTTGAAGATCAGCTAATTTCTCTTGCAGTAGGGTCGAAGTACAGGAGATGGTATTGAGTTGTACACCAAGAACAACGAGCCATTGTGTCGGAGGCACAAGTTTATGTTCGGTGATGGTGAAACCTAAGTCTTGCAGTAGTGCCTAGAGGGTGTTATACGCGTGTTTGCACTCCCCTTTGGTAGCGCCAATCACCAGAAAGTTAAATGCTAAATAGAAGATATAGGAGATATAGAAGATATATAGAAGATATATTCACATGCTAAATAGAACAACGTTTTGGTAGACTCGATTGGCCATCAGGCGTCGCACTGCCTGTGTAGTGATGGAAAATACTCGGAGAGCTCTTAGCCCCGAACAAAAGGCGTGTGTTGTAGAAAAACGTATCGAAGTCGTCCTCTGCGAAACGCCATGTACAGCCAGCGGCCTGGTAGTTTGCCGGGTGAATAGGGACAGAATGGTAAACATGCTTAAGATCTATTTTTGCCATGTAAAAATTAGGTTTTAGCAATTTTATGGTGTCATCCAATGTCTGAAATTTAAACGAGCGAATAGAAATATAATCATTGACTGCATGCCCATGTGGTCGAGAGCAATGGTGAATGAGTTGTATTTTGCTTGAGTTAGGCTTAAGAACAGCTCCTAATGCACTAACAACCGTAGACTTACTGCTAGAAATAACGTAATTGCCCTGCATAATTTCATCACGAATAGTTTGCTCCACTTTAGCCCTAGTGGAGGGATTAGTAGCTGATTTGTAATTTTGCATGTCCACTGTTGTGAACCTAGCGCTAATATCTGACAACTGAAAGCCATTAACAATGCCATCTGCTGAAAAAGCTTCATCCTCGTCACCCCGGAGTTTGCGTAACCATAAAGATCCCTGAATAAGAACCTGTTACAGGGGCCTGATTACACTAATAGTTTAGTTGGTGTCTTGCTGAGATTTCGTGAGGAAAAGATTGCATTGGTCGGAGACATCAAGAGCATGTTTCACCAAGTGAAAGTGCGTCTAGAAGATTAAGATTCCCTGAGATTTCTGTGGTGGAGTGGAAGTTTAGAGGAATCGCCTTAAGAGTATGCAATGACAGTGCACATATTCGGTGCAACAGATTCTCCCTGCTCAGCGAAGTTTGCCCTCCTGAGAACTGCTGATGACGATCAAGAGCATTTTGACCCTATTACCATAGATACTCTTAGGCACAACTTCTATGTTGATGATCTCCTCAAGTCCATGCCAACACCCGAGAGTGGGATTATGCTGATGCAGCAGATGACAGAACTTTGTGCGAAGGGTGGATTTAACCTTACGAAATTCATGAGCAACAACAGAGAGGTTTTGGCTGCGACACTTGTTACCAAGAGCGGATCCATCCCTGGATCTCAACTTTGATGAGCTTCCGGTTGACAGGGCCCTTGGAGTACGATAGCACATGGAATCTGATGCCTTCGGGTTCAAAGTTGTAAATCTACAAAAGGCCGACACCATTAGAGGGGTCTTGTCGACAATTTGCTCAGTATTTGTCCCACTGAACCTGGCTGCCCTGGCAATGCTGCCCGCCAAGCAAATCATGCAAGATCTGTGGAGAAAGAAAAGGGCGTGGGACCAACCACTTGATGGAGAAATCCTCCAGAGATGGCAGCAGTGGGAGAACAACCTTCCCCTCTTAGCCGATGTGAAAATCCCAAGGTGTTACTTCACTCAAGCCGACCATGAGAAAGATACACTACAACTTTACCACTTCTGTGATGCCTTCGGAAGTTGGATATGGTATCTCCACATACCTTGAGTGTGGTTTTGTAGTCGCAAAATCTAGGAACGCTCCAATCAAAACTGTCAGTATTCCCTGACGAATTACAGGGAGGTTTTTTTGGCAGCACGTGTCGACCGTGCATTGTGTCAGGAACTTAACTTCAAATTCGAAAGAGTGACTTTCTGGACTGATTCAATGATCACCCTGAACTACATCCACAATGAGGATCGCAGATTTCAGACCTATGTAGCGAATCGAGTTACAGAGATTAGAGACCTCACTACCGCAGAATGTTGGAGGCACTGCCCAGGCAAGGAGAACCCAGCAGACAATGTTAGTCGAGGCCTTGAAATGAGTGAATTTCTGAAGAATGGGCGTTGGTTGAAGGGGCCAGCCTTCTTGTGGAAAACTGAAGATCACTGGCCAGAGATCAAGCACGACAAGGTGCCCCCGGATAAGCTTGAGATGAAGAAGAAGTGTATCACACCAATGTTGAATCGACTACAGCACTGAGTAACCTCTTAACCCGATTCCCTTCTGCGCACATTTGCCTGGATACTGAATTTTATGCAGTGGATGAAGTGGTCCTTAAACAGGACGAAAGGAGCATCAGATGTGTGTGATGTTGTAAAGTATATCACGCTAGAGGAACTTGAAAAGTCAAAGATAGAAGTTGTCATCTTGGTCCAGAAAGAAGTCTTTCCACAAGAGATACGGGATCTCACAGCAGGGTGACAACTGAAGTCATCAAGCCACGTTGTGAAGCTTAAACCAGTGGTTGGAAATGACGGTGTTTTGATAGTACGCGGTAAAATCTCTCGAGCCCCTTTTCCATCTGATGCTGTGAACCCTACCTACCTACCTACCTACCTACCTACCTACATATACTTTTTGTTGAGGCAGGTCGGTTTGAGGCAACCCAAAGGCTGGTGGGGACCTGCCAGAAACTTGATTAAAAACTGTTTATAACAAAAACTTAGTACTTAATTTACAAAAATTAACAAAAATTAAAAAATACAGAAAGTCCGTTTGTTTTGATGTTATCTGACAGGCTTCTTTTTCAAATTGAATTTGTTCCAGTATCCTTGAGGCCTGTCTAAGTTTTTGTTTAAAAAGCTGTAGGGAGGAAGCATCCTTGATGGCTTTAGGTATTAAATTCCAAACTATGGGTACTCTGTACCTTACACTATTTCTGCCAAGGTTACTATTGCACCGTACATGCGAGAAGTCATTAATACGCCTTAAGTTATAATTATTGTCAGTATTGCGTATTTCGAATAGGGCTGTGAGTTGATCAGGTAACCTATTGTGGAAAACCTGATACGTTATAGAAGCGAGCCTACGCTTGTAAATATAGCCTAAAGGTTTCCATTTAACAAGGTCAAGTACATCGGAGTCAGGAGTTTTGCTGGGCAGTTTATGGATTAGTTTGGCAGCTTTTAAGTGTAAATGTTCCAATACTTTAAAGATAGATGGTGAACAGGATCCCCAAATAGCGATGCAGTAAGTAATGCTTGGGACAATCCCTTTGAAATAAATTTCTTCTAGTACACTTGAGGGTAGGCTTTAAATTTTTTCAGGAATTTTAGCTTTCCTCCAAACTTGTTATGCAGTGCTTTTATTTGTGGTTTCCAGTTCAGTTTATAGTCAATTTCAACACCCAAGCAAGTGGATTTAGTGTTGAAGTAAATGTAAGAATCTCCGAACATTAGAGGTCTCATCGGACCAACAAAAGCATGGCTGGAGATCAACATTGCCATGGTCTTGCCAGTGTGGACAGTGAGATGATTCTTACAGCACCACACTTTGAAGTCGTTTAAGATTAGGTTTAACGCATCAACAATTTCTTCGACTTCTTCCCCAATATAATAGATAGTAGTGTCATCTGCAAACATATGAATACATCCAGTTTCGGAAGAAGTTGGTAAGTCATTGACATATATTGCAAACAGTCTGGGTCCCATTAAGGAACCTTGGGGAACACCGATGTCAATTTGCCGTAGCATTGATCTTGCACCGTTTACAGTGACATATTGTGATCTTTCATGAAGGTAGCTTGCAATCCACTCATGGAATATACCAGACACACCTACATCTGACAATTTAGTTTTTAGGATGGCATGGTCAACTGTGTCGAATGCCTTCTTAAAGTCGACAAATAGAACTCCAACTTTGTAGCCATCGTCGATTGCCTTTTTCCATGTTTCGGTTAAGTACAAAAGTAGGGATTCGGTATCCTATCATCCTGAATCAAGTAGTGATTCGGTTCCCTATCATCCTGCCAGAAAACCATCACGTTTCTAGAATCCTGATATGCTATTTGCATGAGAGAAACGGACACTGTGGACCGGAACAAGTATTGTGCTATCTCAGAAAACAATTCTGGGTGATAAAGGGAAGAGCAGCCGTAAAGGAAGTCATTGGAAAGTGCGTGTCATGTAAGAAACGTATGGCTCGGAGGATGAGTCAAGAGATGGCCTAGTTACCCAAACTCAGGCTGACGCCTGACCTTCAGCGGAGTGGACTACTTCGGCCCTTTCTATTTGAAGAAAGGGAGAGGAAAAGTTCCAGAGAAACGATGGGGAGCGATCTTGTGTGCATGAATTCTAGAGCCGGGCATCTGGAGGTTGCTAATTCTTTAGAAACCGCTGATTTCATTCTGGTATTGATGAAATTTCTGAATCAAAGAGGTCATTTGAAGGAGGTTCGGTCAGATAATGGGACATACTTTGTTGGAACGGATCGCGAAATCAAAGAGGCCCTCGATCGAGTCCATAGCGATAAGGTTCGAAGAGATGTGGTGCAAACGAGGCTGTGAGTGGGTGTTCCACCCTTCAGGGACGTCCCACATGTCGGGCATATGGGAAAGACTAGTGAAAACGGTGCAGAGGAGCTTGAAAGCCATTCTCGGCAAGGACCTTATCAATGAAGAGATTTTGCAAACAGTATTCACTGAGGCTGAGCGCATTACCAACTTCAGGCCACTGACACGAAATTCATCCAGTCCAGATGACAACGAACCACTCACACCTAATCATTTCCTGAACGTTCGTCCCTTGACAAATCTACCCCCAGAAATTGTAGAGAGTGACAGATACAGCAGGAAAAGATGGAAACAGGCCCAGATTCTTGCCAATCATTATTGGAAGCGATGGTTGAGGGAACGTGTGCCATCATTGCAAGAACGCCAAAAGTGGAACCAAACCCAGAAAAACCTGCAAGTTGGAGATCTGGTCCTCATCGCTGACGACAATGTTGCAAGGATTCAATGGCCTCTCGGACGGGTCACAACCATGTTTCCCGGCAGTGACGGATTGGTAAGGAGTGCTGAAGTCAAAGCCAAAGGATCAACTTACAAGCGACCAATCACCAAGATTTGTCTACTCGAAGCGGCAGAGGAAGAAGGAGGACAGTGAGCCATCATGGATGATCAACGTGAATTCAGCAAAATTTAGATGTGATGGACCCCTTTACAAGAGTGTTCATGGGGGACACGATGTTGTGACCAAAAAAGGAACTGGAAGTGGAACCGGAAGCAGAACTGACACCTTTAGGAGCCCTGCGGCTCCCATGGTACTGTGCGGCCGAGTAGGCCACGTGCAAAATGAGTTGGACATGTTTGTTTTCTTAGCTTGTTTAGTTTGAAAAACTGAAAGAAGTCTTGAACCGTGTCACTTTTGGACAAATTACCTGGACCTGTCAACATATGTGAGTTATTGTAGAACATTTGCAGTCATTTTGAACCGATTTTTCACCTTGCTTAAGTTCTATTTGTACGAATTTTCAGTGAATCTACAATAAATGGCAGATACCAGTTTAAGGAGTGTACGTGTACTGTGGAAGAGAGAATTTGTGGAGCTGTTTCTAGAATATCGATATCACCGGAGCCGGGGAAATATTTGCAATTTGCGTAATGAGATTATACTGTCTCATGTGACTTTGTAGTGCGCATGAAGATGAGGCAGAATTAGGGTATAAAAAGGCTTTTTGTGTTAACGGCATGAACATCGAACGAGCAGCTCACTCACAGCCATCGCCCATCGATCGCATCATTTTTTTAAAATTAATTAATTTATTATTTATTTATTTTATTAGTGCAATTACAAATCCACACGCTACTATGCAATGAAAACTATACACTAACGTACAGTACTTAATTACATGTAATAAAAGTACTCTACACTGTTTTACAATGATGCAGACTTATAGGCTACAAGCAAAATTTTTACAATGAAATACTTAACAATAATTATAACCTATAATAATTACTAAACAGTAACTTATAATTCTAAGTTACAAAACATTACAATATCCTGCACTACTCTGCAGGGCAAAAACGTAGGTAAACAAATTGTATAAGAGCAGTAGCTCAGCTAACAACAAAGAGATGGACGCACACAGAAGTACACACACATGCCTCTGGCCCTATAACACAGCGGGCCAAGTTTCTGTAAATTGTTCCAGATTGTTATTTGTAGATGCTATTGTTGACAGAATAATAAGCTTGCTTTTCAGACGTGAGAGAAAACCTTCAAAGTTCAGGCTGCCATTGCCTACAGTTGTGGTGAAAATGTGGTATTTTGCAATAATGAGCATGTAGTTGAGCACTACCCAGGTGTGTGATTAAAGCCTTTATTTAAAGAGGGTAAAACTATATAATATTAAAAATACATATATATATATACACGTAACTATTTACAATTTATAATACTGAGTAGATAGAATTTAAAAATATAAATAAATAAATAATCAAGAAAATAAGTAAATGAAAAACAAATAATTAATAAGTAGATAAATAAAATAAATAAATGAATGAACTAATAAACTAAAAGAATAAATAAATTATAAGAATAAAATTATGGACAAAAATGGCGCAAAAATTTCTGGCCTGCTAAAAACCGTTTCCTAAGACTATTTCTAAGGGCCATTGCAGATGAGCTTTGCCGGATAGTAATAGGTAGCGAGTTCCTAAGTGTAGTCGTGGTTACGCTGAATGTGCTTCCACCTTCCGTTTTTCTTTTAAAACGGGGACAAATAAAATTAAGATTACAATATCGTGTTGTCCTGGAATGTCTTTCGCTATTTAAAGTTAATCTCTCAGATATGTATTGTGGAACTTCATTATTTATTCTCTTAAAAGCTAACGAGCATTTTGCAATTTCGCATTCTTGATAATAAGGTAACCACTTAAGTCTATTAAAAAGAGGGACTGATGGTGACCATGGTCCCGCATCCAAAATGATTCGCGCTGCTCTTTTCTGCAAGCGTAAAAGTCTAATTACATTTTCCTTACTGCTGCGTTCAAGCCATGCGGCATTTACATAATTAAAAATTGGCCTAATTATTGAATTGTAAAATAATATGCGCTGGCTTAAAGGAAGATTAATCTTGATCTTGTTAAGAATGCCTATCCGACTAGCTAGTTTTTTACAAATGCTATCAACATAAGTAGAGAAACTAAGCTCACTATCTATCTCTAGACCAAGAACTTTGGCCGAGGGTTCTTGTAGAAGAGAGTGTCCACTCGAGGTTTGCACCCCAAGATCTCTACTAGAGGGTTCGAGCTTATCATGCAGCCGCTTGCCAGTGATGAGCAGGGTTTTAGTCTTCTTTTCATTGAGCGGGAGTTTGTTTGCATTTGCCCAATGCTCCACCTCGTGTAACGCGTTAGTAAGAGTCAGATTGAGGCCATCGCACTTGGTGATATCCGCGGATGCCGTCAGTGTAGTATCATCTGCATAAAGCTCTAGGTGAACATCACCACAGGACTGCGTGTGTAGGGGAAGATCGTTAATGAATACAACAAACAGGAGCGGACCGAGTATACTCCCCTGGGGAATGCCGTGGGGGACGATTGCGCAATCTGAGGCATGACCATCAACCAATACCATCTGCTGTCTTTCACTTAAGTAGGATCTGAACCACTTCTCAGTGTCACCACACACACCGTAAATCCTCAACTTCTCCAGGAGAACGGGAGGATCAACCATATCGAACGCCTTACAGTAATCGATTAGTACCATACCAGTGACCCGATTGTTGTCAAGATTGAATAACAACTTATCCATTATGAATGGTCTTTGTCGATGTTTCAGCGTTCCTGATCTTAGAAAAGGCCGCCATAATAGCTATTTCAAAATAAATCTCGCCAGTCTCTTGAACTGACAGGGCCAAGTTTTGGCTGAGTGAACAGGGATAACTTTCTCATATAAACGCTCGGTTATTAGATAGCGCAGTGGAGAGGGTAACTCTCCTACCAGGGACAACTTGACATGCCCTTATTAACCAAGCTTGCTCGGGACCGTACTGGGCGATTATTGGCCCTCGATCTTTTGTGTACTGACCTTGCTGTGCTTGATCCGTATTGTCAATACCCGTGCCAATATTCGCCCAGTACGGCCCTTGCGTGTGGTTAATAAGATATATATATATATCCTGATATTCAATGAAAATACATTACCTAACCTGGTCAGTGGTCAACTTTAAAGAAAAAAAATACCACCTTATGAACCCAACGCTTTTTGTTTGTTAACTTACAAAATATGAGCCATGAAGGCTAATAATTGGGCCACTTATCAAAATAGCATTGCTTAATGGTCAAAATGAACACTTACAATTATTCATGATTATTGTACATGGCTGAAAGTGGATTGTTGTTTTATTGTCATGACATGAGTCATTTTAAGCAAGAACCTTGGTCAAGGGTTATGACAAAACGATGAAACTTATCCCTGGTGACAACCTGGTGGGTTCCCAACATAGACTCAATATCTTTACGCTGCTTCAGAACAATTTGTTCATTTCCGTAGTAATCCATCAGGTAATTGTACAGAAAATGTACAAAAAAGCTTTGAACAGTTGAGCTCTGAAGGCGTCTGTTCTTTGTTTTGTTTGTACTTTCTTGGTAGCTGGTTCCAAAACAATTGCTTTGTTCCAACAAGTTGATGTCATGATAGGCACACAACTCAGACTTGTGTGGGTTTACGGAAGCATGGAATCTGTCACCTGCAATGTACCTCCTTTTTTTTCCAGTTGTAGGATGTTGCCATTTGGAGATATTGTCAACCTGTGCCACTTTGGTTCTAAAGGTGTTGGTTACCAACTCTGGAACACTGACCTGGAAGAAATTGTTTCCACAAGAAAATTAATTTCTAACTTTATTATCATGGTAGTTTGTTATATGAACCAGAGAGAAATACCAGGATTTCTCTTGCTGACAAAAATCATATCTTCATGTGAGAATAACATGTTTTATTCACTATTGCAAAACTTTTCCGACAAGTTCCAAGTTTCCAAAGTTAATCCATTTTAAGTTGAAACATCTTTGGATATTCCTACGCAATCGTTGGCAATCTTTGGAAAAGTTTGTACGACTTTCGTACAACATTTTGAAAATCTCCAGAAAATGGCCGGAAACCATAGTAGGTTTATATAATAAACAGAATATTACATGGTTGCTTGGAGATATGAAATTTATTTTATCGCGTTCAAATCGGTATCCCACTTGAAGATAAATTTCATATCTCCACGCAACCATATAGTATTCTCCATGTATGGCCTTTTTAACAGTCTTGTCTAATCATAATAATATATTTCACAAGAAATGTTTAAAAAAACAATGTTTGAAAGATTAGAAAAGTTTAAAAAAAAACAGTGTTTTAAAGATTACGTAGTTTATACTTGAAGTGCTCGGTGAAAAAAAGGCGGAACAGTGATTTCGGCTAAAATGAACATTGACAAAACGACTTGACCTTGGCTTGTGGGTGTGTTTATATATTATGTGAAACATTGTACTGTATTTGTTTTTCCTGGTTTTTGCTTCCTTTTCAAGAAATTACATATGCAAAAAAACTTGGGTTTTCAAGTCAGCATTTTTAGAAGTTTCTTTGTTCCATTTATACAAAGATGCTACTTAAAATGCTGACTGGAAAAACCTAATAGTTTTTTTTGCATGTCTTATTTTCTCAGAAACAGAGCAAACGCCAGCGAAGACAAATTCATAACAATGTTTCACTTATGTGAACAAACTTGCTTCAGTATCACTGTTAAATGAAAGGCTTTGATGGCACACTTAAAATTCACTACAGAGAAAGTAGCCAGTTAACATTTAACCATGGGTTATCATTTCGATGTGCAGTATGTTTACAAAGATGAACAGTTTAATTAATTTTTTGATAAAGTCTTCAGGCTTACAATAAAAAATGATCATAGCTGCGTTTAAAAGACAGTTTGGACTGGGTGTATCGACAAGTGTACTCACTTTAATAGGTGACTGCCCTAAAATTGGCTTCTGAAAACATCCCACATTGTCACCCCATAGTTGTTCTGCTACTTCTGGACACCTCTGATCAATATGACGTGCCAGAGTACAAGGTGTATCACAAATGAAAAGAGGAGGGGGGTGTTTCAAACTGAGGTACAAATCAGCAGCATCTCGGACAGATTCTTGCAAAAGAAGGAATTTTGATGCAACGGTACACTGTAAACCAAAAATAAAATTAAAATAACATTGTATGAATACACAAAGAAGCAATAGTATTAATTATGATTAAGATTATCCTTTTTATAAATTTTCTAGCCTGTGGCAGGTGTGAAAAGGGGAAAGGGTACGTAAATGTAGTAAGAGTTTGTTTCCCCCGTCTCTTTCCCTTCCCCCTCCCCCTTTTGTGCATGCTATACAGGCTATAAATTTTATGAAGAGACCAAGTGACACTGTAGAGGCATTATGTAGCATGTAATCATGACGAATTGCCAACTGGAGTAAAATTCTTGAAAAAGATATTGTCCACTTTCCTCGTTCCTTACCATTGCGTTATTAGGTCTTAAATTGTCTTTAACATCAAGCTAGCCCCCAAAGCTTCCGGCTAGGAAGATGAAACAATAGCCTGTCCTTAAAGCTGCAATTCTTACAAGGTACTTTTGTTCAACCTTAAAGGTAAAATTTAAAAAAATTGAATAATGAAAAAGACAGTGTACACTTACAGAATGAGAACAAACAATATGATAAAAGCCACCTGAGTGACCTTCAACATGGGTAAACTTGTGGCATGGAGAGTTTCCAACTGTGATACTTGCATAAAGAGCAAGCAGCCTGCCCCTCAAAAAATCCTACAAATCATTAAATAAAAAAAGAAAAAGACATGGTAAATCTACTTTGACCCACCAACAAAGTTGCAAAGGCTAAAATTAGCAATTTCAATATTTCTCAGATAGCTATGCACGTATTATTTAACCTAGTGATAAACCATAACCTCTTTTGCGTTCTGACAAGAACGAAATTTTCGATTTCAAAAATCGTTGGAAGTTAGTGGCTTCTAAGAGAGTAAAAAAGAGAAATCTAAACTTTGAAACGTGCTATCTTCATTTTGAGAAGTACGTTTCAAAAATCGCTCTTGTCAAAACACAATTGAGTACATAAAGTTTATGTTCCTCACAAATCAGCTCCTGAAATTCTATATCGGCAGAGAAAACTTGGACACAAAATTGCAGGTTTTTACGCTTCCGAAGACCTTCCGAGTCAGTGTTTACAACCGACGTGTGCTAAATTTAAAGCTGTGAATCTAATTGTGATAATTCGCTTTGTTTCAGCGCACGGTACGCAAAGCTGAGAACAATACCGTGTAATTACTTGTACAAAGAACTTAAAGAAAAACAATCGCATGAATATTTTGTTTGTTGTCGGCTTCAGTCGTCGCAGTTCGTGCATACTAATTAAATAAATACATACATAATGATTGCTAGGATCCTGCGCGACCTTAACATCACATAATACATGTATAACCTCTATAAACACAGATTGGCCAACATGAATTAATTTTCAGATTTATATTTATTTTCACAATAAATTTCTCATGCTGTTGACAGATTCAAGTAGTAAACCTGAGAACTAAAATCTGAAGACCACAATGAAATTTAGTCGCCCAGGACGAAATGTTAATCGCAAAGGTGAGCGCATTGATCTCATTTTCAAGCCCTGCTAAATATTTGCATGTTCGTGCTTAATAAGAAAACCTCTCAAGATTAAACTAAAGGCAAGATATTAAACGTAAATAAGAACTAAAATAAAATTCAAGCTTTAAAACTTACAGCTGATCTCTGATTAGTGGACACTGAACATTCTTTACAGATGTCTTTGAGCATTTCCACTGATAACTCATTTATCTGCTCAACAAAGAACCTTTTTTGCTGTATCAGAAGGTGCAGCATGGCAGGATCGCCTATAAAAAGATTAATGATTTTAAAGTTGATATGAAAACCAATATGGAAAACATCAGTACCCACTCCCCTAGCGTGGGCCACTTTTTTGTTCATACAGTACCACATTTTGACGTCATCTGTGATCTATAACTGAACAGACGCACGGCAAAATGGAATCTATTTCTTAAAAAAATAATTATATAAATCAGTTGCGAGATGTAACCACAACAACCAAAATAAATACTTAGTTAGATTCCCAACCCAAGAAATCATTTTAAAGACCGGTAAGTAGACCCAAATTCAATTTGTTAACACAGGCGCAATTTGTGTGACAAGAGAACAGTGAGCACGCTAGTTATACGCTTTTGAAATTCTTTGCATATGTAATAAAACTGCTTTTCTGGATTCAATTTAATGAAGTTTACTATTAGTCAGGAAGTTTTTTGGTGGTTTCTTATTGTTTCATCTTTGTAGAAGTGGTCGAATTTTTTTTTTTGCACATCTGACGCATACAGAAAGCGTCATGCAGTAGCCTGTACAGGCAATACAGCATGTGCTCTTGAGCACCTTGGCAATGCGCAAGAAATCCATTGATGGGCCCTTAAGGCTGTATACGAAAACATTTTATTTCTATGAACCATAGAACCTATTGTAATAAAGATATAAAGACGCCAAGGAAAAAAGTATACATGTATACACAGAGTGAAACGAAATATACTTTTTACCTTCGACATCATTAAGTTGTTCCTTCTTTGTCAAGCATACACTCTTTTTACAGACTTCGGTATTGAATACTTGATTTGCACGTTGACATGGTGGAATTAATGGTGGCACTTCTCCAATGTTGGTGGACAGCTTGCAGTCTGCTTTGGTGTATGTAGTAATTTCCACAAAATGAGATGTGATCTTGTAGAGAACATCTTCTAATGTTGGCAGTGTTGCTTCCTGTTGACTATAGTCAATCTGTATGGCACCCAATGAAAGGAAAACAAATTTAAAAATGTATTAAAAACAGTAATTGCAAGAACAATATTGACATTATACATTGTGTAGGTAAACCACTCTCGCAGAAATCAAACTTTACACCAACATAACATACTTTTTCTGGTCCAAAAAATAGTAAACATTTCACCTCGAGAAAAAAATTGCCTCCAGACTAATGTCATCTCTCAAGCCACAGTAACCACAGAGACAACAACTGAAACCTACGTCGGACTGGCGACAAACTTTAAGGAACGGTACAGAAATCATCAGAATTCCTTTCGACACTCGAAGAGAAGAAATGTTTGGAATTTGCAAGATGCCAAGAAACCGTTTTGAATAAAATGGAAAGTTCTTAAGAGATGTAAACCCTGCTATAGCGACATTGACAAAAATCTTTGTCTGTATGAAAAATTCATAATCATTTGTAAAAAAGAGTTGCGTAGCCTTAACAGACAAAACGAATTGGCGAGTTCATGCCCCCACAGAAACCGATTCGTACTTCAGAGATTTAGAGTTACATTATTAAGATGTAAACCATGTAAATAATGCATTTGTCACCTGGCAACTATTTGATTACTTTCAAATAACCATGTAACGCATTTGCTATAGCAACCATTTAAATTTTCGCATTTAACTGCCAGACGTCAAAGTTGCCTGATGAGTGTGGACCTTATAATTTTGGTCCATACGAAACAGAACTGTCACAATAAAATGATGTACACTATTGGAGCCTGAACTCTAGTGAAGTTATTATTGAAAAATATATCTATATATTTAAACCTATCAATTCATGGTGAAGTCAAATTAATTTGATATTTAACTGACCCCCTTTACACTACAGCAGTTTTTTGAGTTGCCATCGCCATAATAGACTTCTCCAACAGTACCACACAGTCCACATACAACATCATCCATGTTTCTTTGTGTCAAGGCTTCAAAACTGTAAAAAGCATTATACATTACATCACTGATGTAGTCAACTGTGTTTGGACTTGGTGCATGATCCTACATGAATAAAGAAGGAAGAACAGAGAATTACATGTTACTTTCAAATAAAAAAAATTATGGCTTTAAATAGTTGCTACATGCCAATTTATGGTAAAGAAATTGTGTATTTAATACAACAAATTACAACTAACCAAAAATTAGATTGTTATTGAAAATTAATCAGAAATTTCAATACTGAGGAAGCATTACCCATAATTGACCCAACAAACACGAAAGCAACACATAATTACATAATTGCTCTCTTCCACAAACAGAAAGCAATCAGACATTATGTCAAACAATGACAGAATCAAGGGGAACTGATATGATGTCCAAGTTGCAAAATTTATGCGAAATAAAATTGTTTCATTGGTCGGTATGAAAAAGTTTAAATAAGAAGCTTACACACCTTAAATACATACATGTACCTTTAAAGAAAACTTTAACTGATCACATAAATTAGAACTACTCCTACACACCTTAGGAACTGTACAAAGCAATGACTTCATTTTGCACACAATAATCATTGAGAGGGGTACACCTTTTTTGAACAATTCTCGCCACTCTAAAAATATTTCAAGAGCTATTAGAACTTTGTCTCCAGCATTAAACAATCCTGTAGATATAGAAAAAAAATGTTTTAATGTAAATTCAGTGACAGCTACGGTAATACAGTATGTAACTGCAGTGAAATATATCATTCATATTATATACATGTACATGTACATTTACACAGACGCGGCCAGTTGATACAGTAACATTAATTTTTCTTTGGTACATGTAATACAGACATGCCGAAAATAAGTACAATTTTTTGTGGGTGTAACTGATCCCATTTGCAAAGTGTCACCATGGACTCTGGTAGGAGATATTATATTAAAACACTTTTCTAAACCCTGGGGTGACTGTGGGCTTAATTTCTTACATAATGACTTATTTTATATAATTAAAACTGATAGGTTACCGGTACATTAAATTTAAATACTGGTGAAACTACAAAATGAATTAATTTACCCAGATCATAAACTTGAGGCTGGTGCATTGCTTGGCACTCAACCTTTCCACAAATCTTAACTTTGATGTTCACTTCAAGAAAAGGATTCATATTTGTTATTAAAAATCCTTTCCCCTGTGATCCTGGGTGGCATCTTGGTGGACGTAGGTCAGCACCACACAACCGGCAATTTTGCTCTTCAGGAATAAACTCCTTTGGCCATCCACCATCTGCACCTTTTCGAGTGTTGCAATCACAATCACGGGCAGCATTTATAACATGAAGTGGGATGTGATATGGATACCAATTGGCCAAATTTAACTTAACAGTTGATGTCCTTGAGACAGAAGAGGTTGAGCCAGCAGAGTTAAGTCCAGAGGAACATGAGGTGCTTGTACTAGAGTTGGGTGCAGCAGTGGAGCATGATGGAGCAGAGTCAATTGGAATGTTGTTCAAAACAGTACAGGTGGGTACAGTAGAACTTGATGAAGGAGAATTAGTTGCAATAAAGTTTGAAGAGACAGAAATTGGTGGGGTGGAAATTGATGGAGCAGAATGAAGTGCAGTACTTGCGGGTTCTGTTGATGTTGATGGTGATTTCCACAAGCCAAGACAACATGATACCAAATGAATGTGCATGCACACATTGCGGGACTTAAGTTGTTTGCCACCAGCAAAAGTACGGCAGTTCTTCACTGTGCATGAGAATATGCCATTCACTTGCTTCAAATGAACAAAGCCATTTTCTGCAAAGGTATCAGGCATCCCACAAACAGCATAGCTGGTTTCTGAAACTCTGACAACTTGAGGAACACCAAGCTCATTGGCATGACCTACTGCATCTAGCATTTTGGCTTGTATATCACTACCACCAGGATAGGCAGAAACTTGCTGGGGCGATAACTTGTAATCCTTCACTGCACATACTGACTGCTTAACCTGCTCGAGATGTTTGCATGAGAATTTGTTCAGCTCGGCCTGGCCAGATGCTGCTGTAACTGAACGGAAGCTTTTGCACGAGCTAAAATAACAAAGTCTACTTGTGTCAGAAACAAGACAAAAACACCGGTCATCCCTGCTTGTGAGTTTCATGGAATACAAGTTATTTCCACTGAATGAACACACTTTCACTGAACTTGGATTGTCAAGTTTTTTCTTTTTGCGGCCGACAGTTTCTGGATTATGCACATACTTTCCACCAAGGAAAAAGTTACATTTGGCACAATTGGGTGGTTTTCGAAAAGTTGAGTAGGGGAAGTTACATTTGGGACATTTGCCAGTCCCTCTAGCAGTCCATTTCTCCTTTACAGCAGACATCACCTAGCATGCAAAAATAAAATTTTAACTGTTAACAGACAGCAATAATTGTAAAGGTGATTTAACTTTCATGCATTATAAAACATTTTATAAATTGGATACACCACTCCAAATCGGGAGCTCTAAAATAAGGTTCCCATCAGTTAAAAACATTGTTTCGGTAAAATGGTGGTCATAAGGTTTTATTATGGGCAAAAAAAAAACTTGGTGAGATGACACACTCCAATTTTGGCATAAACGTCCAACAGAAAAACAGATTTTGCTCGAGAAAAAAAAAAAGCACCTTATAACCACATAAATACTGTACACATCATGTGTTTCTTGTTGGCGAACAAAATACTCAAGAAATCGGTACTGCCCAACATACATAAACAAGACAATTCTTGCTTGTTAATAATTGTATTGTTGCCTCTGCAGGGTTTCGGCATTCTTGTAGCCGATTTAAATCAAAGTGGGGCCGCTAATAGTCTCGGTAGGTGTGATAAAAATCTTTGATCTCCGATTGGTTAATAATGACTTAAAGGGGCTATGTCACGGCGGTATTTGAAGTCATTTTTCTGATTGCTTTTAAATCGAAGGAAACCTCAAGGCAATAGTTTTTCAAGATAGAAAATCACCAATTAAGATACAAAAGCCCCAAAAATAGACATGGATGGTTTCAACGCGTTTCAACTGTCGAAGATTAAGGGCCTCTTTACATGAGAGCCGAGATGAGTTTCATCCCGGGATGAATTTTGGCAGACATTTGAGCGCTCAGCGGTACTGTATCATCATGTAAACAGCAACAAGAAAATGACCAGACACCGAGATGAATTTATCCCGGGACGAAAACTCTCATGTAAAGAGACCCTAAGACGAATTATAAACAACAAACTTGAAAAAAAAAATGCCAATTTTTTCAATATTAGTAATATTTTTATTTCAGTCAAACAGATTACAGCCAAGGATATAACGAGCAAATTGAAATATTTCAACGTAGGTTTTGAGATGATTTGCGCTTTCTTGATTTCAGTCTGGAAGTGAAAGCCCAATAGTACGTAGAAGTAGAAGAATTTTAAGATGAAATTGGTTGATTTGATAGTCGTAACCAAGGTTGACCAGCTCTTGGCGATACACACCACAGCTTGAGTAAAGAAAGTAAACATAAACTGAGATCGTTCAAAAACATTTTAACATGTAAAAAGCTTTTGACAAAACAGTTTTCTTATGTACTGAAAACAAGGACTGAAACTAGAAATTGTCATCGATAGAGGTGAGAAAATCTTGAGGCATTTTTGACAAGAGTCATCGAGCCAAAAGCAAAAAGTTACCTGCGAAATACAGCAGCAAAAAAGACGGCATGCGCTAAATAAACTTTAAAGAAGGATTAGTCAAAAGCAGGTGGGGGGGGGGATGTTAATACATAAAAACTATTCCTAATGTTTACGAATTTTAACCTCGAAGTTTTAGTCTTTTCAACGGACATTGTCACAACAAGTACACAGAACGAACGTCTTGCTTGTTCATGTTAGCGAAAACGAACAACCGACGTACATAAGACGCTTCTTTCCTAGTATGCTCACGAAACTAACAATTGACTGATATCAGGTAATCATGCAAACAGCCATAAGCATTTATAACACTTACCTTGTCTACACAAAACAAGTAAAAAGATAGATGTCATCGACAAATCCCGCAGCGTCTCGAGAAGTATGAAAGTGTGTACTCGTGATATCCAAAAGCATGCTCTGTTGGCGACTTGCACTGGACTATGGACTACGCAAATTTTTGTTCTTAACTAACTGTTGTTGAAATTAGAAGAAAGCAACTTGAAAAAGATAGATGTCAACAACAAGTCACGCTGCTCGAGAAGATGTGAACTCGCGATATCCCAAGGTAAGCGTCGCCGTTGGCGACTTGCAAAACGATGACGTAAGTGTCTTTGTATTAGAACCAATAAAATGCTTTGCTACGCTTGCTACGCGGTCTACCAGCTCAGCCAATCAGAGAGGACGTTCAGCGAGGCACTGGAGTACTGAAATTGCGTGTTGTGACGTCAAGTTGGTGCCAAGAGTTTGTTTATGCTCATTCAGTTCTCGGTCAGGTTCTTGTTCCAAGGAGAGTTTATTGTCGATTTCGAGACACGAAAGATGTCTAGCGACTCAGAAATGAGCATCTTATCCGAAACTTCAAGCAGACCAGAAGAAGTAAGCGAAGGGGAGGAGGAAGAAGATGTCGAGGTTATTTACAGCAGAATTACGCCGTATGAGGACGAGCCGCTAGCTGTAGTTGGCGCCGATGAGGACTTACGAGGTGACGAGGAAGCAGACGTAGATGGCTTAACAGCAACGGTATTAGAGGCCAGAAACGAAAGACAAGTTGCCGTAAATTCATGGTTCGTATAACTGTAGTCTTACTGTTCGTATAACTGTAGTCTTACTGTTCGTGTAACTGTAGTATTACGTATCCATTCGTGATTTCGTCACCTCGCGAAATGGCAAATGCACGTCTCACAGTCTGACCAGAGGCATGCTAGTTTTCCTCTTGCATTTGGCTAAATGAATATCCGGCTAAATAAAGCTTGTATGGTATTCTCACTATTATTTCAACAGTCAAATTCATTCAGAATTCGCAAATGTGAAACGCAGTTGGACAAAAGCTTACGTCTATAATATGCGTTCTCTTTTAGGTGCCAATGTCAACAATGCAACGACCAGAATTTACTCGGTGCATTTTAATTTCGTTGCTGTCGAGAGATTGCCAATGCATCGGCGAAACTTACCTTCGACGGTTCGATAGAACGGATAAGCTGCATAACACAGCATGAAGATTACATGGCACTGACCAACAGAACGATGCTTTTACAAGTGGCGCCATTATTGAGGGACAAAGATGGCAGAACGTACCGCCGTCGAGCTGGAGTCCCAGAAAACGAGTGAGTCCAATTCTGCTGTGATTTTGTTAGGCTTTAGTCGAATAGCTTTTAGTTTCTAAGTTAACCTATTAATTTTCTCCCGTAATTCTTTGGTTTGCTTGTATAAAAGTACGAAATTTCGCAAATTTATGAAACTTGACAACTTATGTTTACATTATGCACCTGGGTGAAGCGTCTGACATTCTACAATTGCTTCATTTTTTCAGCGTTTCAAAGATGGGATTAATCGAAAGCAAATAGCCTTCATTTCAATTTGAGTTTTTGATTGAAAATAGTATCCATAAAAATGCTTATACATTTGTAGCGAAGTGGTGGCGAAATGCACGCAAAGTAGAATCACTCTTAAAGTTGGTTAATTAAATATAACAAAAGATTTCTCTAAAGCTTCGTTTGTTTGTTCCACCAGCATGGCTGCTATGCCTTTGTTAACTGAATCTCTGGGGATTGGTTGCAAACCATCAATTGCCTGAATATTTGAAGAAACAAATTTCACAAGAAATAATGATGCAAAGTTATGTTATAATGATATATTTGTCCTAATGCTGGTGTGTGGTTGAAGTTTAATTTGACATTTGCTCTAAGGCTGATAGTACTTTTCAATTATTTTACAGATTTATCCGGACAGTGGCTTATCGCTGGGTCATCCGGTGGATTTGTGGTTATATGGGCTGGGAGAACACGAGGCCACTTCCAGCCTGCATTTATGACAACATCAGAACCCGTTACCAAACCCTTCACAGACAGCCAAAAGGCTACAATGACGGCTAATAACTGAACATTTATTATATTCCAGGGATTAATCCATTTTGAATATTTCTATGTACATGGCAAAATAGAGTGAACTATTTGAGTTTTACAACTGAGTTTTGAAAGCAAAAAACCTGTCATTAGAATAAAGAATAATTTTTTTTTACTTGCACTGAACCAACGATTACATAGATAACAAGTCACGTTAATTCATGCCAAGTACGTGATTGTATAGCTCTTGTTCCCCAAAGTCAAATCCACTGAATATGGTTGTTCAATCATGTCGAGCTTTGAATGTACCTACCATGTTTTCAAGAACTATGTAGTACCTTCAGGCTCCAAATCATGACAGCTTCTGATTTCAAATTTTACAAACATCCTTGGATGTCCATACAAACACTGTTTAGCCTGCATAGCAGGTACTTGAGCAATATGAGGCGCTCGGTGTTGGAGAATGCAAGAGGTGTGCGGAAAGTGAGATAGCACCTGCACCGAAACTCCCCTAAATTTGTTTGCTGTTCCCAAGAAAGTTTCCGGGCAGACGCTTTCTCCCTTTTCCCTCACAAGAGCTCTTTGCCCCTCCCACTTTCCCCAACACTGTGTGCCCTTTATTACTCAAGCAGCTGCTCTGCAGGCTAATACTGTTAGTTTTACAGTAACTGTCAAAGCAATGCACTCTTAGCTGCCTTGAATGTTTTACTCACTCGACAAAGTATTATTCATACATGTGTAAATGGCATGCACTAGAAGTTTGGTCCAATTGGATATTACTGCAGGACTGACTTGAAAATGAGATCTCCAACAGAAACGATAACAAGAAAACCCATCGCATTTTAGCCAATTTGTCATTGGACACTGCAAATACATGTATGTACAGAAAATATTTGGACTGTTTACACTGCTAAGACGTGACAATAGCATTTAGTCCTTTCACACTGACACAGTACAGTTTCTCCTGTTGTCACCTGGCCTGTTGCATTTCGAACACTTTCTAACAGTTGCTGTTCTTGGGCCAGTAACAGCTTCAGCAGCAACAGAAGAGCTTTGTTGTAGGGTGTCTTGCTCTGCACCTGCATAAAAAATACCATACACATCTGGTTTAGTGAGGTGGGTTAAAAACATACTAGTCTGCAATTGGCATCTGAATGCTCAATAAATGTCGATCGTGTTTATCTCCCGCCATTTTGGATGCTTAGCGGGGTTGGGAGGTGTCGAGGAAAGGCAGGGGCGGGTGGTTTTTCTCCCCTCCCCCTCCCACCTCCTTCATCTTACAGCTAGTCATCCTGTCCCTTGGTGTCCCTTTTGACTTGCTCCAGCCCTCTGAGCATTTTCCCATCCAAGATGGTGGCCAAAACTCGGTAATGAAGGGTTATCTAGCGCTTGCGTCCCACAAAATACACCTGCACTGCAGGCTAAAAACACACAGGAGACGATGATAGTGCAAATTTACCAAGAATTATAATTAATTTTTTTTTTTGGTAAATTTGCACTATCATCATCTCCTGTATGTTTGAAGCCTGCAGTGCAGGTGTCTTTTGTGGGGCGAACGCCTAGATAACCCTTCGTTAGCGAGTTATTAGGGAAAATGTCAAAGGAAGAGTGTTAAAAAAAATTAAGGTTGGCAATTAGGGCAAAAAAGGGAAAAGACTCACACCACAAATTCCCTTCTTGCAGGCTATAAACATGAGATGAGATACTGTCTTATAACAGTTAGACAGTAAGCTCAAAGTTTCTGCCAGCCCCTATCCAACTACTTTGTATCCAAATCATTAGAAAACAACAACGAGTTGGTCTACATTTAGGGCAATAATTTTTGTTTTAGCATAGCCTGATGAGTAGCCTAATACAATGTTATGTATACCAAGTACAACTTCAAACAAAAAAGAACACATACTTGTTGGAAACAGAGGAGCAGTGCTTCTTTTTTTGCGATTCTCCTCATACGCCTTCACTGCTGATTGCTTATCAACGCGATCCTCAAAGGTGGAAAACAGTATTACTGTTCTAAATAAATACAGGTAACCATTGAGTCCTTCACTGAAAAAAGAATTAAAATCATGACACTACAGATTGCCTGTTTACTACAGCTGTACAACGAAAATGCCAAAAGCGTGTAACTACAAACATGAGAAACGTAACTAGAAACACGAGAAATGTAATAGTTTAAGCTTGTGGGCCTACAGTTTACACTGCACTGCATCTAGCTTCGATTTTCTCACCCCCTTGTGATGAATTCAAGACCTGGCGAAAATTTAAACAAGGGTCTAAGAAAATATCTATTTTCAAAGAGAAAACTATGCTAGAAACAAAACTAAGCCCATTCCTAATCTTACTGAAATGATTGAAAATACGGCAGGTAACGTCAAAAAAGGATCGATTTAAGCTTATGGAACATTCTCGTGCATAAGCTACTAAGCGAAACCTTGCATGCAAACAACAAGATGGAAAAAATGAAATCTTACTTGTCTTTTTGTTCGCTCACTGAACTCTTGTGGAGCGGGAGGAAAAATTGAATCCCTCGTTGATACGGCATCCCTATGCAACACAGCGTTCATTTTTATACCCTAGGCCTCCATTTCGGCGATAACAGCCAGGCTTTTCACGTAGCAGGACTCCTCAAAATGTGCTGAGCAGAGCGCTGCGTACTTTGATGTGGGGTCTTTAAAATCGGGTCTGTGTTTCCGAACAAATTTCTCCCATTTTGCTCGCACGACAGGTTCAGTCGGAAACTGATGCATTCTAATTCTTCCCATGAATGTTCGATTCGTGCAGCTCACTCGATTACGGACGCCAGCAACGCAATATCGACCCCGCTGTCGCTTCTGTTTTCCCTCGTCCGCCATGCTGGATTGAGCTTTTTGGCACCAAAATGACGTCACCGGTTGTTGTCACGTGGTATTTTGACCGCGCGATTCAAATACCATTTTTGAGGGCAAAGTAGCTCAACTTTGAGCGGGCGTAAAATCGGCAATTTTGACCCCAGAGGTCCGAAACTTCGGAATTATGTATTTCAAAGGCTAAATTTTATAACTACATGAAAAAAAATTACGCTTCGTAGGCACTTTAAGGACAAAATGTCAATCCGTGGGCGATCATTACTATCTAGCAAATAGAGCTTAATCTCCTCAAATTTTGTAGAAGTCAGTCGATTGACATTCCATGTCCCAAATCGTAGACCTTTAGAGCCAAGTCCAATATCATAGTAAGACGAAGGATCACAATATTCGCCGTCCGAGTCATCGTTATGAGCAAAGGAACTATTCATGCTCGAAAGAGATTCGCTGTCCTCATCTTCACTGTCCGCCGATGAAATCGACGAGAACGAATGATTAGTACCAACATGACATTCAATTTCAGGTCCAATAATATTTGGAGGCCCAGGATTTGAATTAACATCCCCGCATAGGACCACAAGACTTAAAGCGGTCATTCCAACCCGCGACATATATAACGCTGCCCTCAATTTCAAACGTGGCGGAATTGACGAGCAGCACGAGTTACGCCTTGGTCCCATATTACGCGAAGGGAAGACTTTGCTGTCCAAACGTAGAGCCAGGAATACACTCTTTGTGCTTAAACGCACTCTTTGTGCTAGTATCAGTTAGAGACAGAAAACTAGAAACAAGCAAGACTAGTATTAAAAAGCGGGAGCCTGCTCGAAGCACACCGGACGCCATCTTGTAGAATCACGCGTTTGGCTAAATGTATTTGTTCCTGAAAGCTTTTTCGCCATTAGTGTTTGAACTGGTTCCAAAACAACGAGGAAGTATGACATGTAAACAACATGTGGCTTAAAGATTGGCTTTCAGAATTACATAAGGGGCATATGTCACTGTCTTTTATACCCGCACGGAACAAGCTAGATTGCATGGGCAAGATGTTATGAATGATTCTAAACTGGAAAATTATTAACTTTGGCTCCATCAAAATTTGAAGTGGAAGCACATAGACATTTTGGATGCTGTCTGTAGTGAAACCATAATTTAAAATCTTGCTCTCAGCTGTTGGTACAGAGTAGCTTTTGCCAAGTATGGTCGAGTAAGCTATTTTGGTAGAGGGAAGTAGGAGAGACGGTACGACTGCTGATGGGGCAACTCTTGAGACATCCGTATTTTGAATGTTTTCTTTCCAACTTGCTGGCATAGCATTTAATAGGCCATAACAGACAGTGAAAGGTACTTCTAAGTCGAATGTTTGTTTTAAGATCGGTTAGAGAAAGAAAATTTGAGTCTTTGTTGTCATCATGGTGTCGATGTATTTTTTATCGGGTGGTTCGTTGATTGTCTGTTTACGCTCTCGATATTTTTGTCAGTAATGGCGGCTAAGGTCTGAAAAGTATGAGTTTTCAACATTGGCGACACTTTCTGTTAATAAACAAAAAACGCACCATTATTTGTCTATTACACAGCAATTTTCCTTCCAATAAGCAACAGTCGCCAGTTTAGTAAACTGATCTTGCATTCTTTTCATTTTAATAAACGAAAAAGACCATCTTTTTAGCATAATAAGTTTGCCATGCATTATAAAACCTGGAATAAAAGGACTGGAGATTCTTCTACCAATATTACAATGTGTTAACATGCAAACGCTCTACCTTCATGCCCCGTGCCAAAATTAGCGCTCTTGCCAGATTTTAAGCCAAAACCGGGCTGAACTGAACCAAAATGAAGCCTTAAAAAGTACAACCAAAACTGAACGAAAACGAGCCTCACTGAAACGTAAATTTTTGAGCCACAAAATAAGCCAAAAGAGAACCAAAATGGCAACCTTAAATCAATGCGGCAAAACTGGGCCAAAATTGGGCCAAAACTACGCCATAATTTTGGCTGTATGGTAACACGATACTGACCTGCCTCAACACGCTGCAGATTTCTTTAATCCAGTAGAAACTAAATTAGGCCACATTTGGGCCAAAATTACGCTGTAGTTGAGGTTCACCAGTGAATGTGACATCCAGCACGAGAAACGCATTTGTGTTATTCCGTATCAACAGTAACTCGACACCGGCTAACTCGAGATTGCATGCTGCACATTTTTACAATAATTAGATAAGCAGGCTAAATATAGTGCTAAAACGCCCTTGTAGCAAAATCGTCACAAAACAAAAGCATCAGGATTTTTAATTCCAGTTTTACAAGTAAAAATAACAAGTAGAAATTACAGCCAGAATATTCCTGCTCAAAATTTTGGCATCAAAGGACAAATCTGAGTCACGCATTGTGTGAAAACGGAAAACATACAGGATGTACAAAGTGCGCTTGATATACGGACAGTTTGGACATTCATCTACAAAAACTACAAAAGTATTGACTGAATATGATTTACACACATACCTTCAGTAATCACTGCGAGGATCACAAATCTCAACCACACATACCTTTCTCGTTTATTCTTAAAATGGCTCAGTGGCTCGTTCGATCTCTTGGTGTGACTTGTAAAGCTAACCCAAGTAATTAATATATATTTACACAACTCAACAATCCGGTGTCCACAGTCATGTCATGATAACACACAAATATAGCACTTGCCAAAAGTTGCCTGTGCACAGGCTAGCCAAAAGTCAAAACTAAACGTGTCCAGGTGTTTCAACGCATGATTTTAATTGAGTTGTCGCATATGTTACTGCTTGAGTGAAAGCTTGATTTGTATCCTTTTCTTTCGGCTGATCTTTGTTGTTTTTCACACAGAAGGCTGTAACGTAATCTAAAAAGTAAAAATCAATATGTTAGAAGCTGATCAGGACGTCGAAAATTAACACGTCTAGTAAATTTCCTGCTTGTTTTAATTGGCACAATAGCACTTTCTGAATTGCATGACATCAATTAATATTAACGCGCCGAAAAGCTGCTCATCGTAAGTAAAATTTTGAGACTGCCGAGATGAGATATAGCCATCGATAAGGCTGAAAAAGGACTATAAAAAATTGGCTAAGTTTGAGAATCGGATTTTTTTAAAAATATATATATGATGGTCGCTATTAGTACGAAAGTCGCGAAAATGTTGACAGACGTCTGTTTTTTTTTCGTAAAAATTCTTACCGCCAGATCAGGGAAAACGTCTGTAAATTTTTTCTTCGATTTCGGTATCTATATTCTCCCCATTTTACAATATACAACTCTCAAACGTGGCCATTTTGCAAATTGTCGATTGTTTTTCGACATTTATCTTCTAAACGTTCCTTGAGCGAAAGTATTTGTCAGTCAATTGTTGTCTGACAAAGTTAATTACGTTTCCACCATGCTCTTGTTATTTTATTTCTTTATTGGCTATTTTAATAAAACCTATTAAAACTACTGATGCCTATGCCTACCTTTACACACGTTGACTTTATGTTGATCCAAGGGACGCTTGCCGTCATTTGTACAAGGTGAAAGTTTAGACGGAACAATTAGAAGGCCCCCTGGTCTTTTATTGGACCTCCTCCTAGCTAAATTTTAGAAAGAAACTCGTTTTTATGTCAACATTCTGCCAGAATATCCAGGAAATTTATCACTGAAACGACCCGTTTAGTGACGCGTAATTTTAAGGCGAATTCAAGAACGGAAAAGGGCATTGCCTGCTGTCCTCTTGGTTGATCTCCTCTGTAGCCAAGTGCATCATGGAAGTGAAAATGCACTCATCACCTAGTGCCCCATAATCAATAACTTATTGTATGCCTCACGTTGCCAGGCTCCTTTCAGGATGTAGGTCTTTCAACCTCCATAATACAGAAGCTACCCTACCTGGGTAGATCGTGGCTCCAGGTTAGCTCTAACAGTGTACGCCTGGGTAGCAGCATCACTTGGTATAAGAAGGAGTTGTGATCCATCAGTAGAGTTTACTGAAATAACTTTCTCCATATATTTTAGCGCAGCAGCAGATGGAACTAGAAGTGGAATATCAGAGTAAAAGGACGGAACCGACGTTAAATTTCCAGCCATTAAAGAACATAAGTGATATAAATAGCCAGATTAAAAGAATATAATGTCAACAGCGGCGATAAACATGGTAAACAAACGTGTTTGTAAAATTAACTTGACGTTTCGTTTTAAAAGTAACCATTACAATTTTGGAACCTTAGTAGTTATAGTTAAAAAAATTTCACCGAAGTGGAGGTGGCTAGTGCTAAATAGTTACCACAAATATCCACCACTTACCACCGACACCGAGGTGAATAGTTGTTTTAGTACATACTAAAACAGTGAGATAATATAGCCCAGAAGGATGATTTTTGACTAATTTATTCCTACAACGATTACAATTTTCTTGCACACGTTGCTCGGAAGTAAATGGCAAAAGATGTTCGGAGTTTGAGTAGTCAATCTGCGCGCGCCAAAAACGCTATCCACTGTTTTACTATGTACTAACTAGTTATATAACTATCATTAAGGGTCTGGAACCGATTTATGTTTATAACTTACAAATAGCAAGTTTGCTGTAAAGGAAGTACTTTATACTCCCCTTTGAAACTTACGGGAAATGGACGTCTGGGACTCAATGTTGTTTGCAACAGTAAATGAATGCCCCCTCTTAGAGGTCGTGCTTGCTTTACAGATGAAGCCAACAGTGTTTGTCCTCAAAATTAATGGACCAATTTGGCATCTCCTCCTCTTTTCCATACCCTTTAGTTTACATGATTTACTTACTGTAGCTGATTTCACGTATGGTAGTTAATGTGCTTTATTTTTACAGTAGAGTACCATGGGCACTTAAACAAATTGTTGAATAATTTTATTGTATAGCTATTAATTTGTTCCTTACCTGGCTGAATTTTAAGCTGGGATCTTAGCATTTTGATTTCTTGTTGAAGGCGACGATTTTCCTCCCTCAGCTTGCTTAGCTCATCACTCTGTAGAAGATCACAAAAGCCTCCTGCGGGTTGAAATTGTTGGAAATTGTCGGCGTTGTCCAGGTCACCACCCACGGCCCTGCCAAATATTTCAGCTGTTTTCGACTGCGTTGTTTGATGTTCCACATTTTGCTGCTGGATAGTGCAGGGAGTACCGGTTGGAGTGTTAATGGGAGTGGGGGCTAGAAGTTGAAGATTTGCTGGGGGGCTGCACGCTGGATAATGCCGGTTGCACCTTAGGTGATTGCGGTTGCACGGGAACACTAGGTAGGAAACCAGCGGCGAGCATTGCTCGATGTGCTGCATTTTGCTGCTGAATAGTGCATGGAGTACCTGTTGGAATGGTAATGGGAGTTGGAGCTCAATGTTGGAGGTTTGCTTGGGGTTGCACACTAGATAATGCCGGTTGCATGCTAGGTGGTGGCGGTTGCACAGGAGCACTGGGTGGGAAACCAGCGGCTGAGAACGAATTGTATATTTCCTTGACAACTGTCACCGACGCCTGATATTCTGCGCCTTTGGGATTGGGGGGTTTCTGAGTTTTGTCGCTACTTTTGGTTGCTGTCTTATTCTGTGGTATTTCTTTCACCTTTTTTGCCTTCGAGGTATTCTTCTCTCCCTGTGCATTCCGTTTTCTGTTTTCCTTATTATCCTCAGCTCGGGCCTTTTTGGTGGCATGGGTTGAGTTCACCGGAAGCGGCATTTGCATTAAAGTAGGCAAGTTCTTTTTGACGTCTTGGCCCCCTTTCGTCCATTCTTCAACATGTTTACTCGCTAAGGTAGTAAACTGCTCAATTTCTGTCTTTTGTTATAAAAGGGCACATATACTGGCTTAGTTGATATAAAACATGAAGAGGATCATGCGATAGGTGACATAAGTATGACCTAACATGGCATCTACATATACAAGGGTCATGCAATGCATACATTATTGTCACGCCAGGAACCACGAGTCACCTAATTACAACTTGCATTCTAGCTTAATACTGGTATATAAAATAGGTCACCTCAATTTTGATTAAAGGCTTAATCTTTTTTGAGGTGCGTGCTGCATGACACTGACTACGAACACTACAGTTCATGTAATGTTACTCATTTACTAAAAGTTTATACAATTTTAAGTATATATGGCTTTAATTCATTTAGTGATAAATTTCTGTTACTCTGTTAACGTACTACCAAGGCGCTCCTAAGTTATTCGTGATCGGCAAAACGGCGTTTATTTTATGTAATTGTTCCAAAAAAGGTTAACCTGGTTTTGTTAGGCCCTAGACATAAACATGTTTGCAAGTATACTTCTGCATTTTCAAACAGTCGTGACCTGTTTACTGGCCGCCAAAAAGGGCTGCGTTCAACACGATGATGAACAAATAATCTAACATAAAATACAACTTGAAACATACCTTTGTCGGCAGTCTTCAAAATTACACCGATAAACCTCTGTCCTCCCCAATTCACTTCAGCTTCTTGCCCCGCTTCAAACGGTCCTCGTAAGGCACAGCGACTTTTGGGTACAGTGCTCAGACTTTTGTCCGAATCAAAATAAATGCAGATATAGAAACTCATTTTCAAACTTAAAAAAGTTTAGTTTCAAAAGAAGATCAGGAAAACATTCGCTGGAAAACAAATTATATGTGATTCTCGCTCTGTGCTAAGCTAACCTTACGCTAAGGATCACGCGCAATGCAGCCAACGGAAAACTGAAATGACCGCCAAAATTAACTAACCAATAGAATGTTTCTTTAGGCTACGTGAACATATTCCCAGATCAATTACAACAAAACCTTCTTGGGTTGGACCAAGTGATCACAAATATCGGTAAAAGGCTTTTTTACTTCAGGCAACTGATTTTTTTTTAATAGCACCACAATATGTGTGTGCTGTTGTAACGATACAAATACATCATCCGTAGCTATTTAAAACCAATTGGAAGTGTTCAGGGGCAAAACATTCATTTTTGTTCTCAACCGGGACAATGCCCCTTTCAGCATATGTGACAAGCGTATGGTCACGCGAGCTCAATTCTAACTCTTCACTAAATTGCAACGAATCAGTGTCGTGCATAAACACCATGGAGGAAACTATCAGAGAAGCAGAGGCGTCTACTGACGACGAATTTAGTTCTGTGGTGATTCCAATTTTTGCTAATTCGGTTGTAACTGGTCATGGGTGCCAAGACATTCCCGATTCATCGGCAGTCTCGCCCATTGATACTGAAAACATATTTCTAGCTGATAGCGTGAGTGAGACTTCGGAATCTAACATCACTCATCACGAATCACCTTCTACTTCACCAAACAAACGGACTATATGGGATTCAAACCGAGAGGATATAGAAGAGATCGTCGCAGATGAAATACATAGTATGGCTGAAGTTAGCCCCAGTAGCAGGTCTTCTCAACAAAGAGGGTGATCTAATGTGGAATGACCGCCTTACTGCCCTTGTTGAAGAAATAGAAGACGGGTTACGTGATGGAGAAGGGATGTGTGATGCTAATGACGATGAATATAGCAAAGTCAGTGAATGTTTTACCTACAATTCTGAAACGTTTGAAAGCGGTGACACTTTAACACGGCCAGTTTTGTCTGAGGAAGACATTCAACAGCGTGATACCACTGAGAGTGATGATTAGACTAACTTGTATCCTAAGGCAACCATCGCAGTTGGTACCATCATGGTTCTGTTAGCTCTTTTCACTATAAAGCACAATCTTACCGCTGAAGCCATCCAGAGTTTAACCCTTTTCTCCTTGGCGTTCCCATCATCACATTGTCTGCCGAATGCCGTAAACAAGTTTAAGAACTACTTCAAAAGGCTTCGAAATCCACTTTCCATTCATTATTACTGTTCCTTCTGCTTGACGTACATTGAGTCGAAAACATCAACAACATGCCCTAATGGCCACTGCCTCCAAGATTTAAAGAAACCAAAGTCATTAGCAAAGTCAAAGTCATACAGCCTATATGGCTGTTGGAAGTGCCTTCAGGCTGGCAACACTGTGAAAACTGGGCCAAAGGGGCATGCAAGAGCTTTCCCTTTTAACCATGCAGACCCAAAAGGACCGCTAAGGACAAATGATTTGACATTAGAACCTGCCAAAGAAGCTATGCATGATCAGATGGCGGGAAAACCCAGGTATGCTATTTAAGGCGTCAAAGGTTTAAACTGGCTTTCTATTCTTCAGCGTCATGATATTGTTCGAGGAGCAGCGATCGTTTACATGCATGGTGTACTACTCGGGGTTCAAAAACTGCTTCTTAATATTGTGGTTTAACAATAAATATTCGAAGGAAGAGTTTAGCTTGTACAATGTGGTCAGTGAAGTAGATGAGCGTTTGAAGAACATTCCTCCTACCCTTGCCATAAAGAGACTCTCACGGTCCATTTCAGAGCATTTAAAGTATTGGAAAGCCAATGAGCTCTGCTCATTTGTACTTTACTATGGACTTCCCGTACTGTATGGTTCTTAAAATCCAGGTTCTTATATGCGGGGTTTTACTGTATGCTTCGTTTTTGGAACCTGCCTACCCATGTAAATCCTTTCAAATTACATTAGAACGATAGTTCTAATGTAATTTGAAAGGAGCTCATTGGCTTTCCAATACTTTAAATGCTCTGAAATGAAATGACTTAAGTTACCAAGTGTGGAAGTGTGGAAATTTGGAAATGTGGAAATATGTGTTGAATAATTAACTTGCCAACTGTGGAAGTGTGGAAATGTGGAAGCATGTCTTACCCCCTTCGGCACCCCACCCTACCCCTGCCGATAATTCTGGAAGCGTGGAAATATGGATATATGGAAACTTTTAACTGTTCCTGATAAATGCTACAAAGTTGGAAATGTGAAAGGGCAAAAATGCTGATTACTGCAGTGCTTTCTCCCCCTTGAGTGAACAATAATGTTGATAACACGTATCACATATTGGACGTAAATACCTTTTTGTCCAATGACAGTTTTTTTTTATTGTCATGGCAGTGATACCAATGATAACTGCTTTATAAAAATGTTTGGGTAGAGGCTATCATTTAAAACACAACTAGAAACCTAGATAAATATGAATTTTCTTCATTTCTTACTGTGACATTTAGTGAACAATGTGATCTATTTTTTTAATTAAACCATTCATTTGATCTTGTATAACTGATTACAGTTGACATTTATAACTCAACCGTAAATATACAGATAAATGTGCAGCTCATCATTTCAACTGTAACATCCACATTATTTCTTACATATCAATGCAATTTGGTCAATTAAAAAACAGAGTTCAAAACCCAAGCTGGGACAAGAGATTTGTTCTCTACTTAAAGGGTAAAAAATCTACCATAATTATATAGAACATAACAAACCAACAAACTTCTGCTTCCTTTGCAACATTTTTCACTACCCTCCTTCCAAAACACCTTATTTTAAGGATTTGAATTCTTAATCTTTTTTATTTTCTGGAGTAATTTGCTACATTATTATTTCGCAATTAACTCCTCTTAAAGAGTTCATGCAGGTTTGGAAGGCCAGCAGTTGGAGAAAAAAACATGCATGGTAACTTGTAGAAATTCCTCTGAGCAGGATATGATTCAGTGACAAAATGAACCCTCAAATTATGCTGGGTCTGGAATTCAGGCTCAGGTAACATTGTTGGAAGGTGCCACTCCATCCCTGCTTTCTCAGCAAGAGCATTAAAATGATTCATTGTGTGATACTGTATCCAGTCACGTTTTTTAGGTGAAAGTGTCTTATAAGACATTAATTACACTGTACAACTGAAACTGCAACGACTCCAAGATCATATTAATTCCTGGGGAAGGGGGTGGTTCCCCAAAATACGGGTTTGTGCCGACCATCGGGGTCGTGATGGAAGATAGAAGGGGTATCCTTATTCTAGACATTGTTAAAAAACAGGGTGCAAATTTGGAGACCTGGGTGGCACATATCCATTCATCATAAAAATATATTTCATAACTACTGCTATTAAAAATGAGTCAGTGCTAGGTACAAAGGGACCTAGCTTCTCCATTGGTACCTGTTTTTGTTTTGACGTTTGGGTTGAGCGGCTAGCATTTCTAACTCAACCATAAATATACAGATAAATGTACATTTCATCATTTTAACTGTAACATCCACATTATTTTCATTATCAAATTAAATAGTTTAGATTGATACAAATTCAAATTGAAGGACTCTAAAGGATAAATATGAGCTGTTCCCAATACCAAGGCAGATGTGGATGGCTAAAACACTATTTTTATTCGATTATTTGCGTTCTATACTAGTCATGATCTTTGCACTTCTGTTGTAAACATTCCTGTAGGTGAGCTCGGAAAAGCGCTCGCACGCATCCAACACAGGATAATACCCGGTTTGACTTCAGAATCTCTTAGAATAAGGTAAGATCTTTGCTGTGAAGGGCATTTTAACTCCAGTTTAGGTGCCACTTTTGAGATTGTGACTCTTGCATTTTGCTAAATTTCCCTTTTGACAAGCGGCACGGTAGGGTCTCTTTTATTTTCTCTTGTTTATCTAAATTGTGTCCAACAAATACGACATATTGGTATAAAGCACTTTCAAATGTACCCAAATGCTGTGGTCTGGTTGATATGGAGCGATACGTACCAGTTGATCTGTATCTCTATGCGATGTCAGCTCAGTGTCCTAAATTGGAAACCTGACCCATACTGAACGTTGAACTGCCAATATCTCTGCATCCGGCTTAGCTTACCTGTGGGAAATGTCTTTAGATTCTAGTCCAGCAATTAAATCATCAGCAAATTTCTTACAATCTAAGCATCGATCGCATTGCATGGTATGGTCATGGTCACAAGCTGACTGGAACTGAGCATCCTCGGAGGATAAGGCGAAGCGTATACAGTGATCAGCACAGGGACTTTCCTCCAAAACATGAAGTTTGTAATCCGCTTTCAAATATCTTTTAGCTCCTCGAATTCTTTGTTTTACGTTGTCAACCCACTGAAGAGATGATCCTATATGAGAAAAAATGAAAAAAAAGAATGCCTCCTGTTATCTTGCACCGTACTTTTAGACAAGCACCCTTCCTACCATTGAGGGTCGAGCGAGAAGAACACACAAATGCGCGCCACACCTACTCGTGCCACACCTACTCGTTGTGTTTCTACGCAGGTGAGTGGGGGGTCTAATATCCATGGATTGTTATTACAGAATGGTGTAAATGAACCAATCGACTCTACACACCCAGAGAAGCCATTGTTTGTAGAATGCTTTCCATGGTATCAAAAAGCCATTGCTCCTTCGCTAGTGACATTGTCAAGACCCGCAAGACTCTTTTTCTTGGAGGCTGCACATGTCTAAGACAAATAGAGCAGACGGTAATATGCAGATGGAATTGTTAGTAACACGAACATCTTCTTCATTGGGCTGAGCAATTACAAGTTGTAGCTTCATCAGATCGACAGATGTATTACAGTTTGTCGCGGGTTTCTGCGTTACTGCAACCTTTGTAGTAGTCAAGGGTCACTCAAGACATATCGTAGTTTTTACGTAATTGCTATACTTTATTTTTGCGCGAGTAACCACCTCCCACGCAAAAGGACCGAAAGTGGCATTTTTTGTTATAATAGTAGTCTAGCATCTAATTTAACAAACTAGACGGTGGTTGCGCATCATTTTTTCCTGCATTACAATGTTATTGTGCAAGTGGTTAGACTTTTGCTGTTGAAAATGTTATTTCGAATGCAAAGGAAGCATGTCTACTCTGTTATAAACCTTTACCTTCAAGATAGAAAAAAGCGTTGATCTTCCAAGGGGACGAAAGCCGACTTCACAACAGTATGACTGGTACAACTTAACCATTCTGGAACTTATTATGGTCCGTACCAAATCATGGCGAGAAATCTGAGACATGTTTTTTCGTGCGGCTTACATTCTCACCTCTTAAAAATGGCATAAGCCGCTGATAAAAGCGGTGTGACACGGGCTCATAGCCACGATACAAATGGAAGGGTGAAACACAACGATGTTTACGCTTAAATAAAAGCTGCTGACCAAAAATACTGTCCAGGATTTGGAAAGCAAGACAGGGCTGAAAAACGACTGCGCAAGTCCACGACCCGCGGTATTGATCGTGGGCTCAAGCACGCGTCCATTCAAAATAAAGGCCTCTTCGCGGGAAAAAAACAGCCTGGATTAAAAATGAAAAAATAAGGTCGCCGTTACAAAGATAAGAATTTTGTGTCAATTTTTAGAGAGAAGCAATATTTTCCCAGAAATTTAGAGGGTGTACAAATTGTAAAAAGTTTGTTCTCATGCGACAAAACGACCTTTCGCGTGAAATTATCGTAAAGTTGCGAACCCGGCTAATTAGCCGCACGGGCGGTGATGTTTACGGTATTGTAACTTACAGAAATTCCAGTCCGAGTCTACGAAATTTTAGACAATGAAGGAAAAGGAAAAGAAAACTATCGGCCAGGGAGCAAGTGGTGCCACGCCTGTAAAAGGGAATTTTACTCAACATTGGAAGCGGCTATGCGAAAACGCAAGAAGGTAAATCTTACCCTTCCGTTTTCCTCCATCAATTTGTTATTCTTCGTTTCAGTAACATGAACCACATGTTCGTAAAACCACCCCTCCGTTGAATTCGTTCCAGAAAACTGATACAAGGACAACCCTTTTGACTGAAGAAGCGGCAGAGATGTACAGAAAGGAAGCAGAAAAGTGCTGCACCCTCCAAACAGAACTTACAACGATGAAACAACAGCTCACAAAGATGAAAGGCTTTTAAAAACTTGTGAAAGAAGTCTTCTGTACTTTTGGTGAACATAAATTTACGAAACAGAAAAACACAAAATCAATAGATACTGCATTTTATACAGGGTCAATTCTTGTTTTTCAGAATCAACAATTGAAAAGAAAATGGAAGAATTTCAAAAGGCCCTCTACAGACACCAGACTTCCAGCCCAGAAGAAAAACTGTACAATCCAGAGGCAATGAAACAGTTTACTAACAAAAACAGCCCTGGACTCTTCCAGGACCTCCTTAACTGCATTACAAGAAGTGAAAACCTATCCAAACAAAGAAAAGAGCTGCAAGAACAGAGAGTTGTCTCTCTGCTTCACATTATTGCCTACTTTAGGTAACATATTTTGAGTTAACTGGGGTTTTCCATCAGTCAATATAAATGAGCAATGTAACACTGGAAAAATTTATTATAACGTCATTACAGGTGACAGAAAACTTCTGCATTACAAAAGGAAAGTGGACTTCATGCGGCCAGTTGTGGAATGTCCTTGAGGGGGCTGTCTGCTGGTAACATCTTAGGATACAGCACCACGCCCAGGACAGTGCAGCAGTTAAAAGCACAACTAAGTGAACAGCATGCCACCTTCATCACACAACAATTAAAGAGAGCAAATGAGGTCATTATATCCTATGAAAATTATCATGCCTTTAGTGTCTATTATTTAATTTTAAAAAGGTTTCATGAAATGCACCAGGAAAAAATCATGCTCGTCAACAATTATTTATTTTAACAACAAATTTTATGCTGAACTGTATTAATATTTTCCCAACTAAAGTATTGTTTATCTCGTGATTTTAACACTGATTCTTCCTCAACAGCTGACATGTTTCATGGTCCTGATGGTTGACGACTTTCATAATATACACTCTCTTCACACACCGGCAAAACTCATGAGGACAAATGTTGTGCACATGGCATCCTGCTTAGCAGATGTCCATCCCACAGTCAGTGCAGTGCCCCGTACAGCAGTATCCATACACAGAAAAGTAGTCACAAATGTTAATGGACAGCAGAAAACTTGTCTTGGTGGAATCAATGTGACATCTGTTCAAGAAATGCTAACAAATGCATAAGTGAATATGCAAAGGCAGTTCTTTGACCAAATAGCAGGACAAATTGGAAACATAGATCCAGGAAGACTACAGGCAGCACTGCGGGAACTAAGGTTAGTCTCGTGTATGATGTTTTTAAGTAGTACCCTGACAGGAATATCAGAACAATACTTGCAAAAGATGTCTCAAGTAATATTGTTGGGTGTGACAGACCATTTACCACAAATTACTCATAAGGGCGCATGTTCGCACAAGCGTTGATGGAGTGGACATGATGTGCACAGTTCTTTAGAGAGATTTTTGTGATTCATTAACTGTTACATAATCTTATACCTGCTTAATTTGTCGTACAGAGTGTACTCAGACCCAACAACACAAGACCTTGAGACACTGGAGACATGCATGTTGATTGATGAGTTCCAACAAGATCTCAAAAGCATGGAGAACTACAAAACAGCCCTAGACCATGTACTTAACAAATATCCTGAGCTTCAGCAATACAGCAGGAAATTTGTTCTACCACTGCCTGCTGACTGGCCTGGCTGGTACTATCCTAAAAAGCTGATAGCAAGTGGTTGGAATCCCAACATTAGTATAATACCAGAGCAAGGACCATTCCATGTCTGCCTCAATGCTTATGAAGATGTTGTTTTGAATTTTAAATTTTTCTTTGACAAATTGTATTCCAATGTGTTTGGAGGGATTTTGGCAGCAAAACCAAAACCCTTCAGGACATCGCTGTGTGTAACCGCTGCATTGGTTGGTTGGCAACTTATCAGATCACAAGTGCTGGGAAAGTTTGCAAGCTGCAAACAGCATGAATTTGCAACAATCTTGCACCTGCTTGAACATGTTGTGCCCCTTGTGTTCTATCAGTATAACATCTTCAGAAGTGGTAATCTCAGGTTATATGAAATGGTTATGGCAGAGTTGGCCATTGTGTTCATCTGTCGGAGAAGGCGACACTATGATAAATCAACGTTGTCCTTTTTAAGTGACTGTGCATACCAGTGTAAACATCTGCCAGAGTATTGGTCAAAAAAGGCCAGTATTCTCAAGTTGATAACAGAAAAAAAAGTTGAGGTCTGGCATTCCGTTCTGAGAAGAAACACTGAAAAATTTGACAATGCCAACAGTATTGAAGCTACTGCTAAATCAATAGCATCTTCTGGTTTTCTGAGTGAATTTATCCAGTCCTTTGTACCACAATACCACCATGGACAGAGTGAACCCAACTTGTGGCTCATCGCTGGAAAAACTGCTGAGTTCCTTCTCAATCTGTTCAAAAGCATTTCACAGAACTGCCACAAATCATACCAGGTGACTCTCCTAAAAGAAAACAATTAAATCTCTTAATACTGGTGTGATGCATAAAATACAGTGTTATAATTTGCAATGTTTCCAAATAGGAAAAGAGCTTTTTGCCCAAAATGAGATTGTAGTTTATATTTACACCCTTTTTAATTATGCCCCTACACTGTATTACACAACCACAACAAACATACAACTGTACATTACATGTATACTGAATGGAGGGATCCACATACCAACAGACAGACAAATGAAAACACTGATATTTGAGTTATGGTTATCTGGATTCAGAACATTAATTTGAAAATGCACAGTAAAGTAAATGTGTAAGATATAGGAAATATCCTGCAACTGATGAAACAAACCATATAAGAAAACAAATAGCATAATGTAACATAATGTTTAATTCTCAATGTGATAAATTAAACAAATTGAAATATTATATATAGTTACATATATAATTTTATGCATGTTGTTAATATACTTTACATTTTGGTTTTTCATATGAGGTTGAACGTACATTCACAAACAATGGACAGCCTAAGGGGAAGCCAAGATACTACCTTCCAACATTTGACACTTTTGTTGACACCAAATGTTTTCCATTAAGCTATAATTTGTATGATGTGGAACCTGGTCTGGAACCTCATCCAGATGTTTACTGCGATTCTCCAACTTGTACCAGGACAGATACAGAAACTGTAATTAGACTTGCCTGCTTTCACTGCTTTCACCAAGCTTGCTTGCCGTCAAATCGTTGCTGTCCACTCTGTCTTGGACCACTGAAGAAAAAAGCTGAAAAATTAGCAAACACCTTCAACAATGGTCTAGTAACCTCTAAAGATCCTGATGGTACAGAGGAGACTGATGATGGTCATCAAGAAGATGAATACAGTAGTGCACCTTCTACAAATATGAATGTGTCTGATGCTGAAATGTTTTATACATCAAAAGAATGGTCCCAGAAGGTCCAAAATACGTTAAACACCTACGCAACAATCCCCATGCCATCCCGGGCCAATCATTCAATCAGCAATCAACCTAATTCAGCTCAAAATACCTCACTTAATCCTAACAGCTCTCCTCGTGTTCTTACACCAATTTTAATTCCACCAAATAACCATGGCAATGTCACTTTCTGGTCTTTTCCAAGTTGTATTTCCCAGTCAACAATACTAGGAAGAACAGGCAGCAATGCCTGCACATTTATTGCACTTTTATTTAGCAAAATGTTCTTTTCACCGAATGTGGATATTCCACTCATCAACAGTCCACTGAGCCAGACAGAGTGTACACAATATGCGAGCCAGCGAGCCAGCGAGGCATGCGAGGCAGAAGTGCGAGGCATGCGAGGCATAAACAAAACATGCGAGGCATGAACGAAAACACGCGAGGCATAAAAAAAAAAATAAAAAAATTGCTTACCCTGATAATTATAAAGCAGCAATGCCGAACCGGCGGTATATTTGAACCGAAACTTTTTAGCGTCTAAAAACAATTATTTTTTGTACGACATAACAGTTTGTAGGACATGTCAGTTTTATCAACTTGTAATTATATCATCAGTTGGAATACGGTGAAGGGCCTGGGTACAAGTTTAAAGTCACGCAATGCGCATTGCAACAATGGAACAAAATTCGCCATACTGGAAGGCTTCAGCTTTATGCGAGGCCATTCTCGTCCCCAGAGGCCGCGATTCTTCTGGTCTGCGCCAGGGATCGAGACCTCTGGCCGCCTCCAAAACCGGAAGTCCACGATTCATGGACTCACAGAACGAGTACTCTGCGCATGCTCAAAAATTGAGTGGCCAGAGCTCTCGATTCCTGGTGCAGACTGAAGGATCGCGGCCTCGGGGGACGAGGATGTATGCGAGGCATAATTACAGTCGTCACTTTTAATACTTTTAATACTGTGAAGGGCCTGGGTACAAGTTAGCAAAAACAACACGGTTAAACAATGTTCTTTGCAACAATGGTACAAAATTCGCCAACGTGGAAGGCAAGAATGAAAATGATTATCCGCCCCCCACCCTCCCCTCCCAACGAGGCTCAAACAACATCAGCGTGTTCTAAGAGAAATAGAGGGAATCTCAGCGAAGTTTTCGTTTCAAACATGTTTTAGGAACACCGGCTGTTTTAGAATGTGTTTAGTTAAATCATCCGCAATACTGGTTTGTTGATCTGAGTCTTGTCTGAGTCATGACGTCACTCGCGCCCATCGCTATTGATCGATTGATCAATCAATCAATCAGACAATCAGTTAGTCAATCAACTATTAACCAGTTGCACTGCAATTAACAACATTAAGTGTATAGGTTGTATGGGATGTTGATGATTTGGTCCTTTTTTTTTTTTTTTTCAATTATTCAATTCCAATGGGGTAAACCTAACTTTAAGAAAAATTTTATAAAATTAGCTTTTAAATAGCTGAAAGGCAAATATGCCAGGCATGTAGGGCAAAACCCTATAAACAACAGAGGAGTAATTAATGTTTTTGCTACTGCAAGTTGCCAAGTAAAATTTTATTAAATGTAAAATATGATACATAAAGAAGTGCAAGTGGTATCAATTAATATTAATCAAGGTTTTTTGTTCAGAAGTCAACTCAGGGTCGTAGATCAAACCAATTCCAGCTTTGAAAGGTTTTATAAAGGAGTTTCGGGGCAACTTTGAAATGCATTCTCTCCGTGGACAGAAATAAAATGTCCTTTTTATCCACGTCAAATTAAAAGTTCTGTAAGGACCCTCTGCACTGGCTTGGAGGTCACCCAATGAGATTGCAGTTTTGCAAGTTGCACACTTTGCCTCTTTGTGTGTTTTCTTGATTTCAATTTTGAAAACCTGATTGTCTGAGGTATATTTACTTAAATCTGTCAGAGGAACACGATCTGGAAAAGCATCAATAATTTTTGACCATTCAGCATTTGAGAACTGGCGTTTGTAAATCAATGAACATGATTGTTCAAAGTTGAAAACCTTATAGAAAAGCCAAACCAAATGGTGGCAAGTTTTTCTACATCCAGGGCTTGAACAAGAGGTGCTCTCCTTACATATTGCCACACTTTGCAAGTAACCCATAGTATCCAATATACGGAACTTAAATGAAGCCATATAGTCAAGAATATCCATAGATACTCCTTCCACAGTCTTTTCAAATAACTTCAACTGTTTCTTTGTTGCAGAATCTTTTTCCCGGTTGGGTGGGTTTGGATTATTGCTTGCTTTTTTTCTCTTGTCTGACCTATGACTGTCTCTTGTGTTGATTCTAAAGTCAAGCTGGGCAGTTTCAAAGCTCTCCACTGTGTCAGACTGTTCAAGTAAAGATTCTGCATTGGCTGCTATGTAATGGATTGCATCTGCAGATGCTTGTTGATCTTGAATGAGATTCTCTTGTTGTTGTGCAGCACGATCTACAACAGAGGGCCCACGTCCTACTGTTTTAAGGCCAATTTGTTGACGCTTAATTTCAGCAGCCTCTAATATTGCTGAAGAACACTCTGCAGTCACAACGTCAAGGAGTCTCTTGCGATAACCAGAAGCACTAATTGACTTGGCATTTGCCACTTCTGCTGATGATGCTGAACTTGAGGAGTCGGTCTTACACCAACGCTGCCACCTTAGCCTTCTCCTCCACCACCACTGTTTGAAATTGGCCATTTTCTTTTTATCAGTAGCCTTGCCAGCAATAAGTTTATCCAAAGCTTTTTCAGCTACTTCTGCCTGGATGGAGGTTGGTGCATTCATTGCATCAGACATTAACTTTGAAAATTTTGTCTTGTCGGCTGCATCTTTGAAGTACTTCTGGTGGCGATGTATGTCCTGCTTAACATGGTAAGTATCTGAAATTGTTTTGTCCTTAACACTGTTACCTTTAGCCTTGCAAAGGCCACTCCAGAGAGCACCACCCTCGTCACCCACGTATGCGTGGGCATCCAAGCCACACCCACTATAATCTTCCGGCTTATAGCCATGTTCTTCAGCAACGTTTGGCAAAATCTTGTTTACAGCGTTATCAAATGCCGAAACCATTCTTGCAACATTATCTGAATTTTCCCCAGGCTTTGGGGCAAACATGCTCACCAGCTTTACATTCCTTCGTATAAGCGGATAGTATGTAGTCATTTCAACTTCTGAGTAAAGTTTTGCGTGGCTTTCACAGCCTTCCAAGCTCACTGGCTCATGTATTATGCCCAGAGTTAAAAGTGCTGCAAGATGAATTTTCGCCTCTGAAGAAAGAATGACAAAGTCATCACCAACCTCAAGAATCAAATTGTTAACTAAGCCACGCTTAGCAAAGTCCTCTTTTAAAACACGGACAGCTTCAATATCTGATCCTCCTGGCCTTGTGGTTTGTTGTACTTTACTTTGGAGGTATTGAAGGTGCCTTCTGCTACTATACTGCATAGCAACATCACTGACCTCTTGTCCACTCTTGCCACTTAAAAGGGCCTCTCTTACTGTCTCCAATTGCAGCTGGCCTGGTGTAATGGTAGGACGAACACGCACAACATCTTCAACATGTCCTTTGTCAGGCTTTCTCTCTCGTACCCTTGGTTGACAAGTGTGAACACCAATGTAAATAACTTTCATTTGGCTGTGGCACCTGTCATTCTCCACATATTTGCGGGCAGAGCACTTGATTTCAGAGGCTATTGCTTTGCAATGAGAACAGGTCTTCTTCTTTGTAAAGTCAACTTTATTGGTTGCTTTGTTGATCTTCTTAAAAGAACAGGAAGGATTTGGACATCCATGGAGCCACGACAGTGCTGCAAAGTACGTCTTCCTCCCTTGCAAAACCCTTTCCTGTTACATGGTTGAGCACGATCCCAGTTCCAGTCATCTGCAACCGCTGAGAGAGGATCATTCTCGTGATACTCGACTTCAAATTTAGCTGGACCATTAGGCATCGGTGGAACTTTTTGAACACTAATATTGTCCATTTCATCGATCTCCTCCTGGTTCAGGTATGTTCTATTACCTTTCTGTATAAGTATACCCTCCCTAGAAAAGATGAAAAGGTACATCATATTAATTGAAAATTTCTGTGTACCTAAAACAACAATTACCAAGTAAGTATATTGTGTCACATACTCACATTATAATAATTATAAACCGAATATGAAATTGCATGTGTATGGTGCTATATAATCTAACTAATTCTCTGTATGCAATGCATACCTATGCTAGTAAATTTTGCAATGCAAAAGAAAGCTCAATTCCATGCTGCCCTGTTAAATGGCATGAAACGGTTAAGGTACCTGCCCCTTGCAAATTTGGTGCATTTTTGACAATACTAAAGAAGGGATATTTTCACTCAAAAGTCTTCAAACCTTTCACATAAACTCACTGTTAGCTGGTAAACGAGTTGCTAACAGTTTTGTGATATCATGACACCTTCAAGAGCTTAAAGTCACTCGTGACCACTGCAGCCATTTTTGATGAATTTCCGCTGATTACATGGTCTGCAGACCTCAAAACCTTTGTTTGTTGATGCGTTGCTAGGGATTTACTTGCCCCAGACTTCCGGTTTGTCAAATGTTGCCTTTTAAGAACTAGGGACAAATCTCAAATCAACACAAACAGTGCTCGAACGATCAAGACAACCTCGGAAAGCAGCTACTAGGAAGAAAATATCGCCAAGGAAAACTAATAAATGGATGAATAGCCTAACAACCCACCCTGCCCTCGCTCAGCAATGCCCTTGACTTCTGGTAAATGTGCAAATTTTTGCTTCGCTGTTCTCATCTTCTCGTGCGTATTTTGTCCCAAAATCGATATTTCTTCAAAATAGGAGTACTAACAAACATGATAAGAGGAAAATTGGGGAAAATAAAAATGCAAAATTTTGCCGGTGCAGATACCTTACAGTCAAAATACTCAGCCCGTGGTGCCGGGCATTCAATAGTAATTTTGAATTAGCCATGTTCGAAACGAGCGGGGGACTGGGTACGAATATTCAATATCGATTGAATTGAAAAATTGGACCTGTTATCTGAAAGAGCATCCAAAAATTAGTAACTTAACCAAATTTGAGAGTTATTGGTTTAAACGCAAAGGTACGGTTCACCTTTAAAAATCGTTAAAATAAGAGAGCTTGGTATGGATTGGAGGGACAGCTGTCCCTCCAATCCATACTAAGCTCTCTTATTTTAGCGGTTTCTAAAAGTGAACCATACCTATGCGTTTAAACCAATAGCAATCAAATTTTGTAAATAAACTAATTTTTGGATGCTCTTTCAGATGACAGGGTTCATTTTTCAATTTAATCAATTTTTAAAATTCGTACCCAGTCCCCTGCTCGTTTAGAACAAATTAGGGTGAACGGAATGCAGTATTTGTTTCAAACATCAACAATTAGTTTGAATATTGTAGATCATCCAACCGTGAACACATAAAAAATAGACTAATTTGACTGGTCTATATTTGATGTGTTCACATGTTCATGTTTGGATGAATTACAATAAATTTGGATGTTAAAAACAATTATGTATTCTGTTTTTGCCATTAATCAAAACTACTATTGAATGCTAGGCTGCAAGGGCTGAATATTTTGACTGTGATAAACAAAGAAATAGCACTTTAACTTCTAGTCTAACTCACTCGACATCAAAAAGAGCTCTTTTGGTACATTCCTTTTCCTCTTCTTTGATTTTGTCAACCTTGGTCTTTTTGGTTGGTGTGTTCTCTGTTGAACTCAAGCCTCCCAAGCTACGTGCCAAGTCATCAAGTATATCCCCCTATCAAATAGTGAAGAATAAACATATTATGAAAATTATATTTCCTTCATCGAGGGAGGGGGAAACATACAGGTATGACTCTTTGATCCTACCCCCCCCCCACCCCTTAAATGATGTGTTCTCTGTTGAACTCAAGCCTCCCAAGCTACATGCCAAGTCATCAGGTATATCCCCCTATCAATAGTGAAGAATAAACATATTATGAAAATTATATTTCCTTCATTGAGGGAGGGGGAAACATACAGGTATGACTCTTCAATCCTACCCCCCTCCCCCTTAAATGGTTCAATCATTCAGTTCTGGATGAAACTCTATTGCTTGAAGGCCTACTTACTGAAACTTTACTTTGTCGTTTACGCTTTCCTGCTCTTGCTTTCATTTTCCTGTCTCTTTCCATAGAAATTTCATCATCAGAGCTCACTACAGTAACTGTAACCTTTCCTTGCCGGTTACGAGGCTTGCTTGCCCTTGAGGTTTCATCATCACTGGAACTCACTATTACAACATCTGGAGAACCCTATTTGAAGGAAGCAAACGAAAAATGTAACTAGCATAAAATAAAATACATCTCAAAAAGTTATGGTCCTATGAAGAGGAAATAATAACTATTTGTTTTGTACGCAAACTTTTCTTTAAATGAAATGATAGAAGAATAAGTGTTTTGTCAGCCTACTTAGCACAAGTAAAATGGGAAAGTAGTTTTATCACCTTCTACGTAATAGATGTAAATAAGACTTCTTAATTCTTAAAATTGCGCACCTTTCTTGCAGTATCAAATGAGCCAACATTCACTTTGATGTCATTGGTGGAGCCATAATCTAGCTCCATGTCACTTGGCAAGTCACCCAGAGCCCCACAATCAGCAACTCCTTTTACATCATCTACCAACTCAACTTTGACTGAGGCTGGTTTGTTGGACATCGATGATTTCTCAAGCTGACAAAAGGGGTTAAGAATGATTGCTCAAATTAAAAAAAGCCTATTTCAAATAGTTTCAGTTAGAATGGACACTACAGCTAACAGTCACATGGACAAAATAACAGCTTGCTGGAGAGCAAGCTACGCGCTGGGACATTCAAAACTAAGAAACTTCAACCAGTCATGCTTGACTTTTCTTTGGATGTTTTTTGGATGACCTCCTAGGGGGCAGCTTGCCCTCCAGTAAGGTGTTATTTTGTACCATGTGACCATTAGCTGCAAAGAGCCCACTGTCCTTATTTGACATACACATTTTACATATTGTGTGGTTTTAGTGAGCCTCCCTTTAGAGGGTTGATTGGAAATTCCAGAAAAGAGAAAAGAAATGGAATTGTAAGAAGATAGGAGGGGCTGAAAGCAATAAACCCTCAGTGGGGGGTGGGGGTGGGGATATGGATATTTCCTGGAAGAACAAGAAACATTATCATAACAGAAAAACACTTACCTTAATAAGGTTTCCCTTGAAAATGCTTACACCTGGATTATATTCTTCTGGGCCATCATGGTGAAACTGAGGTGCGTTGCGATGTTTCTCAGTATCTGACAATAATATGCAAACTCCCATTTTAATAATTATTGACATGGCAACTGTCAAAAATAATGTCAAATGGAAAGAATTGCATGGTGTCATTGGCGTTGTTTTGCACTGTACTAATTCATGGTGTTTTATACCATTAAAAGTTACCTTATTGCACCTGGCATTAGTGACCTTGAAAAAGTACTTTGTTTAGGATGGCAAAATATGAATTTCTTAGGACTGATTGTTTAACCAAATTATGGATATGATCTATCTTTGACCTTCAAGATTATTTACCTTTAGGCATTTAACCTAGCAACAAATTCATCACTTACTTGTTGCTTTGGATGTTTGGCTAGCATCATCTTTGGGCTGTAGAAGCATGTAGTGGTCACCAGTGTATGCCAAGCAGATTTTAGTAACTGTTTGGCCAGATGGGTTACTCACAACCTCTGTTCTCTAAGAGAGATTATCAAAAGATCAAGGCTAAAGGAAGAGCACAATACTAGCGATCTTATGCTGAGTATAGAAAATTAAATGCAGATTCAATTTTTAATTTAGACAGGTTTGATTCTTAACAGAATATAAAATGACTTACCCCTTCCCAATCGATAATGTGCATCTCCAATGCAAATAATGCTGCTGCAGAGAGAATGACAGTGTGTGTTGTCATTTCATTGCGCAGAGCTTCCACTGCCTGAAGCCATGATGACGGCCTCTTCCCAGGCCTTGGGAAGTCTGCATTTGATAAGTATTGAAATAAATCCTTTTCTTCTATTTCACCATCCTACAAGTGTGAATTAGAAACATTTCAATGAACAAGATACCTTCAGCTCAGTGCATGTAGTTGACTTTTCGGTGTTTATGTTGTGGTTAAATTTATCTTTGGTTAAAAAATCTTAAAACCTGTTTGATTTTTTTTTTGATTGGGACTGGTCACACACATGCCCCACCTCAAAGTACTTTACTGCCACTACAAGAAAAATTATCGATTCAGAGAGGGAACTGAGTCAAGGAGAGTGGTGCTGCCCCTGCTTCCAATGTCACTAGCCAATAAAGAAAAGTACATGCATTCAGAATTAAAATAACCAGAAACAAAACTAAAACTGGATTAAGAGTTTTTTAACCCAAATATGAATTTTAACCACAACATAATTTGTTCAGGAGAGCACGTCTCATGACATATCAATGCCTTATACTTTCAACAGGAATGAGTGACAGCTGTCAAAATGACTTCCAAGTAAAAAAGCATTTTTTACACATGCTTTGTACAGAAAGGGAACAAGTTTTCAGTCGCATCAGGTCGCTTTCACTCTAACATTTATTTGGATGTTCTTGCCAAATTAAAAGTTGAGTTTTTTTATTTGGAATTCATTGTCATTGCTGCAACATCATTATATATCTATAAGGTTATGTGATTTTCATCACTGAAGACCAATTATTAGTAAAGCAAGGAGACAAGTTGCAAAGGGTTTATACATGGCTTGTAATAAGGGCCAAAAATTGGATGATGGTGCATGAAAATTTATCGTGAGAAAAAAACATGATTTGTGAATTTTTAACTTAATCTTTGGTTTCAAGTATAGTGTACTGAGGTGACAGATGAATTTGGTTTCTAGTTATTCGTGAAACAGGATCATGACCCCCCTCTGCTACCCTCAGCAAGCTGGGGGTGTGCCTTTTCTTGCTTAAAACCACCATTGAGTTTAGTTGGAAAAGAAACTTGCTAAATATAGACCAGCAAGATGCAAATAACAAAATTAAAAAAATATAGCAAGGTATCATCTCACAGGTAACGTGACATCTGTACATCATAGGTAGTGACTAAAGAAGTAGTGACTGATAGTTATAGGTTGGCATGTAACACACGTGCAAAGGCAAGTAGCTTAATAAAGTGACAAGTAAGGGATTTTTATTTATATCACCGCAAACCTGAATCTTTGTAAAAGCGTACAACCATTGTCGAAATAGTCGTACCTTGTTTTTGCAGGAAATCACTTGGTTTGAAATCATAAATGACTCAACCATTTCCACGACATCATCCTCCGCGATGTCCAAAAACTTTGCCAAACACCGATAAAAGCAGCGATTTTGTACAGTAGGCGGATCATAGTAAAGAGTGAGGCCTCTTTTGTTGGCTTCCACCAAGCACTGAACTCGTCTATTTGTCATCTGTTTAGCATGTAAATGATATTCAGCTGTTAAGCTTTCATGTTTGTATGCAAATGTTTTCATAAATAAAACATAATATCACAACCTTTTGTTACAAGTTGTAATGAACATAATCTGATAAAAATCACTTACCTTCACAAAAGGATGGCAACGATTAAGGTCGATTGATGGAAAAAACTCTCCTCCTGATGATCGAAAGTTGTGCTTCCACGCGAACGAACAGCAAACACAGGAAACTTTTCAAGATTCCCAGTTGGGAATAAAATGGGAAATTTTCCCATTATTGGGTAAAACCTGGGACAAGAAATTCCTTTTTTGGGATAATTTTGGGAAGTAGCTGTTTCACGGTATCTTACAAATGGGTTTTTACTGGGAAAGATGCCATGCTTTCTCTTATTTCCCAATGTTGGGAAAATGCTGTAAATATTTCCCCAAGTTATTCCCAATATTGTGAACAAAATGGGAAAATTTCCCAAAGTTATTCCCAACACTGTGAACAAAATGGGAACATTTCCCCAAGTTATTCCCAATATTGTGAATAAAATGGGATCATTTCCCCAAGTTATTCCCTATATTGCGAATAAAATGGGAACATTTCCCCAAGTTATTCCCAATATTGTGAATAAAATGGGAACATTTCCCAAGTTATTCCCAATATTGTGAATAAAATGGGATCATTTCCCCAAGTTATTCCCAATATTGTGAATAAAATGGGATCATTTCCCCAAGTTATTCCCAATATTGTGAACAAAATGGGATCATCTCCCCCAAGTTATTCCCAATATTGTGAATAAAATGGGAACATTAACCCAGATTATTCCCAATATTGAGAATAAAATGGGAAATATCCCCCAAGTTATTCCCAAAATTGTGAACAAAATGGGAAAACTTCCACAAGTTATTCCCAATATTGTGAATAATATGGGATCGTTTCCCCAAGTTATTCCCAAAACTGCAAATAAAAAGGAAAATCTCCCCCCTCCCCCAACAAATTGAGAATACATGTAACTTGTGGAAATGTGGAAATATCTCCATATTCACCATCACACCATATTATTTCAAAAAGAAGATTGCAAATGAATTTATGAACTCAAATTACTGATTCCCAATCCTTGCCTCAAAACTGGTATATTCTAGTTTTGTACGTTAAGTCTAAAAAATGTCACTTAGTTGACATCTACACATGCACCCTTTACATTATTTCACTTGCTTGTAAAATTTCACGATTTTCAAGTTCGGAATAACCTGATTAACCGCACATTTTCCACACTACAGTGTATATGCACTTATTAGTCATTTCACAGTAACAGCAGCAGGACCTTCAACATGTTATTTCATGAATCCGGTGTCCACATGCCAGGACCAATCCACTGGCCATCAGCAAGTCCAATAACAGACCTCCAAGACACTGTGTTTCTTGCACCTCTCCCACGAGACTCACGGACAAACACATTTTGACATTGCCGGTGACTCTCAATGAAAAAGTACACATCAACTGTCTTGTTGAAATAATGAATATCCTGTACATGACCATACCAGACATCAGTTGGACCTTCTCCCTGAATAAGCAGCATGTCTCCCTTTTCAGGATAGACAGGCACAACAGGCACACATAGGAAATGATTCCATGGACGCATGTAGTCCACAACAGTCAGCAAATCATTGCCACAGTCATACAACAGAACTTTCCTCAGCATGTTCTCTGCCAAAAAAAAAGTGACACCTCTTGCTGGATTCTTTTCAACCTTGGAGAAACCAGTCCAGTAGTTGCGAGAAATTTGCCCAACTGCATCTTGGTGGTAGGAGTAAAAGTAGCCCTTTCCTACTATTTTGCATAGGTCACTCCCACAGTTAACTGACAGCATTGTTTCAATCTTAGCCACAGTCTCCTGACCATTGTTTGCAATTAAAAAGTAGTCACCACCACAGCACATTGTACCATCATATCCCACATCATTTAAAAGACATCTTTTTGAAAATAAAGCTGACGATGACACCAGGTCCACTGGAACAGACAATGTACTCGCTATTTTCACCTGATCATCCCTTTGTAGAGGTCTGACATTTGTTGCCGAGCCAATCAGGAAAGCTTGTCTTGGTCCTGAGTGTTGACAGGCAATCTTCTTCCCGGTCTCAACTGAATTTACAACACCCTGGGGAAGAACAAATATTAAATAAATACCTGCTAAAGCTGGCAAATATGATTTTCATCCCACAGCATTGAATTGCAGAAATCAATATGATCAGTTAAAATGGGTCTCACCATGTCCCTATAAAACAGATATTTTTGAGCAGTACTATTGTATGTGAATAACTTTTTGTTGTTCCTATTTTTTGAAGACAAGTTCCCTGTCTGCAATAACTTTAAAATTACATTTAGACCTATTCCTGCATCTTTGAATAATATGAACTCTGCTACACCTCTCTCAGTCATCTTAGCTACTTTTTAGAGAAACTAAACTTCAATACGTTCAAACGTCATGACCGTGAATTATGATTGGTCAATTTCAATCCATATTGTTTGTTTCTTACATGGTCTGTTGGTTGTAATCATAATAATGATTGAAGGCCATCAAAAACACAGTAAAATAATTTTTGTAAGTTGTGTTTTGTATGAACTTCACAGTTAACATGTTATTAAAAGGTGCAGCAAAAAAGCACAGCCAAAATGCTAAGACATATTATTTATTTTACATGTGCTATACAATATCTTTTTTATCCACAACAGCCAGGTAAATTAGATGCAATACACATTTGCTTAAAACCAGCTCACCTGTATAACATCATGCTTGCCAAGCTCAGTTGCCACTTCTGTACCTCCAAGGGATTTCAGAAACTCTCTCCGTGCCTCTGAACTTGCAAAGGTTCGTTCAATCCCTTTGCAGTTATGTGACTTTTTAACATAATGTTTGACAGCCCTTTCAAACACTGCACACCAATAATTGTCACAAGCAGAAAAATTAATAATGTCTTCATGAACATGCAACAAATTATGCAAAGAAATGGTGCACATATGCAGTCCTTGCAATTCTTCAACAAGTATGTTGAGTCTCCGTGCCAACTTCAAATGAACATTTATCATTTCATCAGTCCAGCCCAGCCTGCCACTGTAAAAGTGCAATTCTGTCAGTCGCGACACTAGGGTTTGAATTTGAAACTCTTCATCATCCTGAAATTTGTCTTCAAATATAGAAGGAGTCATGGGAAAAGAAAATTTTTGAAGCCCCTCTGCTTTCCAGTGACCAATCCCTTTACACTCCTTGCCAACTGGTCTTGGAAGTCTTCCATCCCTTAACTCTTTGCTCCAAGGAAAATCTTTTATTTGTTTGTCAAGGTATTCTGTGTCAACCACTTCAAGTTCCAGTAGTCTTGTGAGTTGGTTTTTAACAACATTTAGAGGAATTGTATGATAAACATCATAAACCATATGTCGTGTAACATCAAATTGATATAGAGGATACAAAACCTTGTGAAGCAGTGATATTCCAGTGAAACCAAGTTCTGATGACATTGCTTTTCTTACACTTGTTCTTGTCTCATTCTCAATGTCATACAGGTTTTCCAACTCATGTTCGATTTGCCTTTTTTCCCATGGGTAGCGAACATAGTATCTGTTGCTGCCATAATAGTAATGATTGTTAGACGAATTTTGCAGTTGTTGTCCCAGTAGTTTCTCTCTTCTACATCCACATTTTCCTTGATTGAGAAACTTGCCGACTTCACACTGCCCTGGGTGGTCGCCTGTCCAACATAAAAGCAACAACCGGATAATTTCTGTTTCAGAAGAGTTGAATTCATCGCTTGTAAACTGCAGAGGATAAGGAACTTTATAACCAGAAATAAATCCTTTAGAAAGATCATCCGTTAGTGGTTTGAGAAAAGGATCTAAATATTCTGGTAAATCCTTAGGGAGTTCAGAACAAGGGACAAAGCCAACAACGTACACTTCTTCAACATGACAGCGATCACTCTTTCTCATGTTAGCAATGGAAACCTCAAAGGAACCACATCCTCTGAAACTTGTTCCAAAAGGTTGCCACCCGTCCCAGTGGCCTATGAGGGCCAAGTTCAATGGGGAGCCTCTTGCCATTTCAATATCATGGTGGAAAGTCTCAAAACACCCAGGACATGTCACAATCTTCAAATTATCAATTCCCTCAGGGGAAGCAGTCAAATGATCCACAGAAATGACAGCACTGCAGTAAATACAGAGAGTTGGAAGTGGCCAAACCTTGCTGGGGTCCCAAAACCACTGAAGATCTATCCACCGTTGACCATCCCAAAACTCTTGCTTTAGTGGCCAACTTTCCTCTCTACCAAGCCAGTGTTCTTTTTCGTTCCAATGAGAAAGCATTTTCTGGCACATTGTTTCAGTTTTGAACCAGTTTTTAATCTTACTCTCCAGTCCCAAATAGTAATATTTGATATAGCCTTTATTTCCACAGTGAGTACAACAAGCATCCTTGTTATCCATGACGCTGTAATTTCCACTGTAAACAAATTTGGTATGTGTTTTATTATTTCTTTTAATTACCTTTTCGGTACGGCAAAAACATATGAAATATTCCTGGGCATCTTCAAAACCTTCTTCCTTCAATAAAAGTTGAACATCATTCCAATTCTTTGGCCACATTGTACTCAAAACATCAAGGTCAACATTGCCATCAATTAAAGTGTACAGCATTGTTTTTCCATAGCTCAAAATATCATCAAAGGTTTTAACTGACGACCCACTTTCATCCATAATTTTCAGAGCATCAAGAACTGCTGTTAGAATCACTTTTTTGAGGGGGTTGGGAGCTGGTTCCGTACCTTGACGTTCCACGGGTTCAACAGATTCAAATTCTGGCCAGAGGTCGAGGGGATTAGCATTGTTTGCATCTGATCCTTCGCTAAGAGTGTTACCGACTTCAGCAGTTTCCGGATTCGAAGGACTGGCTGATGAGCTAGGGCTTGCAAGTGATTCATGATCACTATCAATATCTGCCAAGCTGCCTGAAGTGCTGTCACTTCCAACCGCAGTAGCGAGCAGGCAGTTGTCTCGCCAGTGCCGTAACTCGGTAGTTCTATCGGTCGCACTTCCACGACACCGAAAACAAGGGCAGTGAACATGCCTGTAGGTCCTTGCACTGCAACCACAAGAAGATATCTCTTCTCTCGACCACGTTTTCATACCCGACGAGTCCGCCATTTTTCGTGGCAGACACGGTTACTAAGCATTCGACCCCAACCCGTTCTCCTCACGCCAAACAGTTAACCAATCAGAAAAGCCAGTATATTTTGTATGATGACGTAGTCACCGATATCTACCAATAGGGCATTCTGTATTATCAAAAAGGCGGGAAACAAATAGGACAGCAAACCAAAATTTATCCCTTTCTCGTCGTAACTGGCAGAGGAAATAGTTGGTTGGGATTGAGTTTGTATTTTTGTCTTTTTGATATTTCTGTTTCACTTCTTAAACCATCAAGGATGTCAGGCGATAACGGAAAAGCGAGCGATGAAAACGGGGAAAAGAACGTGATACTGGAACGCATTTCTTCACTGTTCGGTAAAGAAATCTCGAGACTCTTCGAAGGTAAGATAGTAAGCTATTGGTTTATGCAGCCATAATCTCTTGTCTTGTCTTTCACACTTTAAATCTCCAGTCCTCTCCATGTTAAAAATAAAATGTACGGCTTGAATTGCCAAGAAATGCAGATGAGGATGCGTACTTGAGGGGGAAATACATGAAGGGTTTGAAGTTTGACAAGAAGAGGTGAATAGTTTCGCGCCACATGTTTACTTTCGGGAATCCAGTGTCCGACAAATAATAGTCTCAATTCAAGCCGGCCCAAAACATTACAGTTAGCTAAATTACATTTTTTGGATTTGGATTTTCTTCGTGAAAGAATTTTCAACGGAATTTTTTCTTGTGTTATCGATAGCTTTTGAGATGTAAGTTCAGCTGAATTTGGCTTGTGAGGGCAGTTCCCGCGCGATGAAAGTAAACTTATGAATATTTGAAAAAAACCTGTGACAAAGTAGATTTGCTTCCCTTTTTAGTGTTTGTTTTCATTTTCATAGCTTAGTTTGAAAAGCTATAAGCTATTTACTTTCCTTCCCAGATGAGGAAATAACAAGTTATCGTGTTATTGCTGACTTGATGAAGAGAGATGCTGATGCAGGGATTTTTAAACACCTGGGCCTCAAGTATGGAGCTACAGTCAGGTTCAAAGATGAATTCTTAAAACTTGTCCCTTCTGATTTGGTGAAGTCGCCGTCTCCAACTACAACTTCGCGTTCAAAGCCAACCATGGGTGAAATGTCGGGATTTGATGCAGAAATGAAGAGACTTTATTTGGCAAAGTAGGTCATTTTTAATAGACTGTGATAGTCAGCTTGCACTTGGCCTTTCAATGCATTTCTTTATGTCCTTGTTAAAGTAAACCCTGGGTTGAATTGCTTTGTAGCAATGGGAAGGACAGGGTGTTATTTTACATCTCGTTTCGGTTTGGCTGGGATGTTGCATTCTATGGAGGCAGGTTTTGTTTGCTCTTTAACCCTTGGCAGCCTAGGACCCTGGGTCCCTCATCATAGAATTCAGTGTCTGGTCATTTTCAAAATGGTCTTGACAACATGTGTTCATTTCAAACATAACATTTTATTGCCCTGACAATATAAGTATGTGATACATTGGACCATGCTCACAATATTTTTTTAAATATTTTGTCAAAATTATTTGTCTAAGACATTTCATGTATTGAGAGCTCAAAATAAGCCACAATTTCAGGTGTACCTTCTGTATGGTATGGATTAGGAAATTTCTCAACTTTTTTTATTTCGGTGTTTTAATGCCATGTATATGAGAGCTCTAGCCTTTTGTTTATTTTAATATTTTGAATTGGTTCTTTAAGACCTTTCCATTTGTATATTGTGCATGAACACTGGGTCTGTATTGACACCTTGGAAAAATGGCATTTATGTACCTTGTGTGTGGACCGATTTTAATGATATAAAAATATCTTATTAAACAGGCGCAAGAAGGTTGGTACACTTGCGACTGATTACTGGCAGGGAAGATATCCAAAGTTTAATACGCCAATAATGAAAGCAGAATTAAAGAAGTTTGTGTCTCAAATTGAACCAGAGTGCAGCATCCCAGAAATTGGTTTTACTGCTGAAGGCATCGCCCAGCACATCCAAGACTATTTTAGTGAACAAAGACGTTACCAGAAAAAGAACAATGGAAAAAAGGTAAGGTCTGCTTCCTTAGTTTTTATTTCTAAGGTTTACTTATGCAAAATGTAGTGTAGGAGAAAATTTGTTCTTTATGGCTACCCCACCCCTCACTCCCAAAACAATTAGGTAAATTATCAAACACACTACATGTTGTGGCATACATTGTATAACTGTTTCACTTTCTCATTTCTTGCTGCAAATATTAAGGATGGACAAGTGTTCCGAGAGGACAGTCCAGTGGACGCTGAGCCTACAGTCCTAGGGGACAGTTCAAACTTTAAGGTAACTTATTCTTCACGATCAAATTAATTAGTAGAAAAACAGACTCAATGAAAGGTGTCCTTGAGGATTACCATTTTTCATACTAGTTACTGTTTTCTCCAGACAGATTAGTGATACAGGTATAAACATTTATAGGAAAATAAATGCATTCTTTATTCTTGTGTTGTCATCACAAGGAACTGATGTACAATGAGGAAAGTAAACTTTCTGGCCTGTGCTTGCCCCTTTATTGGTAGTGAAAATCAGCATTCAAGCATTCAAAGTAGAGATTTCTGTATTTGTGACATATATGGCTGAGCATTAATTTTGATTTATGTTTGTTTTATAGCCTGTAAAAAGGAAGTCACCCTCAGAACATCTGGGTAAAAGGTTTAGAGCCAGTCTAACCGATCCTGTTTTACCTTGTATGTCCACAGAACAGGTTAGTTTTTGTCTTAATCCACCTATCATCACTCTTGTTAACAGTTTTTCTGTATGCTGGCTTATATTGAGGTTGCCCACCATGCATGCAGTTGACAGATACCTTCCCTTAATGCTGTTTCCAGTGCTTAAAATTTGATCCACAGTCATTGATAAGATCCTGTTAACCTGCCTGGAAATGTATTCAAAAGAACATACCTGTACAGTCCAGCACGATTTACAATGATGTAACACCTGGGGCCAAGAAATACAGCTATGTAATACCATGAACTGTTATTACCTTTAGTTATGTATTACTCTGGTTTCTGCTCTTGATTAATGGGTGTTAATATCCTAAAGTAGTTGTATCAACAACTTACATGTAGTTCCATTTTTGTATCTTGTTTTAAGGATGCTGCTTCAAATTCAGACAGTGGTGAATCATTGTCCACCCTATCAGTTGACAGTAGTGATGATCATCATGAAACTGGGATTTCTAGTGAAGGCAATAAGTCACCACCAAAAGACATAACAGTTCCTACAACAGCAACCTCATCAAATCTGGTTATTAAAGCTGTTTTTGGAAGAATACTATCAAGAGAACAAACTGTTAACATCCTGAGGTCAAAGTTTTCTGTTAAACAAAGTAATTTAACAAATCTGACACCAACTCAGCTACAACAGGTTTTAATAAAGAAACTCATAAAAAACAACTATGTCTCTCTCAAAGAGGGGAAAACAAACCCCCTCAGCAAAGATGATGTAGATGTTCATAAAGAAATTGAAGTATAGCATGCCTTCTGTAGACGATTTATATACATTATATATGTATTTTCATAGTTGTTAAGTTGATGTCCTTTTTTTATGTATACAGGGAAGCTGTTTTTTTGTAGAAAGTTACTCAACTACAACATGTTTTAATAACGAAACCGAGAAAACAACTTGCTCTGAAGGAAAGGGAGCAAATCCCTTAACAAAGGTGTAGATGTTTATTCATAAAAAAAATTGGAGTTTTGACATTTCTTTTGACTAGCAAATTCTGGCTACTTTTATCACGCCTTCTGTAAACCATGTGTGTGTTAGCTTTGTTATCTTGATGTTAAATATTTTTCATGTGTACCGGTACTGTCGTACTTTTCATGTATACATTTTTCTGGAATTAAACTAAAAGGTTTCTTTATGTTTAAGTTGTTTCAACTTTATCCCAGGATGAGCTTTGAAATGATGGAGCTCATTTAGAAGAGTCAAAGGAAACGAAATTCCTTTCATGGGTTTGTATTAGATCAACTTAATCCCATTCATGGGGTTTTACTGGGTCAATATAATCCTATCCTTGGTTTATACTGGGTCAACTTAATCCCATTCATGGATTTTTATTGGGTAAATATAATCCTATCCTTGTGTTTATACTGGTTCAACTTAATCCCATTCATGGGGTTTTACTGGGTCAACTTAATCCCATTCATGGGGTTTACTGGATCAATATAATCCCATCCTTGAGTTTATACTGGGTCAACTTAATCCCGTTCATGGGGTTTTACTGGATCAATAGAACCCCATCCTTGAGTTTATACTGGATCAATTAAATCCCATTTATGGGGTTTTACTGGATCAATATAATCCCATCCTTGTGTTTATACTGGGTCAACTTAGTCCCGTTCATGGGGTTATAATGGGTTTTAAAGAACCCAACATTGGTTTTGGTAGAACTTTCCCAATTTGGGAAAATCCATTGAAATCCCAAATGATACCCACTAATTTCCCACTTTTAACCCAGTTTGGGAATTTTGAAAAGTTTCCTGTGAAATAGAACGAGAAAAGAGAACTGGGAACGAGTTGTTAGTAACTCGCGTGTTTTTCAAGTGCCTCGCGTGTTTTCAGATGCCTCGCATGCCTCGCACGTCTGCCTCGCATGCCTCGCTGGCTCACTGGCTCACTGGCTCGCACATTGTGCATCCCCGCCAGACATGGGTGTACCAGCTCATTGTGCAGGGGATTCTGGTGGGGAACAGGATTTATGACTCAGTGACACAAAACATCCCTCAGACATTCGGCGTTTTGCAAGCTTTACGAGCCTCAACTGAAATAAACAATGTCATTGGTCGCACAACAGTGGGACCTGAACTGCCAGTGAGTGTTACTCCGGAGGCAAGTCCGGCAGCGAATTTACCTTTTCACTGGAGAAATGCTTTCACACAGGGTCAAACAACCTCAATTTTTGTTTTACACTCCAATACTGTTGTGTTTATTCCAAATTCACAAGGTATTTTTCTTTTAGACAGCCATCTTCATGGCAGTAGTGGAGCTCATGTAGCTTTTGCTGAATGGCAGCACTCTTTTGAACTACTTTCTTGGTTCAAGAGTGTTAATAACTTTCAGTACACTCTTGGGACAGTGACAAACGTGAAGTTTCACTGACTGAGAAAAGAAATAAGCAAAGACCTCCACCAAACTGATTTTTTTTTAAGTGATAAGCTTGGAACCGCCGCCATGTGCTCCGACAGAAGTCAACAATGTTCCTTGTATTAAGCTTAAAAATGGAGGCTGAATAATTGCTAAGCAGGCATGATTGAAAAGACTTGTTTTTGGAAATAGCTTGTTCATGTTAACTTCATTGGAAATTATTGTCCAAAATAAACTTGAATGGGCTTTGAGCGAGCTTGGTAAGTGTAAAAAATAAGCTAGCTAAAATTGTGGTGTCACTCACCGTGGCGCTGCAGAGAATTCGCTCGGTTTCGACCACTTTCATAGCCAAAAAGTCTACAGAAATATGTCCAGCATATCAGAAACGTTTCCATGACTGATGCTGCCTTTACACCGAGTCCCAAGTTCCATCTTCTCAAGCTGATATAACGCCAAAATCGATTCAGAAATCGACCTGCACATGGCGCCAAACAAACTGCCGATCAAACGTTGACTGGCGAAAAATGTCTGATTGGTTGACGCGCGACCACGTGATCACGCTCTTGAATTCAAGATGGCTACCAAAATATTTCTTGGAGTTCTTTCTTTCTCGTGGCGGGTGTGACTGTTAGATTGACAAGAAACGCAGAATTAAAAGGAACGAGTTTGGTACAAGGTCGGTTGTGGATGTATAGGACCATTTGTTGTTGTGTTCGCCGCCTATAACTTGTTTGTTTTGAGACTCTTTTTAGCATTTTTCATTTCCTAAAACATCGTTTCTTTCACTTTAGACCGAAGACGTTTGGGGTCGGATATAAAACGAGCTCTACGTTTATTTAGTCTGAAATCGCTCGTTAGATGGATTTTTCGCACATGGGACATGGTTGTGAATGGAGCATTTTACTGTCCAAATAATTGATTTCTTATGAATTCTGCAGCAGTCGGGAAAACGGCTGATCAAGGAAAATGTAATGCCATTTGTAATCGGTGTCAACACTAGTTTAAAATATGGCAAGTTCACAAAGAAATATACGCCTATAAAGAGACTGTGTTTTGCATTGCAGAATATTATTGTGCCTGACCTCAGAAGCACGGCTAAAAGAAGTGTATAACTTTGGGGTGGATTTGGTGCCTGCATTGTGTACCTCTAGAAAAATATTACAAATGTATTGAAAGAAATTAGACAAAGAATAACAATAAATGTTTTCAGATTCTCACATTCTAACAACAGTTTTTTGTTTTCATTAGTTTTTTTACTCAAGGGCAATCCTTTTCTTGGTTGAAAATCTTAAATCTCTGGTTATGCCTAAAGAAACTACACTATTCTACTTCGATTCTAATTGGCTGTTAGAAGGCACATTAATCATTATTTTGCACTAAACTGCAACTGCTTGAACATTAGTTATAGATCACTGAAATTAAAACTGCAGCTGCACCATGGCCTCTCCAAGACTATTGTGAACATCAATTAGCAGTAGTCTTCAAGGACAGCACAGAGTCCCAAAGAGCTTTGAGAATGATTTATTTTTTAAGACATATAACCTGGTTTTCAGGAATGTGATAAATGCCCAACTGTTTTGTTGCTGCTAAAGTTTAAGACTTGCCAGTCCAGTACACTATTTGTGCTACTTAAGAGTCCTTTCAATACTATTCAACTCACCTAAAGGCTTATGAAATGTTTACCCTGGATGCTGAGACTGTTAAACATTAAGGTCTGGCTTGCAGAGTGTCGTGCTATTAGTAACCATATAATAACAGGTACAAATAATTCAGCCACAGCAAGCTATATGTCTATTATTGCACCTACTCAGTTCAAAACTAAACAACCACACTGTAAAATGTCATCACAGCTGACACGTGTAAGTAAAAAATCCTGGGTGCATTGAAAAACATTTAATTGAGCAAAATCCTAAAATACCACAATGTTGTTAGAAGTAAACCAATTCCAATCATGATTTGATTCCATTATAAGTGTCTTTAGTTCACTATAGAGCTAAAGTTTGCAAACTCATTGTTAAATACACTTTCTGGCATGCAGGTGAACACCCAATTATCAAGACTCAGTTACAATTAACTTACATCTGAATTGCAGTGGTCTTGACAAACATGCAGTAAAGGAGTCACCCCCTCCCCCATAATAATAACAACAAGTTGAAAAGATATAAGATATGAAGTGCTGCTGCAAAGATCATGTTTATTTGTATTCCCTCCACAAAATATTGTCCTTTCATATGTGCACATTCATCACCATGCAACATAAATAATGTCCTATTGCCAACATGTGTTTCCATTTTTTTATGCTTAGCCTCCCATGAAAACTGTTTCATCTTGGTCTCAAAAAAAAGCATATAATACACATGTTAATTAATCAATAAGTACCTTTTGGATCCAACCTTTGTATAACTAACAACATTCTAAACAAAACTGAGGCAAGAAAGCATTTTTTATTCTGATCAACAAAGGAGGGTGTAATGTGGTAAGATCTGAGACAGGATACATTTTGAAAGCATTTATAAAGACTAAAATTTTGGACAAGAATGATGTTTGAACTAAAATGCCTTCTAAATACCTTTAATTGAAACACTGCACAAATAGTCTATGATCCTGGGCTAAAAAGTGCACACGTATCAGAAACTCTACCCTGCCCCAACATTTCTGGTGCAAAGGCAACACCTTAAGGTATAGCAGAAATTACAAAAATTATTAAAAAGTATTTAAATCACGTTTGAATGCCAAGTGCATGAAAATCTGTGACTGCCAATGTTGGGCCAGTAATATTGTAATTTGCTCCATGACTAAAAAAACTGTAAGAACAGTATATTCTTATGCACTGAAAACAGATCAGAGCTGACAGATGGGTGTATAAGGGAGGGGCCCCCCAAAAAAAGGACTGGGGATATAAAAATGTTTCAGAATGAAAATAAAATAAATTCCTTCAGGGTTACACTACTAGTGTGATGATAGCATGATAGCAGCAAATAAAAAAATTCACTGATGACTTAAACCAACTTAAAAATTAAAATATATATATACATAACGCTGTAGAAGTATTGCAAATGGTTCCAGCTTGCTCATCAAGCAATGTTTATAGCAGAGAGTGAAAATCTACTTGCTAAAAATTTGCTGGCAGAGATATGAAACAAGGAAATAAAGATCGCAATAATTAGGAAACAAATAACGTGTAAATCTGCAAATTACGCTTAAAGTCACGTAGAAGCTTAACTTGGGTAAAAAAAATGAGCTCACAGCTTGCATCAAAATGTCAGAATTACGTAGCATCAACACACCTATCACCGAATTTACTGTAACATTCTATTGAATGCCTGTACGAACAACAACAACAACAAAAAATCGCGAAATTTGAGCTTGTGTCGAAAAAATTCATGAAATAAGGTATTCACCATCTTCAATGACTGTAAAATTTTCTCAATCTCACGATCACAGTTTGTCTTTAGTCTGTATAGAATTTTAACTTTATCGAATCATCGATCTTCAGGTCGCGTCGACGATTGCAATCCGAGATAAAACGTGCAAAAACAGTGTACATGTCACACAACAATGCACTTTCCCTGCCACGTGGTACAAGCTAATTTATACACCTACACAAAGCTCAAGAATCATTCTTTCGTTCCTTTATAATATCTTTTTGTACCACGTGGCATGAGACTGTCACTATCAAAAAACGCAAAAATAACTCACCTTTTTCGCAGCCCTTTCTGGCGAAGACATCATGTCAAGACGTCGATTTGTACCCGACTACAGGTTGAAAGCGACTTGCTAAACGGTGTTCCAACGTAATATTTTCCATAGAATAAGGTCCGCTTGAAATCGGCCATAAAACAAGCCTTGATCTCTCAAAAAGGTAAGAAAACCACAAGTCTGTCAACTCTCAACCGGCGGCCATTTTTCTTTCCTTCTCGAGAGCATTTTCTCACCAAGAACCAATAGCATTCACGGAAACCTACCACGTGATTTTTTGCGCGGCGCCTGCGCAGACATTTTTCGCCAGTCAAGATCAAACGATCGTGCTCACCACGCGCATGCGCAGTCGTTTTTCAGCCCTGTCGGAAAGCAATAGAAAAGGTAGTAAATTACCTTCCGAACGAGATGTTCTACAGGGAATTTGGATGATTTTCGGTGGAGATATTGCAGATCGAAGATCATAGATTTTAGCCGTGGGATGTTTACTGAAATTTGCCTTGTTTTTCCTTCTGGATACCGCAGAGGATCCAAATCGGGGAATGTTAAATGTACTTCGACCTGAAAGAAAGCGCCTTCGAATTCACGTAGGAGATGGAAACTGGTGTGTACGATGAATTATAACGCGAACTGGAGCGCTTAAGCAGGGTATCATTTGGCCTTTTGGAGAGGACAGTCACACAAAGCTTGTTCAAAAATTATGCTTACTTCGACTTACTGTTTATCTCAAAACCGCAACGGATACAACTTGCAAGGTGAGAATTAAAGCAAATTCAGTTGAAGGAACAGCAGTACTAATTGAATCTGATAGAAACCGAGGCATGTGAATGTTTTGAGGACAGTTTTTTTCGATTTTTATTCTTTTCTCAGTCAATTGTCTGCATTGTGAAATGCCCTGATATTTTCTAAGTGTCAACTGTCATTGCGCATGCCTGTCTCGAATTTCTCGCCATGTCAGGTATTTCGATAGATTCTCCAGTCGACATCTTCTCCAGTCGTGCCATATGCCACGTCTTGCTGGTAATGGGGGCTACTAATAAACTCCAGGAAATGGTCAACTTTCTCTCCGTCTAACCGATACCGTATTACTGGCTCTCTCTCATCAGAAATTCCTTCTCCTACAACCACAGCATGTTTCCTGGCCTGATCGATTCTCCAGGTCGTCAGCCCTGGAACCATCGTTTTTAACTGCGTCTTACTGTAGTGGTGTACAAAGAGTGACAGGATCGTCATCTTTGTGTACCATGACGTCGCTACATCGTACAGTGACACCAGTGTCGCCATGACCTTGTTTTCTGGCTCCAATTCTCTAGTTGAAGGGGGTTCTGTAATCATGGCAAGAAGCTCGGCGGACTGCCCAGGTGCAATGCATTCAAGCGCTGATTCAAAAACTTCCTTCGACTTTCGCTTTATGTAAGAACGCGTACTTTTTGCAACATCTGACACTGGCTGATTAAGCTGGAAGCGTACTGGGCTTATTTTTCCTTCGCTCCAACTGGCAATATTCCTATTTTGGGCTTGAAGTCTGCGATTAGGCTGAGGTGTTGGAAGGTAATCTTTTTCATACAAACACAACGACTGTACTAGTGCAGGCATTGGAGTCACGATGTCCTCATACTGGCTCTCGATTTTAGAGTATTCACCAGGTTGAACCTGTTAAAAAAGATAAGACAAGTCCGTTAGTACTTACGGTCGAGACGAAGTAGATCTCTTAAAAAAGGGTCATACCTGCACGCGCCTTTGTCTTGACAAGGGTGTTGTAAGTTTACCTTCCGCGACGCTTTCATCACATTCGTCAGGTTCTGTTGCGGCCTCTTCTGAAACCTTTCAAGAGGTAAAAAACAGGCAATAAATAGTCAGCATCCTAAGGGGCGGACACTCAGTGAAGATGGCGGTTTATATCCAGGTTCAACGAGGTGATCGAAGTGTTGCTTACAGAGATTCACTTTGCGAAAAATATATTAAAATCTACATCTAAATTTTAATTCAAGACAAGAAACTTCATGCCTGGAAGAAAATCTTTTTCTTTTTTTCATTTATATTTCTTTTTTTCATTCATTCCCCTCTGGAAGAGGATCATTTACTGATTCATTCGTTCATTCATTATCTCTAACCAGTCCCAGTCAAATATACTTCTACAACCGTTGATCGCGCCTGAAACAGACAGATGCGGTTTCATAGCCTAACTGTGGTTTCTTAAGCAGACTTTCACAGGTTACTAACACAGGCCTATAGCACCGTCTTTGCTCAGAACGGTGCTGTTATCGTGCACTCTCCATTCTTAGTAAGGGACGTCTACATGTTATCGTCGAAAGTCAGCCTGATAACATCATAGCCGAGGCTAGGATCTAAGTGTTCCCTTTTGTTTCACTGGTCGCATTTGGGTAGGGAAGGGAGAGAAGGGAGCGCTAATGGCAGAGAAAAATGGTTCAAAACCAATCAGACTATTGTCCTCGTTATCTATGAGAACAGCCAACATCGCTATATCATCGAACTAGCGACCAGGGTACTTCTGCGTAAGGTAAAAATCCACTAACAGGTTCAATAACAGTACCTGCATATCTGATTCTGTAAACGTCTTCGTGTGGATTCCCAGACATTTCATACATATACCTAATTAGTCAATAAAAGCAATTCAGACGAGTTTGAGGGAAATAACTTCCAAAACAAAAATGAAAAGTAATAGCTAAAACGTGAAACGAACCAAGGGGGAAAAATGACATGGTCTGAGATAGGGAGGCGAGCAATCGAGAGCATGAAGCGCGACAAAGAGTGTGCAGCACCATCAAGTGAGGACAACCGATGCATTCCCCATGGCACGCGGTTGATGGGTGGACGACACGTTAATGACATGCTAACTGCCTTTAAGCCAATGAAAATTTTCTGTTTTTGGTTTTGGAGAAAAAGGGGAATTCAGGTGCTCCACCGTTTATTTCTCTTTTCCTCACTTCCCTTCACCCTCCGACTCCCTGCTTTTGCGCTCGTCTAACTCATGAGAAAATAGAAGTTCTATGAACAGGCTAGACGTTACCTTGGCCGATCGGGCATAGGATGTTCCATTTGTTGAATATTTCTTCCGACATACGTTTAGTCACCCCTCTAACTGGCTTCTGCTTGCTGTCTTGCAGAGGATATTTGCAGGCCTTGCTTGGCCGCCAACCAAGACCGAACTCATCTCTGTGAAGAAGGCAAATGGTCAGAGAATCTCCGTTTTCGTGAAACAAGCCAACTCGGAGAAGACAAAGTTTCCATTCCACATCTATATCCTGGGCCGTCGTTTTGTAGCAGCCACTTAAATGACCAGAAACGTCTTTGGTGCATGTATTTAATGGAATGAGGGTCGTATGTTCGAGCAGATACGCCACAATCTTTTTTGGAGTAGCCTTTAAAAGAGCAATTAAACGAGGCCATTTTGGTCGCAAAGAGATTCTGATTGAAATTCGATACAAGAAAAATGCACCTGTAGCTGTCAAAGGTCAGGCTGTCACGCAATCTTCTATTCCAGGTCCTTTCAGATTTGCGAGAAGAACAGATGTTCGCCGCTCGTTTCCATCCGATTGAGAAAGGTTTATAGGCATTATGTGGTTACCTTCCGCTGAAAGAATATGTTTTCTTATCTGAAACGAATACACCATCTGAAGTATAAAACGGGTCAGTTTTCAAATCACGCAGATACAAGCAGAATACTTTGATGTGCCGTTGTCAGCTCGTTCGATCACATCTGTTCAGCAAAATAACCATGGCGTGATAAGTGCCACGAAAGCCAAACAATATACGATAACCAACCTTCAAAGCAAGTGTCTTTTTAATGGCAAGAAGTTCTTTAGGTGGACAACTTGTCTCAATGGATATCAACAGTAAGTCGGTATGTTGTTTGTTTTCGTTCACGTTTGCTATATGCTTCCGGTTATGTTAAATTGCGAAGCTACGCTACCAAAATTTTGGCAAGAGAAACGAATTGTTGCTGCAAAATATGTTTTTAATGACTTTGACATTATTGTTTGAGAAAATTCTATTTTCTTACGTTAAACTTCAACTGATAAGGATTTTCATGTTGAGCTCATTTGCATATCGAAATGGCATTATGGACATTTATTGATGAAGATACTGTCAACCAACCTAAACTTTACAGAGTTTTTATTTGTGAAAAAGAATGACTATTTCTTTGGCAATCTAATGACAGTTTTCAATTGGATTGAGATAGCACCGCATCTCCACAAATAGCGACTACGGAGACCCCACTTCACGGGCGTAAATTCAATAACGTGAATTGATATTTGAATTCTAGACAAACGAATTAACCGACAACAGTTTACTGTACACTGTTCTTTTGTTAGAGGTCAGAACTACTGTCAGTAGATATGACATTTCGTTTCTTCCCATATTGTGCTTGTACGAGGTGATCAAATTTGGGGTAAATTTTGCCTCAAATTTGAGCACATTTGTTGATATGACAGTTTGACTGACATTTCTCCTAAACAATAGACAATTGAGCCAAACTGTTCCACAGGGTATATGTACTAGTGAAGTTGCACATGTGTGCCAAATTTGAGGGAAATCGGAGAGATGGATTGTACACCCGTTTGCATGGTTCTCACATGGACCCTCTCTTAAGCCCAAGTGAAGGGTACTCTTGTTAGCTGGTCTCCTCCAAAAGGAACACAGACATCCTTCATGTGGTCTTGATCATCGTTTATTCTGATGTGAGCCCCAAGCTGGTCTGGTGCTGACTGCAAGACTTCAAGGCTTCCACTGGGCATTGCTTGGACTGCACTTTCTGGGACATTGATTTTTCCTGCTTTGCTGTAGATGTCTTCCAGGGTGTTCTCATAAAAGCAAAGAATGTCTACAGCATCGTCATATTTCTTCTCAACCTGAAACTGCATGGGCAAACTGATAATTTTTTATGTCTGTGCCATTTCCTTTTGGGACCTTGGAATCGATGAGGTATGTGCTTTGGGACAACAGCTTTCAGGAAGGACATTGGTGGTAGATATTTAATAAGCACTCTTTCGACCAGCACTTTAAAATCTTCATGTACTTTCTGTGTTTCATTGTCATTCAGAAGGAAATGACAGTTTGGAAGATCCTGGATGTTACGACGAGGAGTGACTTGGGAAAGTCCTTCGCAGGGCACTCTGTCCACTATTAGGTTGAATGCAAAGTAATGTAGATATTTGTTCTGGTGGTCCATCTGCCTGTCATGGACAAGAACTCGAATGTCCCAGTTGTCTCCTGTTCTTTGCAGCTTCTTCCCTCGTTTAACCTCATCAATGACACTGTCAGCAAAGTGTCCTCCAATTGACTTCATAACTTTTAATTTGCTCTGGTGTGACAAACTAAACCCAAGACTCTGACATCTGGCAATAAGCTAATTAAAAGGAAGACAATATATGTTTTTAGATCTCATCAAATTGCAAGTAAAGGAAATTCCCTGCTGCTTTTACAAACACCTAAGATTATTTTTGGCGACCAAATTATAAGATGCGAGATGAAACTGCAAGATATTCCTTTGCCAAATATCCCCGCGCATTTTCTCACTCCATGTCCAAAATCCCTTCTTTCGGTGACCGCTAATGATTTTGAAAATCGTCACGAGGCTTGGGTCTGAGGTCAAATTTCTCTCGACTGAGGGTGGTGCAGGAGAATTGAATCAAGCATAACTCCAGTTGAAAAGGACACAGGAAATACTGCGCAGTTGGTTTAATGTCGTGTGACACGTTTTTCAGGTTTTTATCTTACTGATTTGGTATACTGCCAGTAGCTGTACATGAATTGATTGTACCACCTTCGGTCGAGAGAAATTTGATCTGGAACCCAAGCCTCGTGTCCATTTTCAAAATCATTAGCGGTCGCCAAAAGAAGGGAATTTGGACGTGGACTGAGAAAATGCTCATTTTCCGTAAAATGCATGGGGATATTTGCTGATGGAACATTTTCCAAGGTGCGGGGATCATAGAGATTTACCTCTGTTGAGAAGTCATAATTTCCCGTGTAGTAATTCATATCGACCTCTAATAATAATACTTTAATAATACTTTATTCGTCCATTATATTTCTAATTTACAGAAATGTCATATATCTGCTAAAAATATTAATATATAATGACTGGAGATCTTAGCAAGCTCTACTGAGCTTTTCTAAAGAAGATCCCCATATGTTAAAAACTAACAATAATATAGCAGATGGATATAATTTCTATAAATGTAGTCACTAACAAACACGGGTTTTGCTATTTTTAAAACAATTAACTATAATCTAGCTTAAGGAATACATATGATTTTGCACATAAACTTTTGCTGATTTTTTAAATAGGCTATATGTTTTTAATACTTTAAGTTCCTTAGGTAATTTGTTCCAAATTTGGGCCCCCCTAAATTTAAGAGAAAATTTCCCATAATTTGTCCTTTTATAATCAATATATATATTTGAGGCTGTTCTAGTGTTATGGCTATGGATCATTTCATTTAATTTAAAATAATTAGTAAAATAACTTGGTAGATTATCACTAAAGTATGAGTACATAAAGAGTGCCATCAGGTATGTATTTAACTCATATATATTAAGAATCTTTAATGATAGGAATACTGGTCTAGATTTTTCCTTGTATTTTGCAAACTTCATAATTCTAACTATCTTTTTTTGCAGCATAAATAATGATTTAAGCCTGGATGGATAAGTACTTGTCCAGACGATATTACAGTATGTCAAATAAGGGTATACCATGGTGTCATAAATTGTCTGTAGAGTTTTTTGAGATAAGTAATGCCTTGCCTTGGCCATTATACCTGCCATTTTTGATATTTTAGTAGCAACTTGGTCAATGTGATATTTCCATGTGAACTCATCATCTATGTATAATCCCAAAAATTTAGTACACTTAACTTGCTCAATTTCTTGGTTGTTTATTGTGATTGAAACATTTTGATTTGATTTCGTCCCTCTGGATTTGAAAATTATAAAGTGTGTTTTCTTAATATTTAAAGAAAGTTTATTAGCAGAGAGCCAAGATGCAATCTTACTTAACTCTCGGTTCATTGTTTCTTTTAGAGTAACTAAATTTTTATGACTCAAAAACAGATTTGTGTCATCAGCAAAAAGAATAATTGATAAGATCTCTGAGCACCTTGAAATATCATTCATGTATACGAGGAAAAGAAGTGGTCCTAAGACAGATCCCTGAGGCACACCACATTTGATTGTTAAGCTATCTGATTTTTCTGATTTATATTTAACCATCTGTTTTCTGTTTGTTATAGATAGTTCTGAAACCATTCAAGGGCAATTCCCCTTATTCCATAATGTTCCAGTTTTTTTAGTAATATTTCATGGTTTACTGTGTCAAATGCCTTTGCGAGGTCTAAAAATACTCCGATTGTGTATTCACTGTTATCTATTGCCTGTAGTATCTTAGTAACAAGCTCTATGGTTGCTAAGTTGGTTGAATGTTTTTTTCGGAAACCATACTGACTTTGAAACAACATGTTGTGTTTGTCCAAATATTTAACAACTCTTTTGTACATAATTTTTTCTAGAATTTTACTGAAACATGGAAGGACAGAGATTGGTCTATAATTTGAAAATTCCTCCTTGCTATTTGCCTTAAATACTGGTGTAACAAGTGCTATTTTTAGCTCATTAGGGACAACTCCAGTGAGAAGAGATTGATTGTAAATGTGTGTTAATGGTTTTACAATTTGTTTAGAAATTTCCTTCACAAGTTTGGGTGGTATTTCATCATGACCACATGATTTATTACTATTTAAATTGCTTATTTCAGTTTCTACTTCTTTTTCTGTGACTGCATCTAAAAAGATAGAGTTTACAGATATCTCTCCTAAGAATGTTGCAAAGTTTACATTGTTGTTTTGAATTCTGTCAGCCAGCTTTGGTCCAACATTAATGAAGTATTCATTAAATTTATTGCTAATTTCAACTGGATCTGATATTAATGTTTCATTTTGTTTGAAGTTGTCTGGTAATTCCATTTTTACTTTGTTTTTGTTTATGACTTCTTTTATTAGTTTCCACGAGTATCTCAGGTTGCCTTTGTGCTCATTAAACTCTTTGCTGTAATAATATTTTTTAGCTGCATTCTTTATTTTGTTGAATTTATTCCTGTATGTCTTATAAATTGATTCATTTTTTTCGTTTGGATTTTTGATAAATTTCTTATATAATTTATTTTTGGTTTTTCTTGATTTAAGAATACCCTTTGTTACCCAGGGTATTTTTTGATTAGTAGCATTATTTTTGTTTTTGCTTTTCTTCAATGGAATATTTATTTCATATAATTTAAACAGCTTATTATAAAAATTATTATAAGCTTCTTGTGGATCCGTTTTATCATAAACATCACTCCAGTCTTCAATTTCTAAATCCTGGCGTAGTCGATGTATAGTTTTTTTTATTCATTACTCTATGTTTAATTTCACAATGTGTATCATTTACCTTTTTTATGGAGGATGTTATTTGAAACACAGGTAAATGATCAGAAAGGTCTGTGAAAAGAATACCACACTTATGGCACTCATCAAGATTGTTGACAAATATGTTATCAATTAATGTTGCACTAGAGTTGGTTATTCTTGTCGGCTTTGAAATTAGTGGATAAAACGTCGAGGAAAACATTTGATTTATAAAATCCTTTATGTACTGATTTTCATCTAATTTTAAAAGATCAAGATTAAAATCTCCCATCAAATAACACTTCTTATTCTGCAAGTCAAGTTTTTGAAGCATCTCAGCAAGGCATTCAATGAATTGCTCTATCCTGCTGTTTGGTGGCCTATATATAATTCCAATTAAAGTATTTTTTGGTTTAGATGTTAGCTCTATAAACTGTGATTCAATTACGTCATCACTATTAACAGCTAGGTCATCTCGCTCTCTGAATTGATATGAGCAGTTTACGTACAAACCAACACCTCCTCCATGCTTGTTCTTCCTAACCTTTCCAATATTATGGTAGCATGGCAATGGAAAATCATTAATATTATTTTGATTGAGCCAAGTTTCAGATAGCCCTATTACAGAGAATTCATATTCTAAGGAATTCAGATATGCTTTAAGATCATCAAACGTGTTTAGTATGCTGCGAGTGTTTAAGTGTAAAACAGAAAATTCGTCACCCTTAGAATCCTTTGTCATGCATTTAAAAGTATCTTCATCATGGTAATCACAAGACTCGACTTGAGTTATAATTTGATTGTAATAATTCTGGTCAGGGTCCAAATCTGAATTGAGTGTTAAATATGTTTTTCCATTATTGTTCCTCGAAAACGGATTGAATGTAAGATTTTTTAATTTAGTAAATTCATTGTCATTCATGTCTGGTTGAGATTGCTCACAAATATTCAAAAATTCATTGTTATTTAGCTGCGAAAATGGCAGTGAATCATTTAGACTAGATATATTTGTAATCATTTAGGTAACTAAACAATTTAGTTATCAAAGACATTAAATACCTTTGTATAAATGTCATTATTCAATGTTTGCAATGTCACGCCAACTTCTAATCTCTTTTACCCGTGGGTCGTCACGCTGCTTGTACCTGATTTTTCCGTTCGAAAACCACGAGCTTTCGACCGATCTTTTACGTTTTAGCTCCTTTAGCCTTTTCGCAATGTCGTCAGCCATGTCCTCAGCAATAACTAAGCCCTTGCCCTTCAGCATTTTCCGCTTTAAGAGGATCTTCATTTTGCTTTTGTGCGACAGGAGTTTGACGATGACAGGTCTCGGCTTGCCGTCACGTCTTGATCCTTGTTCGCTCTGCCGCTTTTTCTCGCCCCGATCCTATGAATAATCTCAATATCGTCAGCTGAGATTTCTTCCTGGAGATTATCCTCCACGATCTTTATAAATTTCGCTTCTAGATTCTCCTCCTCTTCCTCCACGAGACCAAGAACCCGCAGATTGTTCTTTCGGGAGTACTGTTCGTTGCGAACCGCATATTCCCATGTTAAATCGATCTCGTCTTTTAACACACTTTCCACGTGATGGATGCTGACGTCCACATCATCTTTGAGTTTCTTAACCTCGTCCTCTACGTTTTCGAACTTTCTTTCTAACTCTTCGATTTTTGATGTAACCATATTTTCAATTCTTGCAGCAAGCTGGTCCAGCTTTGTATCAAGGGCCGCATTGATTGCAGCCATCATCATCTCCGTATTGAAAGCATTGGAACCTTTAGATGATCCAATTGCTCCTTCTTCGACTGCTTGTTTAGGTTGTTTTTTTAGTGGACTTTCACTTCTCCTTCCTGGGGTCGATACAACATCTCTAAACGCACGTTTCGATTGCGCGCCTTTAGCAGCACCCTTATCGCCCGCCGCCATCTGAACAAATAAATCGATTGAATCCGAATTTTAAGAGCAAATCCGTACAAGAATCAAACAAAATCGCAAATGAGCAGCAAAGCTCAAGAAATCAAATTCGCTCTTCTTTTGCATGGTGGTAGCCCTTAGTAAGTTTACAAACGCTGTTTAGTTTTTTCTTTGAAATAGCTCTTCATTTCTGAGTAAACCAAATAAATCCGTTTCCAGCTCTATGCTCAATTTGATGCTCAATTTGAACTGGGAAAGGCTGTAATACTACCAATTTGTTGTATGACTCTTCGTCAACCAGTTGTCAAGATTTCATAAACATTGGATTTATCTAAGTATTGAAAGAAAGCTAAAAGCAAAAGGCTTTCCTTTGTTCGGTGGATCGATGGATCTAAAAGAACAACAAATTTGACTATGTGCCTTCGCTCAGAATGTCATAAAATTAAGTATTTGAGGACTAAATAAATTGTTCTTTTGAAGTGTTTAAAGTTTAGGTTGGGCAAACGATTTCGGAATTTTCGGGAAATTTTTGAAAACCGGTGCATTGAAAGCATAAAATCACGCAATCCGGTTTATGCATGTCCAACAGTAAACTGGAATAAATTCCTTCAGTTGGAAATATGAGCGACGTAGACACATAAAACAGCCTCAGTGTACTAATCTGTCCTGAGATATGGTATTCTAAGGGCTCCAAAGTCCTTATTTTTTCCGTTCGTTGCATGCAGATCTCCTTGAGCTTTGACAGTTGCTTGGTCATTGTTTGGATAGTTATGGCTCCAAACTTGAAATGTTTTAATTCATGTATCTTTGTGCTCCTTGTCCCATCGATATCCTTGTTTTGTGAAAATTGACTTTTATTCTTCTCAAAACCAATTTCAAAAGTGGAATTGTTGAAGAGGCCTTTGAATAGTACAGCTTTCAATCAGTGATGCGATGTGATGCTTACTTGATACGCTATATGATTCCAAAGCGTGACCCGATAGTCTGTTCGTGGGGGAACCTGGGTGCAAACTTTTCTTTCCCTCGCCTCAAAAAAAATTACAGGAAAAATCGTGTCTTTACAGAGACTAGAACTGACTAAGACCAAAGAGAAGTAAAGGTATACTTCATCTTTAATAATATACAAGATAGTTGCTTACTTCAGGGGCATATGGCTGGCTCCAAATAAATTTAGCAACAGAGATACATTGTGTTATCATTACTGCAGGAATGAGGTTGCTGGTAGTTTTCCTTTTCCAGTACTGCGTTGGGTGATTTCGGGAGGAACTTGGCATGCACTCGAGTTCCTCTGCCATCCAATACCGAGCTCAGATCGGTGAAAGGGACAGATAGCATGACATGGCACTGCATAAAAGCTGGTTCTTGTGCATACAAGCTGATAAGCTCTGTCTCACTTTCAGCTCCAGAGAATGATCATCAAGCGGACTGATGGCTACTTACATCTTTCTGATATGTGAATAAAGGAACAAGTTCAGTGGACTTTTTTTTTCTGTCGCGACCATCGTAAGAACTAAAACTGCCAACGATGGATTAAAAAGAACAAGAAAGATTCGTTCACGTGAAAAGACCATCAAAAAAGTGCTTACTCGCGTTGCTGTTGAATTCAGGATTGCATTTCGACACGTGGGAAATGTAAAATATACATATAAAATGCAGTTAATCTAGAGAATTATGTTGCGCATTCGAGGATACTCAGAAAATGTTCGGTCATCTCGTGACTCTACTGGTACAAGGGGGAAATTGATACATATTTCCCCCCAGGAACTCCAAATGTGCTGTATTGCCATCTATTTCCGGGATTTATAATTTCTGAAAATCCTCCAAAAGTGACATGAAGTTTTATGTAAATGGCAAGGTACATCGATTTCAGTCAAAAAATTGGCCGCTTTGAAATGTCAATATTTAAACAAATGCAGGACCAAAACGCAACCGCCAGTTCATCACACCATACTATATTTGCGTTATGGCAGACAAATCAGTCATAACTTTGCCTTAACTTCTCAAGATTATTCTTGTGGGCTAAAGTCACGAAATTTATGACGATGTGCGAAAACCTATAATGCGGGTATCAGCGGCCATCCCGGGGGGGGCGACCCCTGGGCACCCCAGGCCACCCCAGGCCACCCCAGGGCATTTGCAAAGACTGCCCTAACAAATGCTTTGTTGAAGCCCCTGGGTTAGGGCTAAAATCTTGTAACAAATATCCCCACCCCTGGGGCTAAACGGGGCAATGCCGTGTTCCAACTACCAGCAGAGAAGGTCTCCCAAAGTTTTAATATTTTCCCCTGAACATCCTCTGAGAAGAAAACACAGTACTTCGGAAGTCAGTAACAACCTCAAAATAAAGTTTAACCAGCAGTTTATTCAACATTGCAATGTAAACACAGGATTTTTTTTCTGGAGTACGGAATTATGGGATTTCCGCCACTAAAAACGTGTCAAACGCAGCACACAAGATTTCGCAAACGAACACATCATTCTTGTATGTGAAATCAAATTAAAGTACTTGCAAATGTCAAAATGATACCCAGTTTGCAACAAATTACAAAGAGAAGCAAGAGGTATCACAATTTTCTGCTTATCTGAATCCTTCCTTGAAAAATCCCCTTGAAATATTTTATTCAGTGGAGGATGGCTCGATTGTACTTGCAAATTTGAATGATAACAAATGCCTGCCTCAGAAAGCAAAGACTTCAAAAGATGCATCGTGACAGCAGACGATGTGCAAATCCTGTGTGCAGATCCCCGGGGAGTTTTGCCACGCCACGGGATATTAAGGTGGTACAATTGGCTAAAGGTCCAAAAAAATTTTTTCTTGTTATTTCGCTTATTGTGTAGTTTATGTATTGTTATGTAGTTATTTACAAAATAGCGGCTCAGTGATTGCTAGTTTCCTAGAAAGAGAGGTTTGAAGTTCGTTGTCATGCGGCCATTTTGAGCCGCCATCTTGATATTTTACGTGTAGACTCCCTTCCGGTCTCGCGCATGGCTGGATGTCTTTGAATCTACAGCGGCGAAGCTAAATAAGGTATTAGAGGAAATGAAAACATAGCGAAAAGCTATATCAACCTGAATACTAACAGACTTTTTGGTGATATTTAATTTATATTCCACGCATCAGAAAAAATCAAGCTCAGTTTATTATAAATACCCGGGCATATTTATACACAACAAGGCGAAAAGCGTACCACGCATTCATGCAGCAAGGTAAAGTTGACAAATCAAAAGAGCAATATTACAATTGCCGGCTACAACTACCTCATACTAGAAGTATTACCCAGGTACACAAACTCCTCTTTCACCAAAGTATCGGGTTTACCTCGGTGTAAGAACCTGACAAGATTTTCTTTGTTTGTTAGCTTTTGTTTTGCTGTACGGTATTGTTTAGAATATTTTTGTTTCCTTTGTTTTACGTCATCCGTGAGTTTCACAGGTTCTTACACCGAGGTAAAGCCAAAGTAACTCCATAATTATTAAAACCGGTAAGACCTTCAATCTTTGGTTCAAAATCATGCGTCCTCACGCGGTCCACAGCTGAATGTTTCCACGATAAACTTCCGATATTGAATTCCCCGATATTTACCCCGGTGACATCGACATATAACTACCCTGTGAACATTTTTATATCAGATGCAAATAAATCTACCGCATCTTTGAAAGTTTTAGAATCTCTTTCATAGGAATGTAAGCTGCCTGCTTCTTGCACGCTTACGAGCCAGCCAAAATATCACGTCTTCATATTTGATCGTACGAAAATACGAAAAATCAAACTTCTTGAGTGCTTTAAACGCGAGAGGAGGCCCACGATTTCATAGAAGATTTCGCTTCCCTTTCAAAGTCCATTCAACAAGAAAAAATGCACCCGATAAACGAAAAAAACACTATTTCGATCGAATCTGTTTCGCTGAGGAAACCGAGCACCCACGTGAATACTCAATAGGTTCCTTGAACACGCGCGACACATGTGCGTAATGACTTGTGCGCATTGTCACCACTGACAAAAGGACCGCAGTGTCATTGTTTATCGTGGTTTTTTTTATTTATGCATTTACACAAAAACGAAACAGTACAGTACACTACTTACAAAAACTTGAAAACTTGAAGAGAAAAAAAATTACGTAGACGTTAACAAAAGTAAATACAATCAATAATAATTACAACTACAACTAGCGCTGTAATTTAACAGTATTTTTTTCTCCCCTTCATGGCTCTTTTAAGATAATAAAACTTACTAGTAACAACCTTTAATATCTTCGGCGCTTTCATTAATAAAAGATATATAACATAAAGTATGTAAATTTGTCTAAATAGATTATGTGCACAGATTGTGGGAGGGTTTCCTTTTGGTGCCTACTTTCCTTTTTAAATAGTTATTTGTAGCTTGGCTTTGTGTTTCTCAATTTCAATTTTATTTGTCAGAATAGCCATAAAAGCATCCCAGTTGTAATCTTTTTCCTTTCGTGAAGCGGTATATATATATTGTTTTGCTGTTATCAAGCAGAGGTTTAAACCAAGGCGAAGAGGGAAGTTGGTAGTTACACCGTATATTATATCGTTTTCATCAAGATTAATTTCATCTTGGTTTTTAGTGTTCCACCAATTAACGAAGCAAGACCAGAAAATCTGTACTATGGGGCAGGTGACAAAAAAATGAGTTAAGGTTTCTCTTTCTTTACAGAGGTGGCATTTATCATTCTCTCTGAGTGAGTCCCGATGCAGCGTCGCATTAGTGGGTAAAATGTGATGGACTATTTTAAACTGGAAAAGTGAAAGTCTGGTGTCTTTAGTGATCTTAAAAGGAAGACTGTAGATTCGTTGTATCGACGCCTCGTCTAGATTGGCATTTCTCGTCCGTCGTTCAGCTGTGGGACCTACAAATTTGTTTTTAACCAGAAAGTTTAACCAGATATTTGATCTAACGATATTTGATCTAACGGTATTTTGTCCTGATCCGTACTTTTTTCCACGGGAGCAACGGACTTTCCTTTAAGAATGTCTACCCACTCTTGAGGGACTGCATGGCATACGCCATAGTGAAGCGGCAAGCGACTCTCAACAATTATCGAGAGGTGTCGTGAGCCGGTAAAGACGATAACTCTAGGACTATTTTATGGGCTGACGCATTAAAGCATGCTGGTGTAGAATAATTGACTTGATTTATTCTCTTCTCACCAATTGCAGTAATCTTGTTAAAAGCCGTAAACTGAAATTTGATTGGAATACAAAGTATAAGCTACTTAAGAAACAACTGTGGTTGTGAGCACTTAGCTCCACGAGACGATTGTGTACTACGACTTGTACAAAACCTATATGGAAACTTGCAAACAAGCTTCTTGTGATACTAAGCTAATTTCGGCAGCCTAAAAAGCTAAGACTAGAGCTAATAATAGAAATAAATCCTTGACCTACACCTACAATTACAAAGCTATTGAAAACAATAATTCTTTATACGGAATAGCCGCGATAACTATTAAGGCGAGATCAATAAGAAAACTAACGAATTGAAAAACTAGCAATTACAAAGAAAGAGTAAACACTTACATATCAGTCCTTCGCTTGCCTCTAAAGGAGACTGTTACTTAAACTTGTAAAGGCTTGACATGTGCTCAGGTCGAAAGCGCGGGAACTAATGGCAATCTAAATAACTACGTGTTCCTTTTGACAGAGACAATAAGGCCTAATTGTTGCTTGATTAAAACGGAAATACGTAATTATGTGATAGGACTACAATAAATCATTGAGCGTTCATTACACATAGTATTTTAAGAAGTTAGTTTTTATTTTATATTTGTTGCAGAAATCATTAAATGGTAGGAAAGTGTTGCCTAGAAAAAATGTCTTCAAGTTTGGTTACGCCTGCCTCGTGCCATTTTTTGTAATAAACTGAATAACCCTCTATTTTAATGAAGTGATTGTTCCAAACAATTTCGTTTAATACTTGTTCTTTGGTGCGGGGAGTTCTATTGTTTATTTTTTGCCAGGCTTTTGGGGCTTCTTTGTAAAAATCAATCAGTATATCTGTTTTAAGCAGCTTTAAGTTACATTGGAGAAGGAACAAACCTCCTACATCCTGAGGATAATAAAGGGGTATGTGGCTCCAAATCGAGGTTTCTGTGCTATCGTTAAGACGTTTCACCCAGGTTACTTTGAGAGAATCATTGATTATGTCAAAATCTGGCAAGTCTAAACCTCCTAGTTATTTTGGACCTATCATGGTTTTGTGTTTAGTTTTTACTGTTTTATTCCATACAAATTGTGTAATTGCTAGATTGACCAAAGTGATGAATTTTGGCGGAAAAGTGAGAACAGATGTGTTGTAAACGAGTTTTGAGATCGCTAGAGATTTTAAAACGGTTATGCGGCCATATAGTGTAAGTTTTCTTGGGAACCATAGATTTAGGAAGCTTTTCATAGAAGTCAGCTTTTGCTCAAAATTTTTCTTATATGCGATTTCGTCGTCGTGCGAGAAATTGATCCCTAGGGCAAGTGTAGAGTTTGCAGGCCAGGCAATTCCAAGTGGGGTGGTTGTATTTGTCCTGCTGGACCCCAGCCACATTCCTTCAGTCTTACTTTCATTAATTTCTAACCCAGAACATTGTTGGAATTTTGTTAGCAAATCGAACAAATTTGTTGCAGATTTTATATCAGAAACAAAAGCAGTTGTGTCGTCAGCGTATTGGGATAGTTTAAATTCTTTGTTATGAATATTTATTCCTGTAATGTTTTTGTCATTTCTAATGTGTTGGCTAACATTTCTGCGCATAGAACAAATAGAGTACCAGAGAGTGGACAGCCTTGTTGAACACCTCTTGCAAAGGTAAAGAATTCAGACGCATATCCATTGTTCATAAAACAGCTGGAACAGTCAGTATAGAACGTTCTAATCCACTTTTGTATGCAAGGACCAAAGTTAAAAGCTTGTAAGGTCTTGTGTAGAAAGTTCCAGTCAACAGTGTCAAAGGCTTTTTTGAAATCCGGGTAAGTTTTCTAACTCTGTAACTTTCATAATGTCCAACATAAGCCTAATATTTTGCCCAATACAGCGGCCTTTGACGTATCCAGTTTGATCCTCATTGATTATAGTTGGAAGTACTTTTGAAGTCCTTTTGCTATGAAGTCCTTTTGCGTCCTTTTGCTATGAAGTTTTCCTATGTTTTTATTTTATATTTGTTGCAGAAATCATTAAATGGTAGGAAAGTGTTGCCTAGAAAAAATGTCTTCAAGTTTGGTTACGCCTGCCTCGTGCCATTTTTTGTAATAAACTGAATAACCCTCTATTTTAATGAAGTGATTGTTCCAAACAATTTCGTTTTATACTTGTTCTTTGGTGCGGGGAGTTCTATTGTTTATTTTTTGCCAGGCTTTTGGGGCTTCTTTGTAAAAATCAATCAGTATATCTGTTTTAAGCAGCTTTAAGTTACATTGGAGGAGAACGTTACATTGTTAAGTTACATTGTTACATTGTTAAGTTACATTGTTAAGTTACATTGTCAACATTATGTTACATTGTTAAGTTACATTGGAGGAGACTTTACAAGCTTTTAACTTTGGTCCTTGCATACAAAAGTGGATTAGAACGTTCTATTTGAAGTCCTTTTGCTGTGAAGTCCTTTTGCTATGAAGACCTTTTGCGTCCTTTTGCATAGTACTTTTGCTATGGCTTTGGTTGCAGTTTTATAATCAACAGTTAGTAAAGATAACGGTCTCCAATTTTCAAGATATGACCTATCTTTACGTTTTTTCGGTATCACTTTGATGATGCCTTGCTTTTGCGTTATGTTCAGATGCTCGTGCTTAAAAGCATAGTTTAGACTTTGAACCATTTCGTCACCTAACTGCGTCCAGAACGGCAGTTAGAATTCTACAGATAGTCCATCAGTTCCTGGGCATTTACCTTTGGCACACTGTTTCAGTATTAAACGGCACTCTTCGTTATGGAACGGGAGCTCGAGTTCTTCCTGTTCGGTTTCTTTGAGTTTAACAAGGTCAACATCATCGAAGAAGAATTTGTATTGTGAAATGTTGCAAGGTATAGCAGTGTAAAGATTTTTGTAAAACAATTTCCCTTGATCTAGAATTCCTTTTGGATCAGTGATATCCCTTTCATCGATGCTTTTAAGCTTTGAAACGTGCGTTTTGCAGTGTTGTCTTTTTTCTAATTTCAAAAAGTGTTTAGTTATACTTCTTTTCACCAGATTCATGCCATCGTATTCTGCTTCTAATTATTGCGCCTTTTGTTCTGTATTCAGCAGTTTTGTTTAGTTCTGCTCTTAGGCGATAAAGCTGTGAAATGTTTTCTTTCGATCTATCAGTTTTAAGCTGGTTCATCAAATGGTCTATTTTTGGTTGTAAAACTTTTTCAGTATTCCTGCATTCTCTGTTCTTTCTTTTTATGTATTGTACGCAGAAACCTCTAACCTCCATTTGTAGCTTGTCCCAGTAGAGACCTTTATCCTCCAAATAAACATACTTTTTTTTAACTCGGGTATCCTACTAGAAAGATCATGTACGAACTTTTCATCGTTCAAAACAGAATTGTTTATCTTCCAGAAGCCGGGGCCACGTTGAACATATTCCTTTGACTGCAAGGTGAAAGTTATTGCCAAATGATCTGATATTGTGGAGGTGGTGATTGCGGAATTTGTCACAAGCTCAAATAAATCTTTCGAGACCAGCCAGTAATCAAGTCTGCATTGAACCTTTAGCGAGTTGTTATGCCAGGTATATTGTGATAGGTTCGGGTGTTGAAGTTGCCACATGTCTTGGAGTTTGTAAGTCGTGCATAAATTTGTGATCTCACTAATTACTGTTTTTTTCCTTTCAACGGAAGTTCTGCCAGTTTTGTCCAAAGGTGTTAGAGCGCAGTTAAAATCGCCTCCAGTGACAATTTGCATATCAGCGTATTGTAGCAAAGTCCCATTGAGACTAGAAAAGAAAGAATTTTGACTGTTGTTGTCATTAGGACTGTAAATATTGCAAAATAAAAACGTTGTGTCGTATATCTTGGCTTCTAGCATTAAATATCTACCGTTTTTGTCAGATTCAGTGTTTTCTGCGTGTACATCAAGTTTTGGGTTGAAGAGAATCGCAACACCCTTAGAGTGATTTGAACCATGGCTGTAAAAGATTTTCCCTCCCCATTCGGAATTCCATATTGTTTCAACTTCCTTTGTAGAGAATATAACATCAAATTTGTAATTATGTAACCACCTGAAAAATTGTCTTCTCTTTCGCGCTTGGTTCAAACCTCTTGCGTTGAGCGAGCAAAAAGAAGCTTTAAAAGGAGTTGTCATGTAAGGGTTTTAAATGAATTATGGGCGAATTATAGAATCCTTTATGGCATTCTAAACTTGATAATTTATATCTAACGAAGTTGACTAACACTTTAGCGCTAGGGTTACTAGTAATAGTGTGACTAATTGAATAGTGAAAACCACGAAACACATAAACAGCTACGTTAAGCTTGAATGCACGACGAAAAGCCAGAATAAATTTACAACTATACGCTAATAAACAAATAAAAGAAGAGCTGATGTACCTTAGGAAAAAAATAACGAATGCAAAACAACCTATAGCACACGGACAGTATGGCACTACGAACTACTTTACTAACCGAATTAGTAAAGGATGCAAGGAAGCCGAAAATTTGAAATAGAAATGTAACTCGTGCAAAAAAATGTCCTGCTCGGGCCGGCCCAGGCCGGCCTGGCCCTGCCATAGCTGGCCTGGGCCAGCCCAGGCCAGAAAACTGGCCTGGCCCAGCATGGCCTTGGCCGGCCCAGGCCGGCGAAGGCTGGCCAATTTCAATTTTCTCTGGCTATTCTGGCCAGCCCAGGCCAGTCATGGGCTGGCTAGGTTGGTCTGGTAGAATAAAGGCAATAATGACTGGCAAATGTCAAGGCCAGCCTGAACAGTTTTCTTGGGTAGATGACCTGAGCCATTTCTGTTACAAGTCAGGTCAGGTCAGATATGGTCAGCTAACAGTTTTCGGAATTACTGCAGTGTAGCCAGGATTAGAACACTGGATAAACAGTGAATTAATATAAATGATTTTTAGTTTTAACACTGAGTCTCAGGCAATAATTTAAGAAGTTCAATTGGGCTCATCCAGTTATATAATCAATTCATATAGATCTAATGTTCCAACTTGAGCAGATAGTTGGCAGTCCATTTAAGTAAGGGTTAGACAATGAACGCGAGTGTTCTATGGGATATAGTGTCCTGAGCAAAGATAGAATGCCACGAGGCCGCAGGCCGAGTGGCATTCTATCTTGCGAGGGACGCTATATCCCATAGGACACGAGCGGCTACGACCACCGTCACCAGCAAGTGGGGAACCCGCAGGGAAATCCAAGAGACCAAAGACAAGTTCAAGTACAGCACTCGTAGTCCGGCAAACGCGGAGAAACAAGTCTGTCCTTCTATTTCAATTAAGGTCTGAACATTTTTTATTTCATGTAAAGCTGTAAAGTAATGGTTTTTCTTTCGATTTGCTATTATAAGATTGCATTTTTTGTTGTTTTTTTAACATCGCCGTTGAAGCTGTTGTTTTTATCGATTTAGTTATAAATATTCACAGAGAATTTGTGCATTCATTAGTAGTTTCTACTTAGTCATTAGTATGCTCTATATAGAGCATACTAATGAGGCTTCCAAACAAAGGAAAACAATGCCTCATTAGTATGCTCTATATAGAACCACTAATGAATGCAGAAATTCTCTGTACTTTTACCCCGCAATTTCCCTGTGCTTCAAAGCCCCCGCCACTTTACATAATTTAAGACAGTTTATGGAATATAGAGCATCGAAATGCTGGACACTGATTGGCTGAGTGGGTGTGACCATGTTCTAAGAGTTACATTCAAAAGTCAAGACTTCTTGGCAGGGTTTTTTGCAGACCAGAGAATCCTTAAAAGTCATCAAATCTTGTAACTGTCAAGTGACTGTGAAACAATAACTGAAAGCCAATTGTCTCAGGAATGAGTGCTTAACTCTACATAATGTAGAGAGGCCCCATGGCCTAAATACTTGCCGAAATACTTACAACATGCAAAATTATCGTCTGTTAAATAATATATTCAAATATGTAAATAATACATTCTCCATTCTGAACCCTCTCTCCACCAAAGGATTATTGGTACAGGTGAATGTCCCATGATAAATTTCCCAAAGAGTACATCAGTCTATGGAAACTCTATGGAGCTTTTAAGATCTTTAAAGTTGTTATTACTAACTTTTGTGGCCATGATCACTCACCAATTTGCTCAAATTTGATTTTGGCATTTCCAGTTGTGTAACTTCAATTTATGCCTTTTCTCTTCAACCCTCAATGAAACTGACCCCCAAAACTGCCTTGCCTGAGCTCTGTTTACTGGGCAGCAGGAGAAACACACAAGATTGGCATTGTATGGCTATGGGCAAAGGCCCATAGCCGCTTTTATTAAAATATCACATTTCATTGAAAAATTAATGATACATAGTCTGGCCCAGTAAAGGTGAGGGCACCAAAAACGCCAAAAGCATATGTTATGTACAAACATATGCTGCCCCACCCCAGGCAAGGGCAGGACCAAAAGGGGGTAGCTGAATTGACCTAAAAACACACTAAGAATATAAAAACATGCACAAGGTAAAATTAGTGAAGCACAGCCGCCCTTGCAAGCTGTCTACAATTGATGCATTAAAATTACTATTGTCCTACTAGCTATCCATACAGCTCTGCTGAAAGAGCCGCCCTCGCAAGCTCGTCAGCAGAGACCAAATTGTAAAACTGACCATAACTAGCTTATCAACCGATGAAAAGCCCCAGAGACAACACATTATAAACTGACGATGAAGAGATTTGCAATGAAAGAAGCCCTTTGAAACAGCCGCCCATGCAAGCTGTCCAACAGAGACAAACAAAGCCGAAATTTTGAGCCTCTGGTGAAATAGCTGCCCATGCAAGCTACACACCGAAGACAACACATTATAAGCTGACTATGAGAAGACATGCAATGAAAAAAGCCTTTTTAAACAGCCGCCCATGCAAGCTGTCCAGCAGAGACAAACAAAACTAAAATTTATACCTACATAGAAGAAATTATCATATAACAGCTGCCCTGCAAGTTGTTCTGTGCCACTGACTAGCTTTCAGAAAGACTCGGCAACCTGATATATTTCTGGAAGGCATTAGACTTCCATCGACCTAGCAAGCGAATCTGCGTGTCAGAAAACCCCTGATCTGCAGCAAAAGAGGCAGCACCAATCCGAAAACTATGACCTTTATAACGAGAGGGTGCTAGCCCACAAAATTGAATGGCTAAAGAAAGCTGTTGCGAAAAGTGTGCTCTGGAAATGGGTAACCCATCCACTGTCATGAAAAGCGGTCCGGAGCCAGACCCTCGCAAAGCTAAGTATGTTGCTAACAAATCAACAGGACAAGAATGAGGTTGACGACGAACCTCAATAGAGAACGGCCGTGAGTTGTAATTATGGTTAAAATCCCCGAATGTCACCTTAAATCCAACTAAATCCCCCGCTGGATTGAGCAGCTTGGTAATTTGATAAAGTTGAAGTGGGGGAGTAGAGTCACGTTTAGAAACTGAAGTTATCTCACCGATCCTTAAGAAGGCATAAAAGGCCAAAGAACACATAGCCCGGAACTGACTAAGTTGATAGTAAGAGCCCTGCAGACGTGGGGCAACGGATATGAGCTTATCTAAAATTGGTAGAGTAATGGGTAAACGGCTATCTAAGCGGAAACCCACTTTACGAAAGCCTTTAAGCATCTGAGAAACATAAAAAACTTTAGAAGAGTCTGGAAAATTCATGAGCTTATGACTGTAACCCAATGCAGAGACATAAGTGGTGACAGTGGATGGTGCATATTTAGCATTAAACAAGTAAGCTATAAACAATGCCAAGACTGGCGGTGAGATAGGAAGGAAACCAAAGTCTGTTTGAAAAACTGTATGAAAAAACTGATGAAAAAGTTGCCAAGCACGATTATATGTGGGTATAGATGAAGGCTGCAGACTGGACTGCAACAAAAACGAAGCTACAGTTCCCAGCTGCTTGGCTGCAGATGCAGAGGTATCTCTGTAGGATGTTGATGCATGCAAGCTGGTGCCAACTGCTTGAAGGTCTGCAATTGCAACCGAGACAACGCATCAGCCAATTTGTTGTGCAAACCGGGAATATGCTTGGCCTTAAAAAGTATATTGTGTGACAGGCAGATTAGCACCAGCTTACGTACAAAGAACATCAATTGTTTATCACGACAAGATTGCTTGTTAATAACGTAGACTAAAGCCTCATTATCTGTGAAGAACAATATGCGCTGGTTACGCATCTGGTTTCCCCACAGATGTAAGCTCAAAACAATAGGGTAAAATTCAAGAAGAGTGATATTACGATGTCGCCAACTATCTGGCCATTCCCCATAGCACCAGTGCTGACCAAAGACAGCCCCATAGCCAAGGGCACCCGAAGCATCTGTATATAATTCTAAATGGGTGGATGTGCACCAATAATCGTTAAGAAAAAAGGAGCGCCCATTAAAACCCGTAAGGAAATGTTGCCAAACCTTGAGGTCTTCCTTAACTTCCTTGGAGATCCTAATAAAGAAGTGAGGACTTCGAATGCCCAAGGTTAAGTCGATCAAGCGCCGTAAAAATGCCCGGCCAGGAACAACTACTGCACAAGCAAAATTAAGTAAGCCTGTCAAGGATTGGATTTCCTTAAGAGTAACCTTCCGACGCTTAAGAAACTCTGAAATTAACTCTTTACACTTGTCAAGCTTGTTTTGTGGAAGTCGAGCTTCCATCTCAACTGAATCTAATTCAATGCCTGCAAAGGTGATAGTTGTGGATGGGCCCAGTGTTTTCTCAGGTGCCATAGGGATACCCAGATAGTTGCAGCACATTAAAAATAACTCCAATTGTCGCTTACAAAGGTCCTCAGTGGGGGAAACTATCAAAAAATCATCCAGCAAATGAAGAATGCATTCTATGTGCAACTTATGTTGGGCAACCCATTCAATTGCTGTACTGAAAAGCTCAAAAGTTTTGCAGGAACTAGAACACCCCATAGGCATGCAGCGGTCAAAATAATAGAGGCCCTGCCAGCACATACCCAAAAGATTGTAATCCTCAGGACGAATTGGAATAATGCGAAAGGCATTTTTAATGTCGGTCTTGGCAAGGAAACATCCCGGGCCAACAGTCTTAATGAACCTGATGGCGTCTTCAACAGTTGCATATGAGACACTAGTATGTTCTGGGGGAATTCCATCATTCAAGGAGGTGCCCTTGGGAAATGAAAGGTGGTGAATTAAACGAAACTCCCCCTCAGTTTTCTTGGGTACCAAACCAAGTGGGGAAACTCGAAAAACAGAAAAAGGGGGGGAAGTAAAAGGGCCTGCAAGCCTATGGGATTCAAGCTCCTTGCAAAGTTTAGCATCAACTGCAGCCGGATTCTGCAGAGCGAACTTCAGGTTTGGGGAGTCACACGAAAAACGGGAACCTGCATAGTGTACAGGAAATCCTTCCCGAAAGCCTTTCACTAGGAAATTGACAATTGAAGGGGTGTACCCAGAAAGAAACAAAAGGAGGCGATCACTGTCTACGGGTGGTGGTAACCGGGGTGGTGAGGGGCTGGGGAGTGTTGGGTTTGACGGATGGCTGACTTGACCCCCGGGACTGATGAACGACTTGTCTACTAGGGGCACGAAAATTACAGTTGAGGGCCCTGTGGGAGCCCTCACATTTAAAACATGAATGCTTAAAAACACATCCTGAGCAATCCCCACCCTTATGGAATTTAAAACAATAACCGGTTGGGACCCGTAGTGGGGAAAAGGGCTTCCTAGAGCCCCCCGCAGGTGGAGTTCTCTGAGTACGGGGGTTATTCTGGGAGCGGAGCCAGAGCTCCCAGTGAATGCTGTCCCAAGGGAGGGATGATGCTTGAGTTTGCCTTAGGTACCTAAAATTGTCATCATAAAATCGCCAGTTATGACCCCTAATAGCTAGGTCTTGAACCGTGGCCCCATATTTCAGCAACCCAGGGGCTTCGTGGGGATATCTACTAGTATAAATGCCAACAAAGACATGAAAGGCCTGAAGCCAAGTGTCAATACAAGTTATCTTCTTAGCCTTGTTAACCGGCTCCAAAGACAAGGCGGGCCCGATACCCTCACCCGAGTTCTGGATGGTAAGTTGATAACGCCCATCCAAGGTTGGGTTGACTAAAAGGGACCCAAAGTCTATGAACTCCTGGTTCCATATTTTGGTTTTTGTTTTGTTTGACACACGGGCGTCCACTGGCAAATTGACTGAGGAAAATAAGTCTTTTGGGCGGTGTAAATCTGTCCATAAGAGCTCACCTGCCAGGGCTCCGTGTGTTGCTTGGAGAGCGGGCTGGATTGCAGCTTGAGCTTGGGAATCGGAGTCTGTTATGGGAACCTCCCTTGTCGGCTGAACATCCTGAGATGGCTGTAACTGTTGCACCTGCTGTGCTGGGACCTGGGACATAAGCTGTGGTGTTGCTTGCACGTGGACTGAGGCCAAGAGGGGCTGCACCTGCCGTGTCACCTCGGCAGTAACCCGGGCCACTATATCAGAGACAACTTGAGGCGGCAAATCAAACGAAGGGATGGACACCTCTGGTTGGATCTGGTCAGCAGTTGCAGCAACTGGCTCGTCTTGGGAACTTACCCCCCTGCGTCGTCTTTGAGGGGTAGTGGCTAAGGCCTCAAGAGCCTGAGACGAAGGCCGCTTATTACGGGTGGACCGTCTGGGAGGCATCTGAAACTAAACATAAACAAAAGCAGGTATCCGGACTGTAACAGAGCACATGCAAATACAATAGGTGCTCACAATAAAATAGACAAACAAGGCAGGACATGCAGGGCTAACAAATAGTTCCCACCGTAGTAAAGTCTGTGTGACACTCAGCAGAAGAAAACAAAAAACAAAAAACAAACAAAAAAAAAATTCACAACCAAGACATGACCTGAGAGACAGTACAATATCCCAAGGAACAAAGCCTCGGGATAATAAACATACACTACCCAAACAAATAAACGAATGGTAAACATGAACAATCCCAAAGAAAAAAAAAACTCAGGCTACGAGGCTGGACAAGCATGGCTAACACCTGGTTGCCGCAGCAGCAAGTCCCGTGTGTGCCTCAAAACAAAAACTTAACAAGAGGAACATGCCTCACAACAATAACTGAGGAACAGAGCTCATAAAAAATAATAATAATAATAATAATATTAAACTGAGTAACATGCCTCACAACATCGAACTGAAGAGCATGCCTCATAAAAAAAAAATTATATATATATATATATATATATAAACTGAGGAACGTGCCTCACAACAATAAAACTGAGGAACAGGTCTCATAAAAATAAAAACTGAGTAGCATGCCTCATAACAAAAGAACTGAGGAGCATGTCTCATAAAAACTATAAGCTGAGGAACCTGCCTCACAATACCGCTGAGGAGCATGTCTCATAAAAATATAAACTGAGGAGCATGCTTCATAACAATAAAATGAGAAACATGTCTCAGAAAAATACAAACTGAGGAACCGTGCCTCAGGAAAAAATAAATAAATAAAAAAATAAATAAATAAATAAATAAATAAATAAATAAAAAATAAAAATATGAACTCAGGAAAGTGCCCTCGTCAAAATAACAAGAAACACAACAAGCCAACCAAGGAAATTAAGTCCGTTGGTATTGTTATATGAGCGAGTAACATAAAAACCTAATAACAACTAGATCGAGCGGGCTGCATAACAAGCAAACAAAAGTAAAACAAGAAGTCTTACAGCGATGGTGGGAAGGAAGGAAGCATACGTAAAGCTTTCAACATGGCGCCCCGATAACTGCGATACAAACAGTACTGTCCGAACGGATTCACATGGACTCCGTCAGATGCATACGGGTCAACTGAAGGATCCGTAAAGCCCCGATGACGCCAGCAGAAAACATTGGGAATAGGGTCCAAAACCCCGCGAAGATACTGGTTGAGCACCAGTGCAGCGTCGTTAAGAAACGGCGCCCGAACACGAGGTATCACCTCGCACACACCGATTACTCGAACAGAATAGGACTTAAGCAACAAAGAGACCAACTCCTCGATTTCCGATCCTACGACCTCTGGCCGAAGTCCAGACAGGTCGTTTGTGCCCATCTCGAGAATGACAATCGCGGGAGAAATCGAAGAAACAACACCAAGTCCTCCTCGTTGGTGCAATCTTCGCAAGGTCTGCCCTCCGACGCCATACAAGTGAACAATGGCATCACCCGAGAGGTTAAACGTCTCGTCAGCCCGAGGATCAAAACTCGACCGAAGGTCATCACGAAGCCTCTTAACAAAAGAATGACCGAAAACAAGGACTGTGGGAGGAGAAAGAGCCATCGCGAAGAACAATAAATCACAAGAAAGTAACCAACCACGTGGAAACGACAACAAAGGTTAACAACGGAATGCCAGCGAGGAATGCGAAGCGAAAAACGACCCAAGCCGACTATTAAAATAAACCTCGAGGAAAAAATGCCACATAAACCAGAAACGGGAGACTCGAATAAGCTAATACCGAGTAAAAAGGGGGAAATAAACACGAAGTAACTGAACTTACCACGGTGTGACAAAAACACGTCTTGATCCGCGGCTGTCTCGAGACGAATGACAAGCACATGGTTCATGCGATCACGTGACCAACATAGAGACAATAGAGGGGGGTGGCAGCAATGCCCAATAAGTCCTCCCCACAATCACCCGCTTCACGTAAATCATTAAACAACAAATAATCAGAGAAAAGACATAAAAACTCTATTTGCAGGCAAAATTTAATTTTTTTTGTACCAGTCAGGTGTGAGATGAAAGTGCTGCCCTCATTTGCATGTCCAGTAAACATGCTTCATTTAAAGTTCATTTATCCAGAAGAGATTTTGTTCCTTTCTTGTTTTCTGTTTGAATGCTCTCCTTCTCCTAAGTGGAAACGAAGCTTCATAGCCTGGGATTGACATGCTACATTATTTTCTTTTTTGCTAAATATAAGGATTCAGAATAATCGACAAACCTAGTCACAACAATTCTGTAATTCTGGTAGATGAAGTCAAAAATGTGTGTTGGATAGGACAGCAAGTGCTTCACTGTGTATAATACAAAGCTACTGTAAATGGTTTCAACCCAGGAGTCATGTCATAATTCGGTAACTTGTGATCGTCCGGGTGAGCGTAGTCCTGAGAAGGACTGTTTGAGGTGACACTGATGTCACCTCAAACAGTCCTTCTTAGCACTACACTCACCCGGATGATCACAATTTACCGAATTATAATACAAAGCTACTGACAGCTTTATGTGTATAGCGGTTTGTCTGGTTTTAAAACAATATCATGCAGTGGCAAGTATGCCCCTTGTTGTGTGAATTTCAGCTTAGCCTGTGAACAGGCTCTGCAGTGGGGAAAAGCGCAAACATAAATCAGCAAGCGGAGCAAGTGGAGCATAGACCCCTCCCCGTCTCTCTGTTTGTTCTTGCCCTTTGTTTTCTTCGCTCTTTCCCCGACCAGAGAGCCTGTTCACAGGCCTATTTCAGTTTGATCATAAGAAATCATTCTGTAACAAGCAAAGATTACATAACAGAAGGGTTTCCCAGCTAACAAAAATTGTTGGTGATCTGAAGCTTGACTTAAACATCAAATAATTGAAGTGTTCCCCAGCTTGTTCATAGCAGCCTGCACTTGGGTGGCTGTACGCTTTACATGCCGCAGGCCAGCATTTGCTGTTTGAAAGGGAGTGGAATATTGAGAACTTAAAAAAGGTTTTCAAATTAAGGAACAATCACTTTTGTGACAGAAAAATTTATTATCTTTTACCATTAATACAATCTCATCCATTGAAGCTTAGTCAGCTTAAAAAGTCATCAAAAGTAAACTTATCATTGGCAAAGTGTACTGTTGTTCTGCTGAGCTCACCTTAATCCTTGTTCAACGTATTCAGTTGAGTGTCATTTAAGACTGAACTTTTGTCCTCTTTACAAATGAGTTCCACTGTGAGATACTTGGTCCTGTTATCACTGTTCTCCTTTTTAAAACTCTCTTTGTTCAGTCCTTCATGCTAAAAGGACTTGCTTCTGCTAAGTGAATTTTCTTCAGTAGTGACAACACGTGTTTCAATGTCCGCTGTAGTGTTCGTTGCTTTCCTATCTGTTTCCCCCCATTTAAAAGACTTGTAAATGGATAACTTTTCGCATGGAATAACAAATACAAGTTTCTCCTTGTCGCTTAGCTCTTGTAAATGTTAGAATGTTGCATATCTTTTGTGTAACGACCCCTTGTTCTTCGTGCTGAACGTTGAACAGCACTAGTTCGTCCGCCATGTTTGATTTTGAGCATGCTAGTTCCCAGGGAAGCCGTGAGATCACACACGCATGCGCATTTGTAGTTCGCCATCACGTGTGTCTTTGAAAGAATGGAAAAGTGCAAAGTTTGAGTTTGGGCGCGTGGTTTTGAATAGATAGAGTCTGTTTAGAGTAGAACTGCATTTTACTGCTTAATTCTACGTTTTTTCTCTGAAACGCTTCGGTTATGGAACAATTTCGAGTGGTTGAAGAAGAAGCAATGACCCAGGCTGTCTGAAAAGAGGTAAGAGTGGGAAATGTTCATATTTTGGCGTAGAATTCGAAGCTCGCAGATATTTCTCACTTCAATCGCCCAAGCGAATGGTTAGATTTCTCAATTGTCATGCATTAAAATGAAGCAATGTTGTCTTGAAACGTCCTTTCAAAGCAAAATACTATGTAAGACTTTAATAAGCTTGAATGTAAAGTGACAATTTAGCTGAAAGCGTTCGTGCAAATGAGTAAATTCTTGATCGGAACTTACTGGAATAGTCAAATACAAATTTGCCTGATTTCCACATTCAACGAGTGAACTATCAGAAGAAGAAGAAGACAAAACTGGATTTGTTGCTGAAAAGGGTTGGATTCCTTTATAGTTTCTTATCAAGACCTAAATGGCTCTTTACTTTAGCACAATATTAATGTTCTCAGATGAAATGCCCATTAAGCAGGTTGTAAATCAGTCCATGTTACACACCATTGGTTTCACACTAAAGTTTAAAAAGATCCTGTGATGATAGTTGTAATAATAATTTCAAGTCAGTCTTTTTAGTTCTACACTCAAACTTAGAAACCATGAACACTGAAAATATTTCTCAGAATGTCCATTGTGTTTTGACCAATCACGTGCAAGACCTTGAAACCACAAAACAAATGGGTTTGTTAGTCACAGAACGGATTTGGTTCTCACTTTGTTTCGTAAAACCTCAAGATTAAACCTTCATCTTCATTTACAGGAATTTAGATTGTTATTCTCTATCTGAGAGTCACATGCACTACGCAAGCGAAAACTTTGGCTCAGCGGTTGCCGCTGCATTGTAGCAACAGCCACAGATTGTCGAAACCGGTGTTTGTTAATTTTTAACAGCCTGCTCACTCAGTACCATTGTTAAATTTGAAACTGTCATTTTTAAAATTTGCAACTAGACATTGTATGTTGCAAGCCCGTCTCGAACGCATGGATGTTTTGGCGTAAGTAAATTGAGTCAGCTCTGCTATCAGAATTAACAGCAGCTTTGGGTGAATTTTGAGGAAGAACATTGCATCTTTATATCACAGTGAAATAAGTGCAGCTTGAGTTGGTTTTATTTGAAATGTCAGAAAACACTTATTGTTGCATCAGCTTGTCCAAAAATTTATTAGTTCCAAAAGTGCTCAAACTTATTTTTGCTTGCGTAGTGCACATGGTTCTCAGATAGAAAGGAGTAGCACTTTCAATTCCTGTAAGATAAGATGAAGGTTAAAGAGCCAGTGTCACCCAAAGTGCTTTGCGCAGTTGTGTTTTTGTTTGAAGTTTGGCTGGCGCATTTGCCGGACGTTTCACAAATTATACCTTGCCGCACTGGCCTTTCAGCAAGCTGATATTTACAGTAGTAGCCTCTTAAAATAGTAATATCTTCATCGCTAGATGTTACCGGAGAAAACAACTCTAGATCTGACTTTGTAGTCAACGCATGTGGAGCTTTCATAACAACCGATCGATTGATCAATCGATCGATCGATCTCGATGGATGTAAAACCAGAGTAGCCACTTCCACTCAATATAAGAATAACAAGACAAAAACAAGTAGCAAGAATATTGACGTCTTCATCGCTAGATGTCATTGGAGAAAACTACTCAAGATATGACTTTGCATTCAATGCGTATACATGGATCTATTACAGTCCCATCGATTGATTGCACGATCGATCGCATCGACCGATGTTGATGGATTCAAAACCAGAATAGCCACTTACACTTTTTGTAAAAATAAAACATAAACAGACAGTGAGCACATTACCATAAGCATTATTTTGGAGCAAGCCCGTAGCTACTGTTATTTTGTGGTAAATCAACGTTCCTTCTGTTTTCGTTTGGCAACGAATGTAGCACTATTTCGACAAACACAGTGTCAGTACTATTGCTGAAACCCGTAGATGTTTTTCTTTCCCTCTGCTACTGATACACGGACTCCTTCGGCCGTACAACTTTGGCAGAGCCTGGAAGACTCGGCCTTTGCCTTAACTTTTCTGAACCCTACGAGGCATTCAATTTAAAGATCTCCTTCTCCACCGTGAAAACACTTCAGAATTCGGAAATATACAATGAAATCGATACGGCGACACTTAAATGTGAACTCAAAATTCACACTAGTGCTTTCGGATCGCTAACGGCAGCGATGGAAGAAGATACAAATCAGACTTCACGACAATCAAGAAAATGGTGTATTTTTCATATATGAAAAATGTACCTCGGCGCACAAAGCACTTTGGGTGACACTGGCTCTTTAAATCTTGAGGTTTTTTGAAACAGATTGAGAACCAACTTGATTCTGCGACTGAGAAACCCGTTCGTTTTCTGTGGTTGCAAGGTCTCACATGTGATTGGTCAAAACAGTATTAATACAATGAACATTCCAGAAATATTTTCAGTGTTCATGGTTTTCTTAGTTTGAGTGTAATACAAGGACTAGACTGCGAGTAGTCTAATTTTGGCGATGGCGATCTGTGGGGCAGGCGAAATACACACGCGCGTGCGCAAAATTTCGAGGAGACCCGTGCGCGCGTTTGTATTTCGCCCACCACACAACCGCCACTGCCAAAATTAGAGACTAATTGCAGTCTATACAAGGACTTTCCTGAAATTTGAGATGGTGTGCTACCTAACGAACCATGACATGATGTAACAGACCTTTTTTTTATTTTTTATTTACAGAACTTCTTAAGGAAAGATTTCTGCTTCCTGAAGATTTGAAGACAGATCAGGAATGTGGACTTGCAGTAAACAATTTCTTAAAGCAGTTTCCCCCAGGAGCACTGTAAAATCAAATTGACTGGTATTTCAGTTTGTTTTTGGCCGGCCCAAGCAGGACGCTTTTTTGCACGGGAAATGACTCCTTGAGTATGTTTCACCTTACCGTGCGAGATTGATTCTGGAAGCCGTCTTCATCAGTAGTAACTAGAGATGGCGAATCTTATGAAGACAAAATTTTAGCGTAAAACAGGAACTTCTCAGTTTCAGGTCCGCGATATATTTGTCCATTAATAAGTTTGTCGACGTTAAAAGCAGCTGGAATCTTGTGTTTTTTGGCGTTTTTCAGGACCGGCAACAGAGCTTTTCTCATTTCATCTATCTCCTTTGGGTAGTCGTCTGTGACTCCGATCTTTAGCTCAGAGTTGATGTTCTTTACATGTTGAAAAATACTTGTCTGATCTTTGTAGAAGCTCAACTTTGCTATAATAGGTCTTGGTTTGTTGATAGGCATTTTCGAGGAACGTTTAGTGGGTATGCGGTGCACTCTTTCAAATTGTAACTTGTCAACAACTTCTTCTGTCATTTTGAGCTCATTAATAAGGAGTTGTTTTAGCACCTTTTCTGTTTCATACGAATTGTCGGTAGCTTCTGTTTCTTTGACGTTAAAAAATTTGACATTGCTCCTCCTGGACTGCGCCTCGATTTTAATGTTCCGTGTCGTCTGTTTCTGCAATTGCTGGTCAACGGTGAGCAGCTTGGCTTTCATGTTATCTAATTCAGTTTTCATTTCTTTTGGATCTTTCTCAAATCCTTCGCTTCGTCAGTAACCCACTGCAGCGATTTCCTCAACTGTGTATTTTCCTCTTTCAACGATGCAAATTGGACGTTGAGATCCTCGACCAGAGGGCAGAGGGATAGCAACTTGTCGAGCTTCATATTAATTTCATTCAGACGTTCATCGTACGTTTCTTCATTCATCGTACCATCTTCATTCTGCTGGCCGCCATATTGGTCTTCCATGAAAGTGGCGTCGGTCGACTTGTCGTCTGTCTTCGAGCTGTTTTCCCTCTGTCGTTTTCTGCTTTGCTCCTTTTTAGATTCGTTTGGCTTTTTGCTATCCTCATTCATTTCATTTGTTCGGCTTCAAAGAAAATGATGACTTATTTCTCCGGCATTTTTGTTGTTTATCGTGGTTGCTAGGGACTCTGCAAGTGTTTGATTCTAGGATGCGTTACACGCTCGAAATACGCCATTTTCCGCATTTCTTCCACGAAATGAGTGTCCCAGAAGGCAATGCAACTTGTAACACAGAAAACAAACATGGCGGACTCGAATTGAGCAAACGAAAGCGTAAAGACGTGCAAAATTCGACAGATTATCAGCGTGTGAGGTAAAAATAGGAATATTTTCCACGCATTTTAATCAATTCTGCTGAAAGTTGCCATAGTTAACGAACACAAATGGAGCTATTTTGCCTGACTAAGCCATAGTTTCCCGTTGCATTGGATCGATGCTGTGGCATGTCACGTGCCTGGTTTAGAGATTTGCGATTTTTTCCCGTAGGATTTACACCTGGATTGCGGCTAAGTCACACAAGAATCCCTTTTACATAGGTGTTTAATAGTGCAAAGAAGAAAGCTTTCAAACAAAAAAAAACGAAGAAAATAAAATATTTATGAATTTGAGTGACATTTTTAGGTGTTAATATCATGGGTGACAAATTACTCCTTAATTTTGGCGCGAAATTTCAGCGTTAATTTATAATTTCACATGTGAAATTACAAAATTGCCATGGCAACGGGTCTATAGCCCAGCGCCAAGATGGCGTTGAGGTTATTGATGATGTTTTGTGCAGAAGTACAGTGATTCTGGAAATATTCATTGAGGACACAATTGGTAATCTGTAAATTTTGACTTTTAATTGACTGAACTTCTCAGAAATCACCTGCGAGATAAAAAGAAGAGATTATTTTTGATAGTGTGACATCGAAAATTTTTGAACGGCGAGCCAGTTGCAGCGATCGGGTGATTGACCGCGAACTCAGAGAAGTAATTCAGTGGATTTGGGCACTTCTTCGAATGGAATAAAGGTCAGTTTTTAAATACAAATTTGCTTCCGAAGTTTACTTTCATTAAAACAAGTTTGCTTTGCGTATTTTGAATGTATTTGTGAAGCCTTCTGAGCCTTGCTCGATGGAGCAACGTAGTGCACGATTCAGTGAATTTGCCGGATATAATTTTGCCAAGCGATTTGCTTTGGTCCTTTTCAAGTAAAAATTCAGAGTCTGGTGTATTTTGCTGTAGGTTACAAAAAACACGAAATCGTCAAAGCGTGGTAAAAACTTGTCACAAGATTTTTTCATTATTTCACTCAGAAATATGTGAACTTTAGCCGTTAAACCGTTTCAATGCTCAAGGAGTTCTTGATGCGATAAACAAGTCAAAACCCCACGATGGTGAGTGTAATTTGTCACCCATGATATTAATAGGTAATCAAATGGTATACTCGTGAAATGAGGAAATAATTTCACTTGCGTTTTGTCAAAATTTTAATAATTTCCCTCGCCTAAAGGCTCGGGAAATTATTAAAATTTTGACAAAACGCGCGTGAAATTATTTCCTAATTTCACTCGTCACCATTTGATTACACATACTAATTTCACACCTTTCTGACAGGAAATTCAAAATTTTGACTTGAAATTCGGATACACGGGAAAAAATACTAGTGAATGGTTATGTTTGAAATTAAACCAAAGTGGATAAAGTATTTTAGAAGACTCCATTTCAAATGCATTTTAGCCAATTGTACCACCTTAAAATTACCGCTGAACTTTGTGACAGCAGACCATTAGCAAATCCTGTGGGAAGCTCACCGGGGAGGTTTGCCAAAAAACGCGAAAGCGCACTTATGCCCCCGTCTCCGGGGAACATTTTTGCTACAAATCCCCTACCAAGCCCGTGGTTTCCCCTGGGGTTGCCCGGGGGTCTTCCCCCGGGCTAGCCACTGATACCTGTGTAAGAGTAGAAAATCCTATCACGATCACGTGCACTGGTCAGGATGTATGCAAATTTTTGCATCGTCTTGTGACCGCTTGTCACATCTTGTGCAAGTCGTGGACAGGTAAACAACTAAAACAACTGCGCGATGGAAAATCTCCCAATGGACGCTTGAAGTAATTGCTTTAATGACTAATTTAAAGGATTATTTAGCAAATTTGACGGAAATATTTTGTCCATAGTACAAGGAGAGGAAAAATATAAATAACCAGAATTGAGACGTTTTGGTTGGAGAATGTTCGCCGTTCAGTGAAATTGAAGAAGAACGGTATACATACGTATGGAATGTAAGCACAAAGCAAGCACTTTGGACCACTTAGAATAACCTATCCGTTTACAGGTTGGTATATTTAATTTGATTCATGCGTCAACGTTGCCGATATCTGCCGATATTTTGAACTGAAGGAATTTTATGCCAGTTCACTCTTGGTCACGCAATCATCAGATGACGTGATTTTTTGCTTTCTAGGCATGATTTTAAAAAATTTCCTGAATATTCTAACATCATTTGCCCAAACAAACCTTAAGGTAGTTGGATCGCAATTAACACGTTGATTTTGAATAAAAATTGCTCAAAATGAAAACAACTTGTTGAAGTAAAAATATATCAGGTCGATACAACTAAACCTACGCTTCAAAAAAATAGATGTCCGAGGTGACAAATTTCACACCTAAGGTGACAAATCCCATTTGAATTGCGGGCTCAAAAATAAGAGTTTTTCGCTTTACAGCTTTATTTTAAAAGACAGATTGAAAAGAAATGCGGGAATTTATTTGTATACTGAAAAGAAAGAAACTCATAGGAGCCCGGACACGAAGCCCGCTTCTTTCTTCAGATATCGTGTTGTAAAGAAAACAGCATGAGTCGTCACTTTAAGCGGCCATAATATCGAGTAGAAATCTTCTTTCGTTCTGGACTCCTGTCAAAAGTTTATTTCACCTCAAAAGAAAAACCAGCGCAAATTTCAACCAGATCTGTTAAATCTACGTCTTTATTCTTTAAATACCTTTCAGTGCGGTTTGTGTGTGTCCTTAAAATACGCCAATTTATCACCGAAATCTTCTTGCAAGCAGCTCATTCAGCGGCGCCATGTTAGATTTGGGTTATCCTCGGTGTAAAAACCTCACAACTGACGTCACTCCCACGGTAATGCACTACTGACGTCATACTCATACTATGGATCAGTGGTTCGAGAGATCATTGGATCCTTGGTTCTATGGATCGATGGTTCGATGGATCGATGGCTCGATGGATCGTTAGTTCGATGGTTCGGTGGATCGATGGATCGTTGGTTCGATGGTTCGATGGATCGATGGATCGATGGTGCGATGGATCGTTGGATCGATGGTTCGATGGCTCGATGGTTCAATGGCTCGATGGATCGATGGTGCGATGGATCGTTGGTTCGATGGTTCGTTAGATCGTTGGTTCGATGGATCGTTGGTTCGATGGATCGTTGGATCGATGGTTCGATGGTTCGTCGGACCCAGCAGTAGGTACAAAGTAATGCCAGTAATACCCCCTCCCCTGCCTACATGGGTTTGTTATTGGCTCGTTCCCAGGCCTTCACAATTATAGCAAGTAGGGCCTGGAGGATATAACAGCAAATATGGCGACCATCGCACGTATCTGTGGTTGCCATCTTCTGTTTGTTGTAGTTTTTTACTCGGTTGGGTGTTTTGCTATCGATTTAGATGAAGCGACAAAAGAATTTATCAAGTATATGCTGGATAACCAAGATGCTACATATGGTATATCAACTGGACCACTTCGTGCGGTTCCACGTGGGGAACATTTAAGAACCAGGTTAGGTAATTCGCCGGAAGCATTTCTTATTCCCGATGTAATGCTTTGGGATCCACTCTTTTACTTCCCTGAATTGGATTTGTGCTGCCCTGTTTGTACTAGGGAAGGTTTAAGAGGTTCTCCATCCTATACATTGGAAAGATGGTGCAAGGAGTTATGATCAACCACGGCAACTGTACGGTCTTCGGAACGACGCTTTGCTTGTCGGTAGAGTTTACCTTTGTAAAAGGAAACACCAAATTCTTAGTCACAACCCTGATATTCTTTTACAAGTGAAAGATGAGTTTAGACTGCCCTTCGTTTTGTTTCATAAGACTGGCATCACCAGGGATAATTGTTTGACTTCTTCGTATCGCATATAAGAACTGGCATGACCGTCGCAGATGTACAGGTTTTGTGGCAACAAGGGCTGTTCGATGAATATGGGTGCAGGAAACTTTCCTACCTTAAAGAACGAAAAAAAGACAGCATGGTAAAGTTTCCTTCTTTCACACCAAAAGGCAGAGGGGTCAGTGAAAAGATTGCTACAGCTTGCTACATTCATGATTACTTCTCAAAGGAACATTTATATAAACAACGAATGACTGAAATGACAGCTTGCACCTTGAGTGCAAATCATACATTTAAAGTCTCTGCAAATATTGGGCTTTGGTGCAATAGAAAATGGATAAAATTGTATGATAGTCTGTTCATTGTAATGAATGAGAGAGGGATTGTGATGTCATGGAAGCTCTGCAAGGGTACAAGTTTCAATGAAGTGGAAGACGTGTTACAAAGCCTTAAAAATAGGCTAAGTACCCAGGGATGTTGCATAAACAACTTTTTTATTGACAACTGCTGTCACTGGAAAGCTAAGTTGAATGCTATTTTCGAAAATGCTCTCATTCAACTAGACCCATTTCATGCAATACAGCGGGTGACAGCTAAAATTCCAAAGAAAGGGGCCAGGGATTGTCCAATACGAAGACTAAGGGCACAGCTTATAGGAGATTTTAAACTGGTATTGAGGGATCCAACAGATCGTGGAAAAGAAAGAACAAAGTCAACTGCATCAAAAGAAATTATTGAAAAAAACATTTTCAATTTTTTAAAACAATGGAAGGAAGTAGAGTATGAAGGGCAGAAATTAATGCCTCAGCGTGCGATTGATGAAGTTAATAAACTTCTAAATCATGTGAGAAAGGGATGCCTATCTGAAATTCCAACATCAGGAGGAACTAACCGCAATGAAGGATTGCACAGATTTCTGAACAAAACATTGAAAAAGTCAAGACTCGGAGTACAGTTTGCTATTGCATTACTCGGAGTGTTTTTTTATGTTTGGAATGAAAAGCAGATGTCAAAGCATTCCAACAAGAAGGGGATAAAAGTTATACCCCCTGTCGAATCACATTTCAATGTTGTACCCAAAGATAATGCAAATGATGATCAATACAACCAGTTCAAACTTTTGCACTCTCCTATTTTGCCTGGAATAGAGGGAGTGCAGGAGGAACTTAATGAAAAAGATGTGGCGGCTGACTTATTGTTCAGGTTTAATGAGTGTGTAAATGGAGACACATCTCCTTCAGACTCTTCATCTGATGAGGAAGAGGGCAGTCAAGATGAACCTGATGAAGCAACAACTATGTTGAGTGAAGGCCGCAAAGAAAACTTGTCAAATCTGTCAAAGTCTATGGCAGGACTTTGTAACTGTATCCAAGCAACTGGAAAGTTTGAGAAATTTAAACCTAAAGTTGTAATGTTTGCCAAGACCTCCCTGACACTTTTACACTCCCCTGAACTATCAAGCCAGCAAGAATCATCACACTAAGGTGCAGGATTGCGGTTTATCAAAATATCATGATATAATATCATTAGTTTGATAACTGATATTTTGATATCTCAGTGATATTTTGGTGATAACTGCATGATAATATCAAAAAATATTTTTCCGTTTTAAATCTCAAAAATATCATTATCATATCGTATTTACATGATAGTTGCTAGAATTATTTTTGTTATCAAAGTTTTGAATTATCATTATCAAGGTATCACTATCAAGTTAGAATCATATCATGTATCACTATCACTTTTGAATCTCACTCAAGTAATAAGAGACACAATGATATTATGATATATCATGTTAATATCAATTCGTCCATGTATTTACAAAACTACTTGGCCTTTTTCTTTCCACATAATACTCTTACATCAACTCAGCTTACATTAGTTTGCGGCTTTTTAGCTCGCTTTCTAGATCTGTGTTAAATCTGTTATTAACAAACCAAAAAAGAATATTTCGTTTGTATTGAGTCATTTTTCGTGTAACTTCGAAGTACTGGTTGAGACGACGAAATCCCTGTTCGCAGGATTCAGTGTTGACGCCTTTGATGGTAGAAAACTTAGGAAGGTGCGGGTGAAATTCACATTTGGGATTGTCCGGTGGCATACAAACAGCTTCCGTATGTTTCGAAACATGAAAAATGTCAACTTAAAAATTGACGTGTTCAAAAAGAAGTATCGCGCCTGAACTGCCGTTTTTCGCCTGATTTCTTAGGTAAGGCACTAGCCCACATGCCCTATCATAACCAAGGTACTTTAATCTTGTAATATCACCTACATCTCGAGAAAACGTGCGCAAAATAAAAAGAAACACCTGTGTGAAGGACTCGCTAGTGAACATTTCCGTCATGTTTACTACAATTCCACAAGGGCGAATTAGCGCCAGCATACCTGCAGTGCTTTCAAAAAATAGAGTTTTCTTATTTGAACGTTTACATCCCGAGTAAGCGGCGTCGGCAAGGCAGACTTCTTCTGGAAGCAATCCTGCTTCACACTTATCAACGTTAAATTCTGGTGGGACTGGCAACTCTTCTGCCTCTTTGGCCACTTTTGTGTGCTTTTCGCAAAACTTGGACGGTTCTTGGCTTTTTCCACCCGGTTGAGGAGAATTGGTACAACATTGAAAAATAGGTGGAAGATCTTTGCGTAATTTTACTTTGGTGGTCGGCAAAGCACATTTCGATCTTTTTAAGTACTCATTACCATCAACAGTAACATAGCCCTCAGAGCACCCAGGGGTCTTGCAGCTGTGTTGCACCCATCTGTTAGGGCGGGAACAAATCTCTTCCCACATAAGTTGGCAAGCATGTTCAATTTCTAATCTGTTGGTAACAGCAGAAACATTAAAGCTGATTTCCTCAAGTTTCTTAATTTGGCTATAGTAGCTGATTATAATCCAAACAAACCATGCATCACTTAGTCGTTGCTCGTTCAGCTTCCACTCACCCTCGCTTGTGCGTGCAAATTCCTTTAGTTCACAAAGTCTTTTCTCATCTTTATCAACGAAATTCAGATTATAAACTTTGGCTCGGGAGTTAACCCATTGACTCCTGGGACTTTTGCGCGTGTCACCATGGCAATTCCCTGGCTTTTTTGGAGTAAACACTGCGTTACGCGAATGCTTGAAATAAACCATATGCGCAGTAGAACCAAGGACGAGATCGGGTTTCCAACTGGACTTTATCTTCAAGTGTAATAAATTAGCCGCCAGAATATGTAAAAATGACAGCAACTAGCGCACAAAAAACACTGGAAAGGGACGAGAGAAGGATGAAAATCAAATGATTTCTTCACCGCGCGTCAGACAAAAAAAAATGATATTCAACAGGTTGAACAACACCGCAGCAAAGTTACACAAACAAGGCGTAAATGGGTAAAAATCAGCTGTATTTACACTGTAGCTGATATTAACCAGTGTTTATTTAAGTTTCTTTCAGATCAGTCAGACTCAAGGCCCCTGAGGATGGGGAAAGAAAGAAAAGTTGAAGCTGCATGACAGCGTGCACGAAAACTCGCAAAGGCAAAGTCAAAGCGCTTTCGCTTCAAGAAAGGAAAAGCACATGCAATCGGAGCAATGACAACACACACATAAAGGGTTTCCAAACAACGTTTATTTGAAATTCGAAAAGACAAATGGCAGCCAAACGTAGCTGAAATGTCACCAAATAAAGCCCAAAACCTTTTCGGAGAAGTAAGAAAATCCAAATGCGTAATATGAGCCACGCGGAAACCGAATTAGCATAATGAAAAGCTAAACCGCGGCCAAACAAATTACCTAAACAAAGAGGTGAAAAAGGGCAAAAAAAGCCAAATAATCACAACAAAAATTTCATAAAATTCAGAACTCATCGACGTTTCGCAAATATACCACTTGTTTCGCGTCAGATCGGATGCTGAGGACTCGAGATATGAAGAAAGCTTCAACCCACGTGGTAATCGTGGAAGCAAGTTTTGCAAAGCGCTACATCACACTGCAAACACTTAAAGACCCATGACGGACCACTATGCATTGCGCGCTTCAACTCTAGTCGCCATATTTTGTCTGAGTCGAAAAGTCCGAAAGTGATTTGAATCCGTTTCCATCGGCTGTATTCTGAGTTGTTTGTACTTTTTTCTGGCCTTAAGGATTTCGTTATTCTTTTCCTTTCTCCATTTTGTGATTTTTCTTTTGTGAAATCTCCGTTCGGAGAAGATATGTGGTCAAGTACTGTTTTTCAATATGGCGGACAGACCTACTGGTAAGGGAAGGCCGCGTTTATCTGGAACGGCTCGTTATATTAGGGTTCGCTCGTCTGTGTTTGAGCTGTGGAACGCGAGGAAAAAGAGTCTTGGTTTCACAGAAACAACAAACTCTGTCTTCGCAGAGTATCTTCTGCATCAAACAGACTGCCAACTATCGAGGTAAGCTCACTGGTCATCATTGCATGCTAAGCTTACATTTTTGTCGTTCAATTTGAATTATCCTTGAATCCATTGTTATTTGCTTATAGTCAGCCTGAACGAGATGGCAGACAAGAAACAGAACAAGTTGCCGACACTCGTAAGTGCCCTTTCTCTAAGCATTTTATAATGTCGTGTTTGTACTTTGGATACTTCGACAACTCCTTGATGTCCTCCTTGAATCACATTTTTTTATCAGAATTCGTATAGTTTTCAAGGTGTTCTTACATACAGGAACACCACCATTTGCTTCTACACCCATCCGACATCAACAGCGCCGAGTATTACCGGAGTTCTTGGCCAGTGAAATCGACGTTTCTAACTCGTGAGTAACCTTCATTAGGATAAGTGTTAGAGTATCACAACAGTCCTATGTGACTGCTAAGTGTGTATAGTGACTATATTTTATCGATAATAATCTATAAATCTAAAATATTATTCATGTTATTCAAACAATAACTTCCCTGTCATTTCAAAATAATGCCAATTTTGGATTGATTTATGGACAAGTTCAAGTGATCTTCAAATGTTGTACTTGACCTGTTCTACTACAAGTAAAGTAAAAATGTTGCCTTTTCCTTCTCAAGATGGGGAAATTGTATTGGTATCATATATGTTATTGTATATTTCATAGTCACTATAAAGTTAAATTAGGCCAATGACATCACAGATAAAGTTTGGAGAAGGGGGAATTTGCAATACAGATAAAACCCATGGATAAATTTTAGTGAATCAAATGATGTTATGTTATTGGGAAAATGTGTAAAGGATCATGATCATTTTTGTACAGGGATGTAGATATCACAGGGACAAGTTCATGTGCAATGCTGCCCTTAGATGCAGACGAACAATCATTGTCAGTGCCCGACCCTTCATTTGGTAGGATGCAGGCTACTTTCAACACACTGGCTGGAAATCCCTTTTCCTCACTCAATGAAGTAGACTATAATCTATGTGATTCAAGCAATGATTCTGATGAATCAGAAAGTGAAGATGATAATGCTTGGAATATGGAAGATGATGTGTTTCACCTTGGAAATAGGTACAGAAGAAGAATTTTGTGCCACATACTAATTAACATGTATGTCAGTGATATTATTTTTCATGATAAGTGTGTTTAGCAATTTTGCAATATCATCTGGAAAATTTTGTTGTTGATATGCTAGTTCATTTGAACAAGAACTGCATATTTTAAATCCAGCCTTGTTACATGCATCTTGCTGTTTATTTATTTTTTTTTTTTTGGCCTTATGGTATGGGTATGGGCAAATAAACAAGGTACCCCATTTCTTAGTGACAATCCTGTATAATTAGTGTACTCATGCTGCAGATTATACATATTAGTTATGCAACGCTTTTGATCTGAGTGGTATACTATGGAATATCCCACGAGTCACTTTTATTTTCTCGGTATACACACGAGCCTTTAGGCGAGTGTGTATACTATTTATACCATGTCATAGAAAATATGCTTACTAAATTTTGTTGAGAATAAGTTCGCAACACACAATGGGAAGGTTGAGTTGAATACCGTTGAATATGCGACTTTCCTGGTTTCTGATTGGCTGTATTTTCTGTGGCATGGTATAAAACGAGAGATACAACAAGAGATATACATGTATTAGTAAAATTAATGCAGTAACCATACTCATTTTGGTAGGCTTGAGTCCATCCTTGAAGATCTGGTTAGAAGTGGTAGTGACAATGACGATAATGACATTGATGATGGTGTTGATGATGGTGATGACAATAACAGGTACGTTACACATTCTGTATGTGTAACATCATTCATGTATAGCTGAACCTCATTAATCCCTTTTTGGATCCTGTGTTTGAAACCATAACAGAGGCAAGAAAAAGGGTGATATGATTGGTTTTTTTTTTTTGGAATAAAATCAAAATTATAAATCATTGTTATTTTATTTATTTTGCTTTCAGTGAAAATAGGAATCCTATCAATTTGACTTCATTGGACTCTGTGGAAATGGAAGTCAGTGCTGATGATGAGGAGGCGACTCTCACAATGGTAGAGGACTTCCATGCCAGTGATGATATGGATGAGGATTATCCTACACCCAGCCATGTTGATTCACCCACCGTGTATTCCAACAAGCCAAATAATCATGCAGCCTCTACACAAGCTGATGTGCCTGATTCACCAGATCCACCGTCAGAGTCTGCAGGGGAGCAAGGAGACAAATCTGTTGCTGGCAACCGAGAGACCATAATGAAATCGTTGGAGGAGGCCTTTGCAGCAATGACTAACACAGATGATCTGGAGGACCTGGTGGCACTTCACAGCAGGATACGCGTAGTTGTCTCAGTTGAGAAACTGTTGGAACTTTTGGGGAGTAACTGCCACCAAAAAAATGAAAACAACCTTTGTGGGGCTGACATCACTCACTCCACCACACATGTTGGCTCCCGTGTAGATATTGAGTGATGTTCAAAAGGCCATTATGGCAAATGGGAGTCATCAGAAATCATAACCAAAAACCGTAACTCGAAGGTTTTTCTAAATGACTCTATGATGGCAATTGCCATTGTTTTGTCTGGAAATAATTTTGCAAAGTTTGAATTGCTATGCAAAGCCCTGGGTTTGAGCATAATAAGCAAGAGTAGCTTTTTAAATTTTCAAAGAAACTGTGCCATCCCAGTTGTCAAAGATGTGTGGGGGAAAATGCAAAAAATAGTTCAAGAAATTTTAGGGCGTTACAGTGAGATTTGTTTATGTGGAGATGGGCGAAACGATTCACCAGGGCATAGTGCTCGGTATTGTGTTTATTCCCTTATGGAGCACATAACAAATGTGGTCATTGACCTTGAAGTGTTAGACAAGAGGGAGACTGGGGGTAACTCCACTACAATGGAGAAGGAAGGACTGCGAAGGCTGCTACAGCGTCTTATGGATAAGCTTCCCCTTGATGAAATTTGCACAGATGCATCATCTACCATCATAAAACTCATCCGTGATATGAAGGGTATGGGATTGACAAATAATCCATGTTATTATAACAGCATTTGTTACCTGCATTGATCTGTATTTAGTTTTATAATTTTGAAGACTTTATTGCACAAACTCCTAAAACTTATTATACATTAGGATTTCTTACAAGGGGACTGCATGTAAGTGTAGTCTTATTCCAAAAAAAACAATCAATTAGATACATGGAACACACGCCACAAGAACATTTTGTAGCTTTTTAATACACATAGTGTAAATGTTCAGGTTTTTTGGTCTTATGAAAGAGTGCAGATGTAGCACTGTAAATTTCTAAATTCACTGTTACTTTTCCTTTGGTAGCAACATACCCAGCTCTGCTAGAGATGTTTCATTCACTTGATGTCTGGCATAAAGCCAAGAAGCTAACTAAGGCACTGCATCAGGTATTAAATTATGTAGGAATAAAGTATATGTACATAAAAGATTGTAATAATTGTTGAAAAAGTGAATTATTTATTAGTAAATTAACCTGTTATAAATTTAATTTTAGGCCTGTTCATTATGCTTGTTTGTTCATGAATTCATGTCATGTTGTTGGATGAATTGTGTTACAAAAAATATTGATCTTGCAATTCCTTTTACAGGCAGCCAGGATCAAAGGGTGTGAGGTATTGAAGGAGTGGGTTGACCCAATCGTAAACCATTTCTGGTATTGCTGTCAGATGGCTGATGGTAGTGTTGAGGAACTAAAGGTAAGTATTCTTTGTATTTGCTTGTCTGTTTCTCTTTTCATCCACTTTATTAACTGCAAGAAATATGATGTTTGGTTTGTTGTAATTAATTCAATTTTCCATTAGAAAAAGACAAGATCATAATATTACATTTGTCTGTTTTGGTCAGAATTCTATTGATTTTTTTCCTTTTGTTTTTTTTTTCTTGCAGGAAACATGGCAAGGAGTACTTCACCATGTGTGTGGAGAGCATTCCTGGGCAGAGTCCTCGTGTCACCATGGTCCACATGTAGAAACGGAGAACAGCAAGACCCCTTTGGACAAGTCTTCCAAGGCAATGGCTGCCTTGAGAAAGATTGTTCTTGATAAGAAGTGGCTGCAGAATCTGCATTTTTATGTGCGATTTAGGTAATTATTTCTTTATTTATATCCTGTTACTACTGAATGGTAATTTCCTGTTGTAATGGACAACATGACATCAACAAAAATGCCTCCATCGAATTAGTTACGAATGACACAGGTTGGTCAATTAGATTTGTAGAACAATAATATGTATAGATAAATTGGAAGAAAACAGCTGTTATTGGCAGCTGTGTTAACTGCTGAACTCTATGTTTAAAGCAGTGTCCTAGGAAAACACGTTTTACAATTTCCTTTGCTTTCTTCTTTGTTAGGCATACTGGTTATTTGGAAAATTTTAACAGTATGATGACCAAATATGCACCAAAGCGGATGGCATTTGAGTAAGTGAGAATCAACATATATTGACATTGCAGCAGTATGATTATTGATTACAATGGCAATCCAGGATGCATGCATGCTTGACTGAATGAATGTTTGCATGGATTGAATTGGACATTATTTTCGTGTGCCCTACAGACCAATAGTAGTACTGATCAGTATGTATCATATTGCATGCTATCTTGTAGGAAGTCTTTGCTTGTAGTACCGGTGACTGACCTATTGTGTAGTTTACAAAATTAATGTCCCAGCTCTGGACACTCTTGAGTGATACATAATCAAGTTCAGGGCACTTACATTCCAATCTGTGCATTACTGTTTACATTAATAATGCAGCTCAAAGAAACATTGATACCCAAATTGCTTCTAGTAGAACTGCTTGGCTCGTGGAAATTTTTGTGTGCCTCATGGAAAATTTTGGCTTTTTGTTCATATGTACTTTAGGTACGCCTACTTCATCATGCGGATCCTTTTAGCTGCCATCGACCATAATATGCACCTGTTCCGCAAACCAAAAGTTAAAAAAGATGGAGGAGCAGCTGCCCACCGAAAGTTCTCAAAGAGAACTGACAGATACCATGCGGAAGTCGTGAAAGAGGACAAGAAGTACTCTTACTTCCCGTATATGGCTGCGAGAATGCTTTTGACACGCAAAGAGTTCCAGGGGAGTTTCTCGGGTCCTTTAGATGTCGATGAGTTTGACCCAAAGCAAATTGCTCCAACTCTTGGAATGAAGGAGCCACCGCCAACTGAGGAGCTCATGAAAGGGCCTTCAAGGTTTTCAATGAAGCCAAAACATAATGAAGAAAAGTAGAGTTTGGATTTAAATGTCATTTTATTGGTTGATAACAACACGAGCACTGACCATATAATATGTGCTAGTAAGGCTCATTTGACTGAAATCAAAGTTTTTCTTGAATAGAATCTTGTAGTAGATTTAATCAGTATTTGGCGGTTTCTGACTAGGGTTCCATATTATGTATTTTTACCAAACTTCATTGAGAAAAAAAGTTGAATAGCGAAGGTAAAATGTAAACATACAGACAAATAAAATTCTGGTTGAACAGGTATGTGTAAGCTTCAGAGTTGCTATCATAGTTTAGCCCATATTAATTTACTCGGGGGTTGCCACAGGTCAGGAAATGGTCAGGGAAAAATGAAATTCTTCAAGGTTAGGAAAAGTCAGGGAAAACTGAAATACAACTCCGCTGTTTTCGTACAATTGGTTGCTTGAACAAACATTTCAGAACATTTCAGGTCAATGTGATCTCAGCAATGTTGTGTTATCTTGAAGGGGTGTCTATAGACTGCTAATATTTCTGTCAGGGAAAATTCATGGTTAGCAGGGAGGTCAGGGAAAAGACTGAGAATTTTGAAAACTGATTTCTCTAGCAACCATGTTTTACTATGACCTACTGAATTGATATCTTATAATCTACATTTCAAAGAATGACATCAAAACCCATCTCATCGAAATCAGTATCTTTTTTATTAGACAGCATGCCTTCTTTCAAAACATAACACAATGGGACATATTGAACAACCATCAGTGTAAACTTTTTTCACCTGTATTAAAACTGTTTAGTGATGCATGGGGTCAGGCTGAGTTTAGTGTGCCCTGAAACCCATGTACCTCCCATCAGGAGCGGGATAAATCTCTCTAATTTTTAGGACTGCGCAAGAAGGTATAACACGTCGGTTACCCCTTCCCAATTTGCCATACCTCCAAAGGGCAAACTGCCGATATGCCGCTTTTCTGAAACTCTCCATGCTAAAATTAAATTCTTCAGCTTGAATATCGCTACGTGCTTTTATACATATCTCTAGGATATCTCTGTCCAGGCATATGTTTGAAAATGCCATATATGACGTCAAGCAAGTGACTCTTTTGCAACATAAATTTTCTTGCTCGTCTGGCATTGGTCGACAGACGCCACATCTGCACCATTGGGGATTATTCACAGGTGGGGGAGGTTCTTCTGGTTCTCCGTCTGATAATTTCTTTGCAAAATCGAGGCTGCCTCTGCCCATACTCAGAAGATTGATCAATAACTGGTCTTTCTTTTCCACAGTAAGACTGGATACAAATTCCCAAAGCAAGATAAGGCTTATTATGAGATGATGAAAAAAAAAAGGCATTTTACAGCCTTGAAAAAGGTGGGTTGAAATGTCTAAAGAAATTACTAGAAGGGGAAAATTACAGATACTTGAGAATTCTGACCACCCTATTTTTTATAAAGGAAAGGGGAATTTCGTGTTTTTTTGTGTCGAGCAAGAGGCTTTCTAGGCAGGTAAGTGTCTCAAAACAAAACTAAAATATCCTATATTTAGATACCGAAATCAGACAAGCAAAAAAATACAAAGTCACAAGTGAAGTACCATATTTCTATGTTATAAATAAAAATTCTGCAGTATGTCAAATATAGCAATCAAAGTACCTTGATCTCTGTCTCTGCATTTCTAATTTGTTGCTCAAACCGCTCGGCGCCATCAGCGACCAACACAGCGCGCTGGCTACTGATATTCTCTGCTTGTGTTTCCTGAAATGGAGAAAAATACAGCTTTTAATTTACTGCACGAATTCAACAGCGACCGAGGTACAAACTTCGCTTACCTTGTTTTTACACTTTCGTTTATCACACGTACACAGGTCGTGACATGTCTTATTAGCCTCTCGACATTTGCATGCTCCCTTTCCCTTTTTCTTTGCACACTGCCCTTTACAGCTGCACAGCACTTGAATGTTTCCCTATTTTAGAAACGTCAAAGGAAAATGAATTTTGTATGAAATATAAATCGATGTAAGCTCACGAGTGTGACTTCACTAACCTCCACAACATCGTCCGTTTCGTCCTCGCTCATTCTAGCCTCATTTTCCGCTACTAACGAACCATATGCGTTTAATCCTCTTTCGTCCGCATTACTTTCCTCAAAAGAGGCTTCTAGTAGAGACAGTGAATTGCTCATTTTTTATCCTGTCGATCGACGATCGAGTGAAAACTTCTTAAGTCGCACATGTACCGATAAGACAATGGCGCCTCGATCCTGTGTTAATCAAAACAACAACAAACGCGCGCAGTGCATAGTGGTCTGTTCTGGGTCTTTAAAACTACTCTGCACTTTATGCCCGCCCTCGGTTCTCCTACCTACCCTCCTACACTGAACACAAACTTTCTTTCTCCCATTAATTCTCTCGATGAAATGCCTATTCGCGTTTTCTACCTCGAGCGACAGATTTTCAATCTTGCGGCGCTTAGTTGAATGAGCTGCCGAAGCGGCAGAAGAAAATCCCCCGATCAATTGTTTAGCTAAATTAGTCCTAAAAAGTAGTTGCTTTACTTTACCCTGCCCTTGCCCAGCCCGGTAACTATTATACAAAATAAAAGAATTACAGATTGAAATATCAATCAAAAACCAAAACAGATACCTATACCATTTATACGAGGAACGACCTACAGAATAATATTGCCGAATTTGATCTGCACGATCAACACCCCCCATGTGCTTGTTATACAAATCAACTACTGCTGGCTTCGAGACATTCTGATTTCGCCTACTTACAACTACATCTACTGCTAAAGGACTACAATTACTGGAGATTACACTAACATCTCTCTTATCATGCCATTTGGTGAAAACTACACATCCTTTCTGGCTAACTACCTTTTCTCCTGGACGCAATTTTTCTCTAGCGCATTGCGGTAAGTCTCTACGATTACATCTTACGGTGGCACAAGCGTAAGTACCGTTTGTCTCTTAAGTGTTCTAATAAAGTTACCGAACTAAAAAAATTATCAAAATAGATATGATGATTCTTATTCATGTAGGGTCGTATTAATTTAGTTACAACATCATAACCTAGGCCATAAATTCTGCGCTGATTAGCCTCCTTTCCTAAGTACACATCAAAATTCAAAACATAACCATTGCTAGAATCAGCGGCCATCCAAACCTTAATTCCATACTTAGTTGGTTTGGCTGGCATGTACTGCCTAAATGATAGTCTACCCCTAAAAGCTATCATTCCTTCGTCTACAGAAATATTCTTTGAGGGATTTAAGTCATTTCCGCATTTACCACGGACATAATCAATTACAGTTCTAACTTTGAAAAGACGATCGTAATTTACATCACCTCGAGCGGGTTCCTTAGTTGAATCACTAAAATGCAAATAACAACTTAATTCTTCGAACCTATTCTTAGTCATGGTCCTTTTAATACCTTTGTTACCAAAAAAATCATCCGTTGACCAAAATAAAGCATAATTTGGGAGCCGCATTATCCCCATAATTATATTTATTCCTATAAAGGCTTTTAATTCTACGCGCGTGATGCGATGAAAATTTGCAAATCGATCGCCTAGCTTCTGCTGCGCATAACGATTACTTTCCTCGACTATTATATCCCACAAATCATCACCCATAAAATTTAAAAAGATATCTAATTCATTAGGATTATTTAAATCTAAATTAAGACCACTCGCCGCCAGGAAGGGAGGTACTCGGATGTCAGTCAGGTGGGGAATCCATCGAGCTTCTTCTTCTTCATCGTCCGTGTCGTCGCCAGGCTGTGGTACTTCTGGAACTTGAGGGCCAGCATCGTCTTCTTCAGCCTCTAGGCCATCTAAATCTATATCAGAATTATTACTATCATCTCTACCCCCCTCTCCGAAACCATCAAAGCTTTCTTCATCCCCTGAGCCCCCAAAAAGTGACGCGACTTCTGGATCAATATCATCACAAGCAGCCATTGTTTAGTGAAAATTGATCGCACGCGCTAACTCGAAAAATCCCGACCTCATGGTGCTTCTCATCACCTGTCAAAAAATGCGCAAAAGACGGCAAATGATTGGTTTATTACCCATCTGGGTCTCCATGACAACAAAATACAAAAAACACCAAGGGGGAGTGGGGAAAGGAGCGAATCCAGCAGCCATTTTTTCGGGCAGTTTCGGGCGCTTCAGGGAATTCAGGGGTTGTCACGCACGGGCGGTTTCGGGCGCTTCAGGTGTCAATGGGTTAAAAGTTGTACCTGACACCCATAAGTTATTAGAAATGTCATTCAACAGCTTTTTTTCAAATACTGTTTGAGATGTTATCTGTAGGTAGCCTTCGTCATCAGCAATTGCAGAATCCAGGAAAATTCGGCGACTATCACCAGTGATCTTGTAGCTTGGATACCACTTTGTTTTACACTGCAGGCATTCACCATGGAATAACGCAGCAACATAGGTACCTTTGGTGGTGTACACCAAAGGAAATGATGGCCTGTTGTCCATTTTGATTTTGGAACCACAGCATACTGTATGGGAAGGAATTAAGATGACTGGCTTGAATGCAGTCTTGCTGCTCCTTTTAAATAAAGCCTCGGCTATATTTTGGTGCAGGAGAGAAGGATACTTGTTTCGGATTAGTCTATAGACCAACTTACAATCCTCGCGCTTTTTTAGGTCAAACAGGGTAACATTATTTGTTGCTTTTAGGCTCTGCTCGAGACACACTTTGGGGGAATCAGCTTCCACATTTTGACTCCGAATAAGCTCGCTGACCAATTCCCACCGGTTGGGTGTGGTTTCTGGGAAATGTTGAACGGCAAAAAGCAATACATTGAGCTCTTCATGGTACACGTACACAGAAGGCATATCGGAGTACCCAAACCGACATAAAATTGAATTTTATACAAGCTTGAAATGGGTGGTACGAAGTTGTTACTCAGAACAATAGTTGAAAAGAATAGCTTTCATTTGAACCGTAAATTAACAGCTTGATGTTACTTTAAAAAAACATTTTGCGTACGTTTTCTATTGAGCCTGTTGCATCATCATTCTTTCGAAAGGGACGGGATTTCGACTTGTATGAAGTTTTTAACCCCTATTCGTTACTGTTTGTTTGTTGCAGTGATTACAGTATAATAAAGTAGCTATATAACCAAAGACAATAAAAGCGCGCAAAAACAAATACTTTTATTACAAGAGCTAATGAAGTATTTAAGAACGAAAAGACAATTACATAACCAACAGTGCCAAATGCATGCGTTACAACACAATTATAAGAAAATCGTTACATAACCAAAATAGAAAACAAAAAGGCCGGCCGACAATGGTGCATAACTATCAACCTCTAGCTCAACGCCACTTTGTCCCTACTAATAATAACATCAAGGAAGCCACTTTGTCCCTACTAATAATAACATCAAGGAAGCCCAAAAAAATGGAGCTATTTAAAGGTGACACAAAGCGAGGAAAACACTTACTGTTGCACCAAAAAAATACGACACTAACTTTGTGAAAAGGTTACGTAATGCCCGCAAAATTAATGTGACCTTCACAGACCAACAGCAACAAAAAACTGTTCAGGGAAAACGTTTGCCTGTGCTTAAATCAAGTTTCGGGAACATCATGTCACTTTTGACAAAACTCCCAGAAAACTTGAGCAAATCACTAATCTTCAAACGTATTGCTGCAGCCCAATCAGTTGCATTTCCTTTCAAAGATGTAAGTAAGAATACCCTTCAGATCGTGCAGGCTTACTCCAATAGCCTCGGTTGCCCCGACGAATACATCTTTTTCCCTTTGCTTACTATAACAGCGTCATTTATCGGCACGAACAGAATCGTGAAAATTAATGAGTGTTGGGAAGAGCCTTCGATTGTCTGGTTCAACGTTTGTGCGCGAAAGGGGCAAAAAAAGACGGCTGGACTCAATGTAGTAGCCAAACCTGTAATAGAGATCGAGCAAGAACTCCAACAGCAATTCAGAGCGTCGAAAGACAATGCTCAAGACCATGAATTACCAAGGCTAATGGTGAACCATTTCTCCTTTGAAAAATTACACCAAGTGATGTCGAATAACAGAAACCAAATATTGGGCGCGTACGATGAGCTAACGCTGTTTTATAACATGTTAGATCAGTATAAGAGCAACTCTACGATGGACAGAAAGACTCTGTTGGCATTAAACGGTGGAGGACAGTGGACCAGGGACTTTAAAAACGGATCGTGCACAATGGAAAACATTTGTTTTAACATAACCGGCTTTATACAGCCGGCTTATGTAGTGAAGATGATGGCGCTTGATGATTTCGACGGTTTTAACGATCGACAACTATTTATTTGCCCAAAGGAAAGAGACGTCGACTATCAGGAACTTACACCGAAAGATCCACAAATTCCCAACTTGAAACGTGTGTACCAAACGATCAAGGATTTACATACAAGCCACAGAACGTATACCTTTGATCCAGAAGCCCAAGCCAAATTTGAACAATATCATGACGAATTGAAGAGACGAAAACTAGCCATCCCCGACGATGAGAACAGACGAGGAATAATTGCGAAAGCCATAGGGCAAATGGCTCGAGTTAGCATGATAATTACACGTCCTCGACTTTGCCGTTCAAGCAGCCTTTGAAGAAGGAACAGGACAAGAAAAAGATCCTATTTTAAAAGAAATTCCAAAGATGATCGCAGAATCGACAGTAGCCACAGCAATCACCATCCTGAACCATGTTATAGAGACCAAATTTGCACTTATGCCTCCAGAAGAGAAGTTGCAGGTTGAGCCGACAAGCAAGGCTAGCATCGCGCCAAATGAAGAAAATGCTTCGCAGCCGGTTGACTATGACCAAATGTTCCACGCAGATACCTTAATGGAAAGATATGACAGGTACGTCAAGAAAATTCTGTTGTTTAAAGGAAAAGTAGTCAAGGCAAGTGACGTGTCGGGTAGGCATCTTATGCCATCAGTTACACCTGGTGATAACAAAACAAACAAGTATCCAACTGTGGCAGTGGAATCTATCCTTAGATCATTGGAGACACTTGGATTCGGAGAAGTACAGCAGAAAGGTAGTAAATCACGCGAAAGCCTGTGTTTCCGTAAGAGAAAATCCTCTGAAATGTCGGACGAGGCGAAGGCAAAGCTTGCCAGACTTGAAATTAACGAAAAAGACTATGATTATGTTTGTCAGTAGGTAACAGCAAATTAATTGGAGTGATAAGTTCTTTGGTATAATATAACGAATCACAGAAGCATTATTTGGAAGGCTTCAGCCCGAAATACAATGCAATAAAAATAAGTATTTAAAGGAGATTTTTTTTTCGAACCCGTGTTGCAAGCACGTATTAGCAAGTATGAAGCGTTGAAAGTTTATGTGGTTTTCAAATTTGCTTGATTAATAAACGAACAGCGAAAAAAGAAACTACAAAGTAAAGTAGAATGCGTTTCCCAAAAAAGCACAGAAATTAAATAAGGAAACAGTACAGTGTAAAAGTAATTGAAAGAGAAATGAAGGCTAGGAACTATTAAGGAATAAAATACAGAAATTACTCACAGAGTACTGTCTAATGCACTTGGTGGGGAAAGGTGTAAGGGTTAGGGTTAGTTTACAGGGTTAGGGTTAGGGTTAGGGTAGGGGTAGGGGTTAGTGTTAGGGTAGGGGTAGGGGTTAGTGTTAGGGTTAGGGTAAGGGTTAGGATTAGTCTTAGAAAAGTATTCGGAGAATATCAGGATTTATCACTGTGTCAAATGGAAGACAAGAAATAGGAGCCAAAATAGATATTCTGATAATATCAGGATTAATCACTGTATCAAATGGAAGACAAGAAATAGGAACCTAATTAAATATTCTGATAGTATCATGATTTATCACTGTATCAAATGGAAGAGAAGAAATAGGAACCTAATTAAATATTCTGATAATATCATGATTTATCACTGTATCAAAGGGAAGAGAAGAAATAGGAACCTAATTAAATATTCTGATAATATCATGATTTATCACTCTATCACTGGGAGGAGAAGAAAAACTACTTAATTAAATATTCTGATAATATGATTTATCACTCTATCACTGGGAGAAGAGGAAAAGTTACTTAATTAAATATTCTGATAATATCATGATTTATCACCCTATCACTGGGAGGAGAAGAAATACTACTTAATTAAATATTCTGATACTATCATGATTTATCACTCTATCACTGGGAGAAGAAGAAATACTACTTCATTAAATATTCTGATAATATCATGATTTATCACCCTATCACTGGGAGAAGAAGAAATACTACTTAATTAAATATTCTGATAATATCATGATTTATTACTCTATCACTGGGAGGAGAAGAAATACTACTTAATTAAATATTCTGATAATATCATGATATATCACCCTATCACTGGGAGAAGAAGAAATACTACTTAATTAAATATTCTGATAATATCATGATTTATCACCCTATCACTGGGGGGAGAAGAAACACTACTTAATTAAATATTCTGATAATATCATGATTTATCACTATCACTGGGAGAAGAAGAAAAGTTAGTTAATTAAATATTCTGATAATATCATGATAACATATCTTTATAATCAGAGAAAAACCCATTGCGGAATATCAAAAAATCAACCCCTTATATCACCAAAGATATATCATGATAATAGCACTATCCCTTAGAAGAAACATATAGGAAAAAACGTGATATATCATAATTGATTATTAGTCCTGATATAATGATAATACGCAATACTGCACCTCTCTCAATCATCAGAACTGGACAATGTATTAGCAAACTATGATATGGTGAGAGTAAAAATTCCGGCTGACGGAAATTGCTTTTTTCTAACCATAGCTCATGCATTGCAAAATGATATAATTCCAAACCAGCCTGAATCAGGTGATGTATTCAACCACCTTCAGTCCCTGGGACTGACAGATTGTAGTTTGGCTAATAATATGTCCTATCGACTACGGAAATTGGTTGTTGATGAGTGGATTGCAAATCCTGATTTGTATAGGCCATTTATAAGCAGTGCAAACATATCTGAATATGAAGCTACATGTAAGTTGTTTCTAAATGATGGCCATTTTGCAAGTGAACTTGGTAATTCTATGCCATTAGCTATGGCCAATGTACTCAAACTGGCCATTGTAATAATCAATCCAATGGAGAATTTACCAATACTTCCAATCACGCCAAGACAAAGTGTGAAATGCTTGCCTATCTTTGTGGCATTCGATCACTCAGGTGCTGGCCACTATGATGCTGTGGCCAAGATTCCAATTGACAAGCCCTCTGGTGAAACTGAGACACCAGATATCTCCAGTGAGCCTGCAATCACCAAGGACTATTGTCGCTGTGGGCAAGGTGCAAAGAAGAAAGCTTCAACGTTTACATCCTGTGACAAGTTTAGTAAAAGATGCAAGTGTTTTCAGGGATTGAAGGGATGCAAAGAGAAGTGTCAGTGCCTTGAATGTAAGAACCCATATGGTGCTAAGGATAAAATTACTGGAGACTCAAAAACACATGCACATACCAGTGCAGGAACAAGGAAAAGGCCTGCTCCACAAATGAGCACAGAATTCATGTCAGGGAGAGAATTTATGGCAAAGAGGCAGTACGAAGGCACTATCAATAAGTGGACGTTTTTGGAAGAACTGCTACTGGCTCAATTACTGCAGTCTCAGGTTTGCAACAGTGATGTTGATATCACATCTATTCATGTCCAATACCAGCAGCTTGTTGATAACACAGAGATTCACACCAAAACATTTCAGCAAATTACAAGTAAAGTTACGTCTTGCATTCATGATAATGAAGTATTTAAGACAAAGATGAAAGAACAAATACGATTGAATTGGTTTCAGTAGGTGTATCATTCAGTAGTTGGTATTAGGCCACACAAGATGAAAATGGCCCGATAACATAAACTTTATCCTCAAATTTTTCAATTGAACCTGTTGGAAGGAATAGTCAGACTGTTAAAAAATAGAATTTTGGCCCATATTTAATGAACTATAAAAAATGGGACAGTATTACTATATCACCAAAATTGCCACTTAACCCTATTCAGACCTGGCGTTTTGTTTGTCTTTTCTGACCGGGGGGGGGATTCCACCCCATCCGTTTCTCCAAGACTATAATAGCTACGACCACGTAACTTGGAGAATATATAGCATGTCCAAAAATCTTTCTTTTGGCGTATGAAACACGAGATGTTGACGTCATATGACTTAGAAATTACTTCATGACTTACAAACAGCCGCCATCTTGGATCCGCCATCTTGGTTTTTCAAAACGCGAGAAACCCGCCAAAAATGACTCAAAAGAAAAAAAAATAAAACAATGCTAAAATGATCAAAAAGGTCAAATTTATTACCAGAAAGTTATTTTTCCTTTTAAAAAAAGAAAATTGCAAATATGGAAAAACATGCCAGTCAAAATATGGTTGCCATGGTAACAGCAAGTTCTATGAACAATGACATGTCATATCAAATTGTTTCCAGATAAATTTTAGGAAAAGTCGAAACGTTTGGCGGCTGTTATATCAATATTAAAAAAGTCATTAACGGTCAAAGTCAGTGCAGGCAGATCCCCCCCCCCCAGTCTGAATAGAGTTAAGATGCTTTAATAACTTCTACTGGGTCAATTCCAAACTAAGTGCCTAATAGTAGTAAAAGTGCCATTCCCCAGGAAAAAAATGGGCTGGTAAAATGAAGGTGAAACCAGCAGGATTTCTTGTTTAAATTGCCATTTTTTTTTAAATGTACATGGATAGACTCAGTTCTACATGTTCTGCATTTTATGATTTTGTGGCTTTTTTGAAGAATCTAAAAATAAAATTGGAAGATGGATGTTTCCAAATACAATAAACAGCATGGGATCCAGTACAGAATATAGTGGATATGAAGTTAAACATGTTACTTGTTTTTCAATCTTGACCCAATATGTTCTAGTTCACCTGATATAAAAGTTGAATTTTAATATGAAGCATGATACTATACATTGCATTGAGAATTATTTTGGTATAGCCTGTAAGAGTCTAAGTGTAGAACTTACAGCTGCATAATGATGATGATGCCACTGTACATATGTTCTTGTTGAGTTTAAATCCATGGTTACTCATTACTAGACTTGTTCCCATTAAAATTGGAGAAACGTATCACAGTGTGTGCAAAGTGAGAGTAATAAATGCAATAAAAATTTATATTTTATTAATTGTGTTCAATTTTAATTTTAGTGTTATGTTGATTTAAACTATTGATAAACCTTACATGATATGGTCATGAATAAAATAATGCCATTTTAACAGGAACACTTTGACAATAATAAACTAACTAAAACTGTACTGATATGCATGACTATTATTTCCACCTAAGTAATACACTACATGCAGTTTGGTTGCCATAAACTCAAAATGCTGGTTTCCACTTGTGAAATAAGCAAGTGTAAGCACAGTACATTCTCAGATGTGACATAAGCACAAGGAAAATGGCCGTACACAAATGTTGATAAATTCTTTTGTCGCTTCAGCATAATGCTTGAGGCTGATTAATTATTTAAAATCACGCAGGAAATTTTTGTCTCAACATGCACAGTGTGATGTAACAACGGGAAACATGCAGTTTGTCGATTTAGCTGTTTGAAGAACACATTGATTTTCATTGTTAAACAAACAAAGGCTTCTTTTGTAAAGACACCGACAGCGAATATTTTCATACTGATTTTCTTGAAACCCCCACACCCCAAACAATGTTTTGAGTAATTTTTTTTTTTAGAATAAGGTCATGTCCGTGAAAATGACTTGCAACATTGTTTGGGGGGTGGGAAGGGGGGGGTTCAAGAAAATCGCTGTCAGTGTCTTTACAAAAGAAGCCTTTGTTTAACAATGAAAATCAGCAGAGCGATACAAAGCTATGTTCAAACAGCTAAATTGGCAAACTCAATGTCTCACACTGTTATTTTTGAAGGTTCAAGTCCTTTGCGCGACATATTACTTTTCACTCTCTTTTTTTTTAAAACGAAACAAAATTCGGGGTGATATTTTGCAACTAATTTGTTTGTCACATGCCAAAAACAAGGAAAATTTGAGAGAAAAAAATTCTAAAGGTCAATATCGGACGGTTATGCCCCCAGCCCTTTAATTGTTATTAAATATAAATATACTATAACTAAGAATCTGTAATAAACTCTATTATAACAATAACTTTTTTTTAAATAGTCTGGACATAAAACATGAAACACTCCTGCTGCCAGCCTGCTGGGTGATAAACTCTTACTTTTGGCTTTGTACAAGCCCTTATTCTTCTATAATACTCTCTCCTTCTGAGAGGAAGGAAGGAGATCTTGAACAAAACTAAATTTGTATAAAAATTATTTAATTATAATTTAAATACTTCAGCAAATTTAGAACAACATACCCAAGTCTCAGAACTGAGAATCTAGTCTAATTGTCATTACCCAGCCCTCCCGTAGCTATCCTGGGAACTTACTCAGATCCCAGCATTCTGGGACACTCGGCACTGACAACCCGTGTTACCATCACTCAGCCGAGCTCTTTGCTAACCCAGCAGTCACCCCGGAGCAAGACCAAGCAGCATGGGTGGGCCAATTTCAATTACCCCCTACCTCCTAGTTTATTCTTAGCGCAGCCAGTCTGAAAGGCCCCTGCTTGGCCACCATCACAATATATCTTCAATAGAAACAGTTATCAATGGGTATTTTTTTTGCAAATTTGGTATTTAAAGTGCTACTGCGATCAAACACACCTTCAGTTGGAATAAAATTACATTACCATGACAACCCACTCTTTTCCAGTCCCCTGCAATTTATTTTTAATATTTTAATTTTTTTTAGTTCAGAAAAATGTAGCCCAGCCAAGATGACTGCCAAATTCTTTCATATGCTTGCCAAATCACCCATGTAAAACATCATTGGCAAATATCAAACAAAAATGGTAGAATCTGCCAGAAAAGCCTTTAGCATCCAGGGGATCTGGAACCTAGTATGTCACCATGGTAACCAAATTGTTACTTTCAAATTGTAAAGCACAACTACCAGAAGGTTACTGCAAAAAATCAGAGACTTGTGATAAAACTTGGTTGAGTTATCACTTTCTTTGTATTTGATGAAAATTTGGTTGAGTCTATGACGTCATCATTTTGCTAATTTGCATATTCTAAAGACTTAAATAACTCTGGAAAGAAAAAAGATATTTGAAAAAAGTAAACAGCATTTTTCTTCTCATAAAGAGTACTTGAACAACCACAAAAGGAAAGATACGAATTTCATCACAGTAGCACATTAACTGCTTCCATTTCTCAAAAACATGGCATTTTTAACAATTTCTCATAACAATGTTAATAACCTTATTCTAAGTTTCCAAACAATTGGGGCCCAGCTACTGTGGTGGCTATTGAACTGGGTCAGGAACCGGGAGATAGTTCCACCTTTGGGCATCCTCTTTCCAAGGGTAATTCCTTGTCATCTCCAAGCGCTGATTGACCTCATAAAACTCGTCAGTTTTCTCAAACAATTGTTTGTATACCTGGAAGGAGGTGTTATGCTTTCCAAGCTTGTATTCCTCATGGAGAAAGGATTCTGGAACTTTCTTGAAAAAGATGGGTGAACGGTGTATGGTCTTCATAACCCCAAGACCTTCCTTTTCCAAGTTGTTAAACTGGTCAATCACAAAAGCAGGTGATGGGCGGCGGATTGAAGAGAAACTGGTGTATACTCTCTTTGCTGTGGTAAACATGTCAGCTGTTTCGCCAACAATCCTTTGCTTGATTTCATCTGCTGACGCACCAGTTCGAATAGTGTGCTCCCCATCCTTTAGTGTGACAGTCTGAAATTACAACATGTACAAGTGGAGGGAATTAATAATAATAATTTATTATACAGGAAAATAAAACAGCAATATTTTCTTGTGCTAGATCAGGGGGGCTAGGACCGAATTACATCTGAATAATAAACTAATCAAGAATAAATCTAACTCTCATGAAAAAGCACATCAAAATGACCAAATTGTTACTCTAGAATACTATGAAATGTGTCTTTTTGGAAATGTAAGTGTATTCGTAGTATCTGCATTAAAACAAATACTACGCTACACTATGTTCCTGGGTGTTTACAGTGTCTCCAGTGTGTTTACAGTGTGGTTATTACAAGGCTTTTTCAACAAAAACATGCCCTCCTGGTTATTCATATTCTTGGTTAAATAAATCAATCAATACATGAGCAACCCAAATCATATTATAGTGCTCAAGTTGTGGACCTTTATGTAGCATTCTTATCAAGCTTGGTTAAAACAAAAATAATATTAATTTTTTCCCCCTTGCTAGCTCTCACGCTAAAAAATAAAAACAGCTGTGAACAGGCATTGTAAAATACTCACCAAATCCATCAAGGCCTTCACATGTGACAGTGTCGAACATAGGCTGATGGCCATCTTCATGGTGTCCTCTGTGATAATTCTTGCTGTTGTTCCAACAGTGGTATCCAGGGCTTTCTTGAGGCGGTCATAGAAAACGTGGAGGACAAGCGCCAACTTCAGAACATTCTTGCCAACTTTGGCATCACTTTTCTCTGCGTCATTTTCTGGAGTATGTCTGGCAAACTTCTGGTAGCATTCTTTAGCTGACTGATTCAGTTTATACTCCACGTGGTCAGATGTGTTGTGTTCAGCGTATATCTTCTCGTATACAGAATCCAATGATGTGATTGGAAATTCATCCAACCTTTCCGAGAAGCCTTCTTTCTCAACAATCGAGACATCATCTCGGTCACAGCAATATAGCATGAAACGGTCTGCAAACCCGTTTTTACTCTCCACGGCCTTGCCCCAAAGTTTCTTTAGAAACATTTTCGGGGTTGTGTAAGCTATAAGGGACACAGCTGCAAATTGTGCTCCACTTCTTTTTCCTTTACTTCCTTTTACGCTGTACCACGCATCACCATCATACAATTTGCACATACGTTCCATGGTGAGTGCCTGGTCATTGGCACCTTTGGAGGGATAGATCATTTTGCCAAAAAAGCCTTGGCACTCATCAATACACATGACAGGTACTGATTGTTCGTTTAAAAAATAATTAAACAGTCCAGAAGAAGAGGAGTTGTCCACAAGCAGTTGCTTGCCATCTCCAATTTTGGACTCCAAGTAGTTAACAATAGGGTAGCCGCAGCTAATTTGTGCAGCAGGAGTCTTTCCTGCACCAGATGGAGCAAGGACTATAAAAAACATGTTTGCTCTTTCCTTGTGTGTGGAAAAGAGCTTCAACTCGGTTTTTCCCAAAAGGGCACCGACTGTAGATAGTATTCCGAGAAATACCAATTCTTTCCTGGTGCCATGAGCATGGGAGAATACATCAAGCCACTCTGTAATTTCATTTGTACAGAAATCTTCCCATGGAAGGGAAACATTCATGACTTTTGACACAAGGTCATCGATGTTGTTTATTTCCTCCATACCTGCAAACAAAAGTTAACTGTTGGTATTTGTTCATATTGTTTACAATGCAGCCTGTGGAGTCAAGATATCTTGCAATAATTATATTGTACTGAGGATATTCGAAAACTGTAGATACAACATGGGAGTCATGCAATCCATTTTACTTTTCCATAAACTTGCATTCTGATTACGATTTTCAAAAACAACTGTATAAAACACTTGCAGCATTTCATTTAACATCTATTGTATTACATTTGAACATTTTATCAGAAAATTATTGCTGGTGAAACGTGAAAGGTGAAAGCGAGGAGCTGCGATGCGATACATTCAAAGTGGTACTGCAAATATAGTCCTATAACCACATAACATAGCTATAATGGAAAAGAGAAGCTAACTAAAAGGCCTTCTCGTGCTACGAGGTAATTCTGCCACACAACAAACAAAGGATGTACACAAAACACGATTGAAAACATTATGTTAGACTCTACCTACCTGCATAAAAGCGCGGAAATTGGCGGGAAGAGGACTGCAAAAGTGAGCCAAGAGTACAAGTGATCAGCGGAAAGGCTCAGTGCGTCAAGTATGTATGTTTCATGTGTCCATCAAACCATCCGAACCAACGATCCATCGAACCAACGAACCATCGAACCATCGAACCATCGAACCAACGAACCAACGAACCAACGAACCATCGAACCAACGAACCATCGAACCAACGATCCACGATCCATCGCACCATCGATCCATCGAACCATCGAGCCATCGATCTATCGATCCATCGATCCATCGATCCATCGAACCAGCGAACCACCGAACCATCGATCCATCGAACCATCGATCCATCGAACCATCGAGCCATCGATCCATCGAACCATTGAGCCATCGAGCCATAGAACCGCTGATCCATAGTATGAGTATGACGTCAGTAGTGCATTACCGTGGGAGTGACGTCAGTTGTGAGGTTTTTACACCGAGGATGACCCTTAGATTTTTATGTGTAAACCACTGTTCAATATGTTTGAGGAAGAAACTTACCGATTGAAGCACGAAAGCGGTCGAAAAGCTCCAAACTTTTCCGCTCTCCATCGGGAAAAAATGGCGGCGTAAACAAATGCCAATAGCATAGCAACGCGTATTACGTCACAAGTTCCATGCTGAGTTCGTCTGAAGCTCAGATATCAAATCGGTTTCTTGGTTGATTTTAAGGTCTAAGAAAGGCCAAAGATTTAAAAGAGTGGTCAACAACTGCTTTTGGAAATGTAATGCGAAAGTATTTCACGGTCCTTTTGTCGAATTTTGCCCGCAATGCTCACTCAATGATCGCATCTTCAAATTTGAGTGAACGTCACATAGCTGTCAACACGCGATCATATCGTTTCAAATTTCACAAATCAAAGGAAAATAACGCATAACAATTCATCCTTCATTTTCTCCGCTTCTAATAGTAATAAAGCTCTCATCTTTTGCAGTTTTGTTCAATTTTGTATTATCTTTCAAGTAATCGAACTTTTGGATAGGGTTTATTTTTCACCTTCAAGCAGTTCAAACACCTTAACGTAATTTGAAAGTACAGCATCATAAGCCTTTAAAACCTAAGTTTTATGAAATTCCAAGTAAAGGCACATGGTCAAACTTGTCGTTCTTTTTGAACTATCGATTGAGGTAACAAAAAGAAGCCTTACTCTTTTTTATTCCCTTGAACACTAAGATTAGTCTTAAGTTTATAAAATCATAAGGTTTGGACGACGAAGAGTCATACAACAAATTGGGGGTATTACAGCCTTCCCCGGTTCAACAGTTTTGAAACGCGAGTCGAGTGAACTTGAAGGAATTTTTAACCTTCCTGGTCTTGCAGAATCGAGGTTAGAGCTATGAACGGAGTTTTCCGTTTTTCTCAGAAATAAAGGGTTATTTCAAGGAAAACACTACACAGCGTTTGTATACTTACAAAGGGCTACCGCCATGCAAAAGAAGTGCAAATTTGATTTTTCAAGCTTTGCCGCTCAATGTTTGATTTTTGTACGAATTTGCTCTTAAGCTGTTTATTTCAGTCCCTAAACGTTCGTTTTTGAGAGATAGCGAATCCAGTTTACTTTGCAGCTTCTTTATTTCTTCCTCCAAACTAATGCACCTATCAATGTTAAGCCGCACGGGGAAGGCCGGGCTTAGGTGGAGGATTTGAACTCGGATCTTTTTTTTTTCTGTTCAAATGCCCAACCCCAGGGACATCACCGTTGCTCAAAAGAGTGCCATCCCCCCTCCTCTTCCCCAATAAGCCGTTGGTTAAAGAAGCAAACCAGAAAGAGGGATATTTTTACGAAGAAAAAGGGATATACAGAAATTAAGTTGTAATATTAAAACAGCAACAAAGCAACACCTTTCAAACGTCTGTTTCAGGACCTTTAATAGCAAAATGACACATATTTCATCTGGAAAGTACATGAAATGTTTTGGTATTAAACTTTGTACAATGCAAGACCATTATTCATATTTAAATCACCAAGATTAGCTCATTTCAACTCCAAATGTTATTGTTACTTCGTAAAACTTTTCTGCTTTTTCACAGAACCGACGATATCCTTAAGTGGCCAACGTCCTAACGTTGCTAGAAAATGAAACTGCATGCCAGCAAAAACTGGACGTGGCATTTTGAGTGGGTGATGTAAATATGTATACTGGCTTTTATATTTATTTACTTAAATTTATAACTGCAACGATGGAGATATCTGAAATCTGAGATGTAGTTACATAATATACTTTAAGAATGAAGGTATCTTAAATTTGTAATAGCAACAAGATATATATCTTGAAACATTTTTTTAAGAGGGATTCTGACGTGAGAGGTAGTTACTTCACAAATGAACACTATCACATGAAATTCTTTACATATCTCTTTATTTCCTTTCTTCTCTCCTTCACAATCCACGGCACAATAAGTGAAAGGTGGTGCGGGCTCAAGCCTATCTTCGGGCAGATCTGACATTTTCTGGGACTGAAGAGACCCACGAATCTTGCGGCATGTGATGCAGTTGAGGATACAATGAGACACTGACGAACTGCCACCGATTATCCAGTACCCGTTGGATCTTAACTCGTTGAGGGTGGTGGTCCTGCCTTGATGCGAGCACCTTTCATGGAAGTAGTTGATTACCAGCTTGGTAATGTGGCCGTTTTTCGGCAGTAGAGCTGGAAATTTTACGTCATCTGTTAATTGTGCCCATCTTATGCGACCACCAACTCGCATAATGCCGTGCTCGTCTATGAATGGATCAAGCTTCTTAAGGTTTGATGTACATTTACTCTCTGGGATGGCTTTATACTTGTCATCTGGTAGCCTTTGTCTCTTTGACAGGTGATCGATTTCTTCCTTAAAACTAGCGGCTTGGGCGGCCCTTAGGATGATGACTTCCGCGGACCGTAAGTCCTCAACTGTGATAGGGGCGTAACTCGCGCCGTTAGCTTCCTTGCGGTGGGATAGTGGACTTTAGTTGTCTGACAATCTCTTTTATTCATGTTAGCGCTTCTTCAGTTTTCTTAGGTAACGCAGGCATAGCGCGACAGATTTCTTCGCACGGAACCAGTCTGAGAAATACTCCATGCGGTCTGCAAAGGGCACTTCAGGAGCAGCTACTGTTGCCATGGTAACGGACCTTTTGACCTCAGGATCTTGTTTGCTTGGTTCAATACCAACTTCTTGAGTTTTCATAGTCTGAGGCCACTGGTCTTCGTTCTTCCATAGAAATTCTGGGCCAGAGAGCCACTTATGCCACGCGATCCCTCATCGGCTGGATTTGACTTGGTTTCCACATACTTCCATTGTTTGGGAGAGGTCTTGTCTTGAATTTCTTGAACGTGATTGGCCACGTACACGTGGAACCTTCGGGACTCGTTTGAGATATAACCAAGTATCACTTTACTGTCGGTCCAGAAGATTTGTTTCACATTTTCTAGGCGAAGTTCCTTTCCTAGTTGGGTGGCAACCCTCACGGAGACCACGGCTGCGGTTAACTCCAGCCTTAGGATAGTGACTGGCTTGAGTGGTGTAACTCTCGACTTTCCAACCACAAACGAGCAGTGGATCTTGCCTTGTTCATCGGTGAGTCTTAGGTATGAACACTGTCCATACCCCTTGTTGCTTGCATCGGAAAAGTGGTGGAGTTCCGTTTTCACAACGTGACCAATTTCTTTGGATTTGTAGCATCTAGGGATCGTAAAAGTTTGTATGCACTGGAGGTCTGATCTCCATTTTTCCCATCTTGCTTTCACAGCGTCTGGCACAGGATCATCCCAGCCAGTGTTTTCCTTGCACAGTTCTTGCAAAATCTTCTTGCCTTCTAACAGGATAGGAGCGACGAATCCTAGCGGGTCAAAAATCGAGCTGACTGTGGATAGTATCCCTCTTTTGGTAAATGGCTTGTCTTTCAGCGTTATCCGAAAGTTAAAGGAGTCGTTTTCGATGCACCACTGGACTCCGAGCGCGCGCTCTACTGGCAGGAAATCTTCCTCTAGACTCAAGCCTAAGAGGGGAATCTGTCCTGCAAAATCCAGAAGTAATTTTTCCACTGATTTAATTGTTAAATCATGCAACATATCTTTAACAACATTCACGAAACTGAACCAGTTGAAACTGCACTTTCTTAGAATGTCTTGCAACCGATGAGAGTGCATACTTATGTCATCATCTTTTGTCACATGTTAGTAGCATTCTCCATCAATTACATAATCAGATAGTTCAAACTGGTGAGATAATGGACCCCCAGCATTGACATTCCTTTCATTACTGTTACCATCATCTTCACAATTCAGTGACTCTAAGAGTGCCTTGTCTTCACGCTTGCAATTTTAAGAATTGTTTCCCTTATTGCATCTGCTTCTTCATATGCTGCTTGAACTGATGCTGCTCTTTTATGGACATTATGAAAACCATAAATCTTTTGTGCTTTTTCGGCAGACATTCCTGAAGATCTTACAACAAGATATTTAAGCCGCTCTTTTTCTGTTTCACTGTTAGCAAGATTAAGAAGAGATTTCATTTCATCTCTTGACAGCACTGTCTCCTTATTTCTTCTCTTGCTTTGCACAACTTTGTTTAGAAGTTTTCGCAATACAACATGGTTAACTGAAGACTGCTTTTCAACCAGATACAAACAATATGTTCCTGCTGACTTACAACCAACGCAAATGACAGAGGTAACTGTAATAACTTTCTTCGTGCGTGAGCTGATGTGTAGGTTACACCAGGGCTACACATCTGAAATGCCTCCGTGAATCCATTCTCTAAAATATGCTGAGCAACACTTATCAGTTAACTACACTCAATGCAGGTTTGTGCATGCTTCTTCTTGCAAAACAAATTACGAGCATTTATATACTGCTGCAGGTTCAAGCCTTCAAACCTCGACACATGCACATCATCCTTAACTAAAATTGAAGGGGAAGTTCAAAATCCTGGACATCTGAGACTGGTGTACCAATATTATCTGCACTATCATTCATATCATCAGCACTTGAACCCAGTATTTCAATATCATGAGAGCTGTCAGAGTTATTCTGATCTTCTCTGCTAACTGGCAAAACAGTCCCATCCTTACCGCCACCCATTTTCTCAAAAGCAGCCTTTAACCCACTGGCTTTTTTAACTGCTTTTCCATCGGGATGCAAAGCAGTCGAAGATGGCTATTTATTCTTGTAATACCACCCCGATTTTGATTCCTTTTTCTGCAAAGCCGCTAATTGTTTACAATAGCCATTCTTTTCTCTGAATAGCTTTCTGATCTGTTCTGAAATTTCTGCACACTGGGTGAAACTGGTCAGGGATTTTGCTCTGCTTAACTGTAATTGTCTGGTTCTTATGCTGTCTTCTGTTGATGCAATTAAATTAGAAAGACTCTCTATTTCTCTTTTCGTTTCAGTTTCCATTAACTTAGCTCTTTTAACAGGTACAGGTTTGTCCTTCTCACTTTCATTCTGGCTTGATGATCTTGAAGATCCTATTTTGTACTGGTACTAACCGTCACTCTTCACTTTGTCAACTGCTTTTGTTAGAAGCTCTCCTGAGATAAACACAGCAAAAACTTGGTTTGATAATCGAAAAGATTAAGGTGTTTCGATACAGTTTTTTTGGGACCATACCTATCTCTTTGAATCGGCTCTTAGACAGTCCTTTCCTTGTCAGATCAAAGTGAAATTTGCAATACTTATTGGTTTTGGATTGAACTTTAGCGTCGTTTACATTTTGTGAAAATCGATATTTCCATGACAATGATAAACAAAAAACCTCAAAAACACTAAAATTGAAATTTTCCGCGATCCAGATTTCACTTTGAAAAGCAAATACCAACATCTTAAACTGTGGTGTATGGCACACAAAATATACAAGAACAAAAAAATTCTGTATGTTTGTTTTGAAGTAAATTGCAAAAACATTTCCAACCTTAGTTTGCATAGTAATAGTAAATGCACCAAAAAATAATCAATGCTTTGATGAAATGGCTCGAAAATACTTTCAAAATGTGTCGTTTACTTACTATTTTACGCCTAGAAAGTTTTGTTGAAACTGGTGTTCGAGATCTCAAGAACGAATTGTTTTTCTAAGATCATTCGTGTAATAATTTTGTGGTAATTTTTGAATTTGAGCGTTTTTGAAAAAATCTTAAGAACGGCTCGATGGATTTTTTTTTAAACATTAAACGCGTGCTTGACGATGTGTCCAATTTTAGTATCGAGTCTTATTAACATTGATTCACTGGAACACTTTTAGATTTAACGCTAAAAAGGACGTGTGAACCGACGGGAAAGCTTGCGTTGCATATTCACATTTGACAAACAAATGCTAATATATTCAAAGTAATGCGCAAAGCATTCCTCCGTGATTTTTACTTTTCGTTGTAATCTACAGTGCAACAAAGAACAAAGAAACCAGATAAAAATCACGAAGCAATGAATTACGCATTACTTTGAATATATTAGCCTAGGTGAACAACATCTGGCAGGGACACGACAATTGCAAGTTCAGGTGGCAAAGAAGCACTGTCTGCCATTGTGTCAAGTTCAAGGCGTGCCTTCTTATTGCACTCTTCGCAGTCTGTAATCACTGCAAGGATCGCAAGTTTGCTACACAAAATTTATTTCTGGAAACAAAAGTCACATACTCTCGAAGATGGAAAGTGTGAGACCTGACCTTTAGCTTTGCAGTTATCACATACTGTCTTGTGAGTAAAGCACTCTTCACAAACGCTGCTGCATTTTGACGAGTCACTGGATACAATATTGTTCTTGCACTCTTGATGCTTTAAGCACATCTCACAACTCTGTGCAGTTTTCACAACATTTTCAACACTCGCAAAAACGTCTTCTCCTTTCACAGATTTTCGGAGGTAATGAATAGCAACAGGCATTGTTGCACCATTGTCAAGTCACATCTGCACTTGTTATCAGATTGTTCTTTATCTCCTCAGGTTCGGGAGATGGATGTTCCTTTACATGTTGAGAATCTATCTTATAAATGAGACCAATAATTAAGTTTCTGTCGCGCATCGAACTCAAGACCCGCTTTAAGTGCGGTTCCATCACTGGCGTGAGCAAGGGAAATAACTTGCAGCTTTTCTGTATCAATTAACTTGGCCACTTCTGCATTTGGTTGTTGAGTAAAGGAATGAAGTGATACTAAATGTGGTTTTATGCTATCCCTCTGGAATGTTCATATCTTGTCAAACAAATTTAACAGGGACTAGTTGTTGTTGTCAGCGGTAGTTCGGTTTGATGGGCCAGAAGAAAAGACACACACCTTTTGTCTGGATATGCTATGTGCAAGCAACACATAGCCCTTTAATATTCCAAAATTCATTGCAAAAGTTAACGACATGGTAAAACAAAAGCTACGCCCAGCAAAGGTGAGGGCAGCCCCACCCTAGCGCTGACAACAGGGACTAGTCTCTGTAGGAACACAGAGAACAAAAAGCCGAAAGACAAGCACTGCAAGCTGCTGCAGTGATGTGAAGGAACACAAATTACTATGAGGAGAACAGTAACCCTGCAAACGGTGCTGCATATAGGTAAAGACAATTCCAAACAAGCTACCCCAGTAAACTGTTTGGAAGTTTAGATTTGGACTAACTAAAAGATCAAATGGTGAGCACAGTTGTCCCTGCAAACTATGAGAATAATCAGCCAGACAAAGAAAAAAGCCACCCCTGTAGACTGGTTTGTAACGGCCGAGAAGCAGCCATATTCCAAACCAACAATTGCCTAAGAAGTAGAGCTGAAACAAGTAGGTGTACTTTGCAAACTAGGAAGGCGAATGTACTTTTTAAAAGCATCGGAATTCCATCGCCCCAAAAGACAAATCTGGGTTTTGGAATTGCCACACTCGGTGGTGTGGGGGGCTGCCCTGATGCAAAAGCTATGACCCTTATATCTGTCTGGGTTAAGGTTACCGTGTATGATAAAAATGGGAAATTTACGATTTTTTTTCCAGAAAAATAAACGTTTCCTTGGAATCTTTTGATTCCGAAAAAAGAAATTTGAAAAAAGAGTAAATATTCGCCGAGAAATTGGGATGACCATTTTCCACCGGAAGTGAAAGTTTATTTTTGATTGACAGCTAATTGATGCGAGTGCAGCCATTCAGAACGATTTTCGCGGGAAAGATTGTTTATGGGAGAGCCTCCATATTTATTGTTTCCCGAAGCGTTTTATGTCCGTTTATGTTATATTTTTGTTGTTAGAGCCCGGTTTTCTAAGTTATTAGTTTGCTATGGAAACCCACAGGCCGTGGGCTAACTCCAAAAAGTGAAAAAAGAGAAAGAGAAAAACTCAGAAGTCAAGAAAAGCATGACAGAGGAAACACGTTGTAACCTCGCTGCATCAGACAAAGGTTCATATCATCGGGAATGGCCTTCAGAACCTTCCAATCACGAGGAAAGTATCGGAGCGAGCAGGCAAAATGTCCTTAGAACGGAATTATTGAATGTTTGGACTGATTCTGATCGCAATAGTGACAGTGAATCGCCAGACGATTGTGATGAAAACTACAGTTTAATACCAAATAATATTGTGCGAGCGCAAACTACGCTGACATTGCTGCAATTCGATGGAATACATTGTAGTACCTCCGTTTGATCTCTCTGGGATAGTAGAGCAGCCCTGAACAAGCGACCTAACATGAATACAGTTTACAACACACAATCATTCAAGTAACTTGATAACTGTTACCGTTTATCAGCTCCCACATAGCGTAAAAAGAGAACCGACTATAAAGAGATAACGAATTTAAATTCATCTCGTTTTACCCGTGTTCTCTTTTGATTTTCTTCACTGTTTTGATTTTAATCCAAAAAGAAGAATTTCATTATTTTAGATTTGTTAATACAGTGTACATGTAGCCCACGGTATATAGCCAAGGCTGGGAGACGACCTTTTGATCTCTTCGCAGGGAACCTCGCTTGCCGTCACAGCTAATAGTTTCACTCATTTGTACATTGGCCTATCAGATCCCGATGAAACCGCTCTTTTGTTGTTACTTTATTACACTCTTTTGGAAAGATACAAATATTTCTAAACAATATTGAAATCTTTTGGATACCAGCAATTGCCTTAAAAATTCCCTATTTGCCGGCAAGAAACGGACAAAACAATTGTGTCGAACACGCGCTATGCGATTGCTTGATAACGCTAGTAAAAATAAACCCTTTGAGCATTGTTCAATTATAGGCTTTGCTAAGCTTGATACTACAGGCCCAGCTGGTTGGCTTGAGGTGGTTCTCCCCATCATGATAATATCAGTTAAACGACGTCCAACATTGAAAGAAATTCGACAAAATGGTAAGACGGTTGAATGTTAGGAACACTAGGATTTGCATGGAGAGAATATTGCGCGAAATTTCCATGGGAGGTGACCGGAAGATAAAATAGCACCCACTGATTGGTCTACTGTCGGCAAAGGTGTTTGGAGGCAGTGTTTGTTTGCGTAGCGAAGATTTTCTTTTGAGCGCTATTTCTTGACATTCATTTTTCGCTTGAAGGTGACACTTTAAAGAGTTCCAACTCAAAGGCGATTTGTTCGATTTTAATCAAATTTGGAGAGTCGCTAGCTTGACACTTCTTCAACAAGAACCTGTCGGGGAATTCGATAATTCTAAATATTTTTTCGTTAAGAACCATTTCTGTGCCGTTACTCCTTATGTTTTTCTTGCGATTTAGAAAATGTTCGAAAGCTTTTGAACGCGGCTGAATAAAGGAAAACCCCAACACGGTTTTTTAGCCCTTATGTGCCGGACTTTCACCGAGCATAAAAAATTGCAAAAATTAAAATTCCCTTTGAGCTGGAGCTTTCAAAAGGCGATCTAGACCTTCATATTCAGACTTCGCAGAAAACTTAAAAATTCGTTTTCGTGAAAAGTTAGTGGCATATTCAAATAGCCAGTTTTATAAGCTTTAATTTGATATAGGGTTTGGGGTATCTGCGGCAAAACTGAGAAGCGCTACATGCATAAGACTGAAGACACCGCTGAAGGTACACGATAACCTTAAGACCACAGCTCTTGATTGCCCTTGCCAACCAGCCGCAAAATTCAGAACGGGTAAACAGGTAACCCATCCAGATGCTGAAAAATGGGTCCTGGCCGACAACCTCGGAATTGGAGGTAAACAAGGAGAGTGTTGACTGGGCAGACGACCGGCTGGCACATTAGAACCACGGAGAGCGGTGGCTCATTGTAATGGTGTTTAAAGAAATAAAAAGTAACCTTTATTTCCTCAGTGTCCCCATGCAAATTAGACAACTTTTCCAACTGTCGCAACTGTAATACAGCTGGTGATTGTTTGGTGACTGTAATTTCAGCATTATTGAGGGAAACAAAGTCTCTCAGCCACAGGTTGCGCAGGTATTTAGTTGGCCCTCACTCCAGTCCTGCCGGGACTATCTGAAATGCATGCTAGTTTTTAAATGTTTACATAACTTGGCTCCACCCTATCTGCTTAAGGAATTTCACCATTCACACGAATTTCACGATTATAATACACGCCATAGAGATTTGCTGCGTCCGCCTTTTGCGAAAACATCTAAGTATCAGGGCTCGTTCAGGGTTAGCGGAACTGAAATATGGAACAGCCTCCCGTTGAAACTGAGGAGGGTTCAGGAATTAACAAGGTTTAAGTCTGGCCTCAAAAAGCTTTTTAAATTTAGCTGAATTCACCCCCATCGCTTACAGTAATTGAGTGTTACTATGTTAATACTTTTGTAATCTGAAATTTTGTATTCTGTAATATGTTATTTGTATGTAAATTTATGTTAAACAGAGCCCCATTTAAACCAGCCTCGCTGAACTGGGCACCTCTGTCTAAATATTGTTGAAATAAATAAAAAATAAGTAAATAAATTTCACCAATGCGCAAAAAGGCATAAAAAGCCATAGCACACATAGCTTTAAACATAGTGGAAACGTAGTGAGAATCCAAAATGCTGGGACACTGCTGAAAAATCTTTGTCAATATGGGAATGGAGAGTGGCATCCGCGTATCAAAACATGGGTCAACCTTTCCATACCCTTTTAACATCGCTGGAATGAAAATACTTTGGTGGGATCGAGAACACCTGCCAGCCGGTGCGAATAACCCAGTGCAGAAACATAGGTACTGACCATAGAAGAAGCGTAATTGAGCTGATATAAATGGGCAATAAAAAGAGCCAGAGTTGCTGGAGGGATTGGGAAATCAGATGACGGATTACCGACAGTGCTGAAAAGAAAATTGCGGTACAGCTTCCAGGCACAGCGATAGGTTGGAATGGAAGATGGCTGCGAACTAGAACTAATTAGGTGGGTCACTACATCCTCCAATTTTGAGGCTGCATGGGTGGAGGGACAACCATCGGAGTTGGGTGCATGTGAGCGGGGGCGAGCTGCTGGAAACGCTGGATCTGCAAACGGGACAAAGAATCCGCCAAATTATTGTGAATTCCTGGAACATGGTGGGCTCGAAACAAAATATTATGCTTGAGACAAGAAAGAACAAGCTTCTGTACAAAGGACATAAGGAGGGGGTCCCGGCATGAATTCTTATTAATAACAAGACTAATGCTTCATTATCTGTGACCCCATATCAGTACACTGAGGACAATTGGATAAAACTCGAGGATGGCAATATTGTACGATTTCCAGGACTCAGGCCACTCACCGTAACACCACTGGTCACCAAAAACAGCCCCAAAACCTAATGCCCCTAATGCGTCAGTGTATAGGTGCAGAGTGGATGAAGTTAACCACCCTTCATGCATAAAAAAGGAACAGCCGTTAAAATCTGACAGGAAAGTGAGCCAAACCCGCAAGTCAGACTTAACAGCTGAATTAAGTCTGACAAGGTGCTGTGGCCGTTTAACGCCGACAGTTAAATCAATAAGCCGACGGAGAAATGCCCATCCAGGAAGGACAACAGAACATGAAAAATTCAAAAGCCCTATAAGGGACTGTAATTCTTGTAGAGTAACCTTCCGAGTCAGAAATGCTGAAAGTAAATTAGCACACCGCAGCACCTTGTCTGAGGGGAGATGGGCCTCAGAGCGGATGGTATCACGTTCAACACCGGCAAATGACAAAACCACCGCTGGACCTACAGTTTTTCCAGGGACATAGGTATACCCAAATAGTCACACAAGTCCAAAAAACAAGAAAGCTGACTGGAACACAGACCTAGTGGGAGCAACGATGAGAAAATCATCCAAGAGATGAATCATGAAAGGTATGTTTTACATGAGCTAGCACAGCCCATGACCATACAACGATCTTAGTGAAATAGTCCACGCCAACGCATTGCGAGAAGGTGGTAATCTTCAGGCCGAATAGGAATTATACAGAAAGCACTCTTGATATCGGTTTTGGCCAAGAACCTACCTACCCCAGACCGAGTTATCAGCCGAACAGCATCATCAACGCGAGTGTAAGTGACACTAGTATGTTCTGGGGGAATATAATCATTCACAGAAGCACCTGAGGGATACGACAAGTGCTGTATAAGGCGGAACTCCCCGGGGGATTTCTTAGGAACATGGAGGACTAGGAAAGGGGCCAGCAAGGCACCCTGAGGACAATTCTTTCTCAATATATTGGTCTATTACCTCAGGATGCTGGTGGGCCGATAACAAATTAGGGGCCATCATGGCATTTCCAGGACCATCACAATGTTTGGGAAAACCGCTTTGAAAACCACAAAGCAAAAATTGAGTCTCGCTAATCGAGTATCCTGTGAGTAGTGGAGCTAACCTATTTAGCCTGACTGGAGTTGGTAGGTTGGGATTTGGCAGCGACAGAGGTGGAGCTGGGTGGTGCACTGGGGGGACGAAAATTACATTTGAAGCTCGGATGCAGCTGATGACACTCATGGCACTCATGCTTGAAATTACAACCAGCACAAGTACCACCACGATGGAACTTTCGGCAGTAACCATGGGGGATGAAAACAGGGTTAGCCCCCCCCCCCCATTTGATGGCGTGGGTGGTTTTGTGGTTGATAGATTCTGGCAGGCTGGCAGGCTGTGGTTTTCTTTAAATAGCGGAAATTAGTGTCATAATACCGTTAGTTGGCCCCCCTCACTGCCAAATCGTGAACTACCTCACCATACTTCACGAGGGCACCCCACAAAAATATGAAAGGCAGACGTCCAAGTATCTATGGAGGTCAGGAGCGTTGCGTTGTTAGTGGCCTTAGGGTGGGAAGGCCTGGGGAACCAGAGGCTGCCGATGTGGTGACAGACAAATGGTACTGTGGCTCCGGCTTTAAGTTTAGCAGGGACTCGGCAATCAATGGAAAGACTTGTGGGGGTAAAAACATCCCTGGGCCTGTCTTGTCCTCGAGCCGGAGCCCCCAGCCCCAAAGGCTCACCTGAAAGATTGTGGAGGACAGATGCCACCAACCCCTCTACGGTGGCATCTGCCCCCGCGGTTGCCCTCAGTGGTGCAGCAAGAGCCCCATCATTGGATAGTTGAAGGGAGGTGGAGCAGCCCAGGGCGCCGAAATACCGGCAGCCACCACACCGTTTGTTGAAAAGGGTCTACAGCACCTGGTGGGGTCACTGCTTGAGTGATGTCCCGAATGAGGGAGCTGCTATCCAGGATGGAGTTAGAGTGGGTTGTCGTTACAGATGGTGTGGTGTGGGCTGAATTGTGGTTGAAGCTGCTCACTATTACAGATGTGGCGGTGGAAGACACAGCTGCAGCATCTAAAGAAGTGGCAGGATTGAGGTGTAATTCCTGGTTTATTAATCGGGCCGGAGTCCGGATGTTCCTCTGGCTGCGACGCATGGCCGGTGGGGCGGGGCGTGTAGCCTGGTGACAAGTTCTGGCTGCACAAGGCATCCTAGGATAAACAAAAAGAACCAGACAAGCGAGCCCCCACGAAGATGGCTGGTTTGTAGGTTAAGCTGTTGTGTGTAACACACACAAAAAAGCAAAGACAATTACAACACGAGCGCAGCAGGGTGGCATGGCAGACTATACAAACACAGTGTCGCCACATAGTGCAACCCCATGAAGCTGCAAAATAAAGAGGGCCATAAATGAGCAGAAACAGAGTAAAATCGAGGTCTGCTCCAGGCTAACAAAGAAAAAGAAAGTAGGCCATAAATGAGCATGAAGCCAGAAAGTAAATTAAAACAAAGTAACGTGCTAATTCTGTCCAGGCCAACAAATAAGGAATCTGGCTTTAAGCAGGCAATAAAGTAGCATAAACAAATGGCTCAGTGTGCTCCAGGCCAACTCCAAAGGCTAAAACAAAATTGAAAGAAAAATAATTCTGCTAAGGCTGCTCCAGGCCAACAAATCAAGTATAATACAGGCCATAAATGAGCATAAATAAAAACAAAAAAGGTCCACTCCAGGCCAACATGCACAGAAATGCCCTGCAAACGTAGGAGGCTATAAATGAGCGTTAACCATGTGACATGAACACAGCTAAGTGGGCGCCAGGCCAACAATGATGAAATAATCAATACTCTAGGCTTACATTATTACAGTAGAAGCACCAAGGAAGGTATTAAGAGCCCATAACCCGCGTAAAAAATTTTAAGATGAAAGGGGCAAAGCCTTTAAAAGTGCACCACAATAGCTCCGGTACAGCTTGTATTGGCCATGTGGATTCAAATGAAGACCATCTGGCATCAAATGGCGCGATCTAGCGACTCCAGCTCCTCGTGATGCCAGACAAAAGTGAAAGGAGTATCATCCAGCAACACAGAAAGGTACTGGTTAAGTTTCAGGGCCAAAAGATTGAAACCAGCGAAGGGCAAGCCTGACTCGTGAATCCTACCAGGTATCACTAAACAAACACCCACCAATTTTATACCTAAAGAGAAATGTAAATATTCGACAAGATCATGAATGTCAGAGCCCACAATTTCGGGTGAAATAAAACCCAACTCGTTCGTGCCGATTTCCAAAAGCATAGCATCCGACGACAGATCGGGTACTCTCTGGGAAATAATGCGGCGAAGCTGACCAATGCGAAGCCTGCTGACGCCATGCAATAAAACCTCCATGCTTCGATATAGCCCAAAATCAATGGAAGCCCGAGAGTCAAAATTCGGACTATGGGAGCACTAACCAATCGTGGACAAAGGAGCTCCAGTGCATGCCATCAGTGCACAGAAGGGTCCAGAAATAAGTGGTACAACAAGCATACCCGCTGCTTTGCGTGCTCTCAGATGAACAATAACTTTGTCAACTAAACAATCTGGTGGCACCAGCCAATTGTTATCAAACCCCCAATCTTGTGTAAAGGCGTCTGCTGCCTCAGCGCCAGGCTGGAAGAACCTAGTATTAAAGCGAGCAAGTTTAGCGTTATAGTTCTATGCAAACCTGTCAACTGAATGCAGTCCCCATTTAGAACCTAACATTGCAAAAACTCCATCATTTAAAGAATAATCATCGAAATCTATAATTCTGCTCAAGTAATCAGCCTTTACATTGATATCTCTAGGGATCCATTTCATCTCCACGGAAATATTTAGAGACAGACACGTGGTAAAGAAAGCTAATGCCAAAGTCTGCAAATCTTTGACTTTACTGCCCTGATTAACTATGGTCACAACATTGGCATTATCAGTGAACCAAGCGACCTGCTGTCCGCTCAATTCTTTAGAAACTTTCCAAAGCTAACTGAACAGCCTTTAGTTCCCTCCAAGTGGAACTCTTTGCGCTTTCCTCTGGAGACTAATTTTGTTGAAAAAGCTTACCCTCGCTCTGTACGAAGGAACCACATGCACAATCGGAGGGGCCAGAATAAACTATCTTTGTAGGTTTGGTCTCCGTAACCCAAGATGGTCAGCCGTTTAGAAAATGGACATTGTGCTTCCAAAACAAAATCTCTTGCATTGCAAGGTCAGTTAGTTTTACTTTGGAGTACCATGACACCTTACCATTCAGGACCTCATACAATGATCTAGTTATGATACACGTAACATTCCCGACAAAAACTGCTAACGAAATAATCATTAACGAAGCTAAATCTTTGGCCTTAACTTCACGAGATTTACATTGAAGCATAGAATTAATGAGACTATTAAGTTTCGTCATCCTCTGATTAGTTGCCAAACAATTCCTTGCTTTGTATCCAATACAACACCCAGCCAGGTAATAACCTATGAGGTTTCCCACTGGGACTTATCTTCGTTAATCAAGAAGCCAAATCGAAGCAAATCACAATGCACTTTCAAACTGTTGATTTTAGCCGTGATGCCCTTTGTGCCTCCGCCCAATCCATCTTCAAGAAAAACAACGATAGGGATTCTATTACACCTCCGTTCTTTCACTAAGGGTTGAACAATTTGTGAATTAATAAGGGGCGGACGATAACCCAAGAGCCAAAACTGTGAATTGGAAATATTGAATTTTACCGTCCCCAAAATCCCATCCCAATCCCAGGTAAAACATTTCCTATGAGGGGGAAATATTTCGACATGGTGGTAGGCCGATTTAAGGTCAAATTTAAATAAAGAAAATCCCTGTGATAACTTTCAGATCCTCACATTTAAATTTCTGTTTGAAAACATACATATTGATGTGTCTCAGATCTAAAATTAACCTCTTCTTTCGTGACAATTGCACCAATACTGACAAAGGGTTAACTATCTCGGGAACAGAATTGAGAGGTTACACGCATTTATTATCAAGAAGTTCTTTAATTGCGTCTGATACAAAAACCGGAATGAATTGTTAGCCGTGATCTTGGGAGGGGGAAGAGAAATAAAGGGAATTTTTTAACCTTCACGAATAATGGACAAAACAAATCCGGGGGACACCGAGTTTTTCCCATTCGGAAAGATGCTTAGATAATCTACCTCTAACACAGGATATTGCTTTCGAGTGAAAATCAAATTTGCAAGGTCCCGATGAACAGATTTTCAGGGAGCATGGATCTATACACTCATCGGGAAAATCTTTTGAATTCTCATAATCTAAGAAATAATTAGAGAACAAGAAATCGTCTACACCTTGCTGTGATTGCTGCTCCACTAGTCATCTGGTACTCCCGGCTCCTCACAACGCCGTCGGGCATTTTGCCCTCCAGTGGCCTGGCTTTCTGCATTGATAGCAAAACCCCGGCTTCACTTGAGTCTTGTAGCATGCGTCCAATGTCGGTATTTGCCTCAGAACCAGAATACGCTCCTTGAACTGCTTCGAGTTAGACTCAATAATGAATGGATTTTTTCTAGTAGCAGCTCCAACAGCTGTTTTGGTGACTCTGGCTGATGCTTGCTTAGCGTGGGCCTTGGCTCTCAGCTCCGCCTTGTACAGCTTTTTTTTTTCATCCTCTGAATCGTCTGCAATCTTGCTTTCCTTGTATTCATGAACTGTTACCCAGCTGAATTCCAATTTATCAGCGAGAAGAATGTGCTTTTGTCTTTCTTTAAACAAAGTCTCACCTTTCTCCAGACAATTTTTAACTTTCTGCAAACCGTCAGATTGGACGGACGATTTGGCCGATTTGACATCCTGCAACTTAGTGTTAAAGCGGAATTGGTCCTTGTTTGCTTTTTTCTTGAACCAAGGAGGTTCGTCGAGCTTGAGTTTCTTGATTTCCCTGATTTGTGAGTCGGCGGATTCTGTTTGCGACCTATTAAGCTCGGTCAACGACTCTTTTGGCATGTCCTTCATTGAGTCTTGCAAAACCTAGTTGTTCTTTTGGACCGTGCGTTGGACTATTTTGGCAACGTGGTCCTCGCTGAGGGTCGTCATTTGTAATCGGGATAAAGATAAAATTTGAAAACAACTAAAGCTGAGTGGTGCAGGCCTAGAATGACTAACCACGTGCAATACTTTGTTTATAACGAAGTAAAGTACCCACAGTGCAGTACAACAATAGTGACCAGCCCCTGCCCTGCTGTTCCCGTGCCGTCGAAATATTAATTTCTGTCTAATTCGTTGCCTACATTACTCAAACGCCAGAAATTACATTTGTTGGTTTAACTTTTGATTGGCTGAGAATTAGTGGCGCGAGTTTTTAAGCCAATCACAAAGCAAAGTAATGCAAAACCAAAGCAAACGTTAATTATTTTTGACACTCGAGTTAAAACTACTCTAGTTGTAAGAAATGTATTATGTCGTTATACTAGTAAAAGCGAATCAATCCAGTAATAATTATTAATCAATAATCGAAACTATAACAAAATTCTTGAATGTGAGTTATCAGCATCCTGATTTGACCAGTAATAGGACAGCTTGTAATTGGACATAATGCGTATCCATATTTTTTTGATTCGTTTAATATGTTGTTCCAGAAAATATCCATACCCCTCCCACAGAAGGCTTTTTGGTTTGAATCCCCCCGCCCCTCTGGAAATTCCAGTTAAGCCCCATACTTTCCTTTAAAAATTTTGGCTGTTGAGGCCCCCACCCTCTTGGAATTTCCAATGACCTTCCATGGGGTGGGTATGGATATTTTCTGGAAGTGCACAATAACGCATTCAAAATTTTAACTGTTTTCTTATAGACATCATCTGGAGCACAGTTTTCCCAAAGGGGTAAAGGAAAATGTCCACAATGTCAGACTCTTTTCACCAATTGTTACAAACCTCAGTGCCAGTGTGGTTTTTTTTGTGTGGGTGTTTGTTCCTAAACATCCCAAGAGACCCAAATTGGAGATTCCAGTATGCACTTCAGTGGTTCGTGGATCATGGAATGTCTTTTGTTCATCATCAGAGCGGTAAACTCTGATATGCCTATCGATATATTAACAGAACAAATGTCGGAAAAAATCAAATGCCCCGAGCTGGATTCGAACCCACGACACCCCAGTCTCATGGAACAAATGTTCATCATCAGAGAGGTAAACTCTGATATGCCTATCTATATATTAACAGAACAAATGTCAGAAAAAATCAAATGCCCCGAGCGGGATTCGAACCCACGACACCCCGATCTCATAGAAGGTGCTCTAACCACTGAGCTACCGAGGCAACCACAGTGGAGTGAGTCGAATATTTGCTACAATGTAAGTTGTATTTTCTATCGTTTAGGCTTGTTTTTTATTCGGTTTGTAATTTTGTTTTTTTGTGTTACAGTTTCAACCTTACTACTCACTACGTAATATATAGATAGGCATATCAGAGTTTACCTCTCTGATGATACATACATACATACTTTATTGTTACCTCCCCAATGGGGCTTTTCAGGAACAATTACTTAAATTACTAAGTTACTAATAACTATACAATCAAAATTAATCAAATTTAAGAAACATTTACAACATTATCTAAACTTTGTAGTCGCCAAAATACTAAAAATGAATAAAATTTAGGGAGTATTTACAAAATTGTATAAAAGCTTATTCTTTAAGATACGTTTAAAAACTTGAACTGAACAGCTTGATTTTAAAAAGGGATCTAAATTGTTCCAAAGTCCAATAGTTCTGTAATAAAATGTTCTTTGTCCTGAGGCTGTTTTAAAAAGAGGTATATCAAGCTTTTGGCCACTCCTGGTTGTACGCTTGGTAACTTGCTCGCGAGTAATGAATTGTGACGACAGATATTTGGGGGCGTGTCCGGAAATGCATTTAAAAGCCATGATAGCTTGGCGATAGTACAATTGGTCCTTAACGGGTAACCAAGACAAACTTTTTAAGTGGGGAGTTACATGATCGTACTTTCTCGCGCCACTAACGATTCGACATGCATAGTTCTGCACAGCCTGCAATTTCCTTATATTTTTCTCTGTGGTATTTGCCCAGACGTTCGAGCAGTAATACAACTTACTGAAAACCAAGGCATTTATCACGGTTAACAACGACGTTCTGTCAAGACAATGTTTGACACGGCTAATTTGCGCGAGGCGTGCGATACATTCCGATACTGTGGTCTTAATATGATCATCAAAAGTCAAGTTCGAATCCAAAATCACGCCGAGATCTTTGGCTGATTGTACAGGGGAGATGTCTTTTCCCAACAAAGACAAACGAAAATCATGGAGCTTCGAAGTCATCTGTCGGCTCCCGAAAACAATTAATTTCGTCTTGTCTGGATTTAGTAATAGCCGATTTCTGAAGCACCAGTTGCGCACACCGAGGAGGTCTTCGTTCATCTCCTCAACAATCCGTCGGGTGTCTTGTGAATGAAAAGAAACAAACAATTTTGTATCATCTACATAGCATTCAGTAGAGCAATTCCGTGGAGCTTCCGGTAGATCATTAACGTATATACTAAATAACAAGGGGCCTAGGATGCTACCCTGGGGTACTCCATATTCAATTGGTAGTGGATTGGAAACAGTGGAGTGAATTCGTACAACTTGATATCTATTTGTGAGATAACTGTTAAACCATTGTAGCACACTAGTTGAGGCGCCAACGTCTTGTAGTTTTCGTAACAGTATTTGGTGGTCGACACTATCAAACGCTTTGCTCATATCTAGGAGAACACAGGCAGTTAATTTCTTTTTATCTATTCCCTTAAGAAATGTATCGGTCGTGCGAAGTAATGATGTTTCAGTAGAGTGCCATTTTTTGCTTCCATTTTGTTTTGTCGTCAACCTCTTCTTTGTTGTCAAATAGGTGACAAACTGATTATAAGCGACTCTTTCGCAGACCTTTGACAACACAGGTAGTAGCGAAATTGGTCTATTATTGTTAGGAAGTTCGTGATTGCCTTGTTTGGGAATAGGTGTGATTTCGGCTGTTTTCCAGATCCCTGGGAATGTTGAAGAAGAAAGAGAAGCATTGATGATTGATGTAACAAAAGGGAGTATAATCGGCAGGCAGTCCTTAATGACTCGAGTTGGCACTTGATGAACATTTGTTCGAAATATGCCGTATTACGTACATTTGTAATGGTCTATAACATCAGGGTCCGATGAACAGTGCGTCTCGACGACCCCCAGAAGTAATTCCCAGTCCGAGAGGCCTGGGAGCAAATGTCTGGTAATCAATGTTTCCTTTGTAGCAAATATTCGACTCACTCCACTGTGGTTGCCTCGGTAGCTCAGTGGTTAGAGCACCTTCCATAAGATCGGGGTGTTGTGGGTTCGAATCCCGCTCGGCTTTTGATTTTTTCTGACATTTGTTCTGTTAATATATAGATAGGCATATCAGAGTTTACCTCTCTGATGATGAATATTCGTTCGAAAAATGCCGTATTATGTACGGAATGTCTTTTCTTGTAGAACTAGTTCCTATGATGACCGTTGCCTAGTCATCGAGGATCAAAGACCACCAAACTTGCAAGCAAAACCGTGCAATTATGATAAACAGTAACTGCTCGGACAAGTTCATTTGCCCTCACATTCAGAGCACTCAATTAGCTGCAAGCCCTGCAAATTCCTACTTGAGCATACTTAATTTGCAGGATTACAAATGTAGCGAAACTGTCAAGAGTGAGTTACAGATGCTACAAAATGCCCTGGTGATCTTCCTTTAGCTGGTGAAGTTTCACCCACAATGTTTTGTGTGTTTGTTCAAATGACCTCGCACAATCCTGCTGGATACTGTCATGTGCAGGTAAAAGATAAATCTCTCAGATGCTGTTCCAAAGACTGCAAGACATTCATTGCAAGGGCCAAACAGCACAAGGCAGGAAATCTATGCTCGCATTTGCATATATTATTCAGCCTGGGTCTTGTTCAAGTTGACAATGTCACAGAAGCGGTTGATCCTTTGTCAAATTCAGTAGTCAGTAATTATTTCCCCATCATTAACAGAAGCAGGACCAGCTACCCACGGAATTCCAGCAGAAGTGGGACCTGCTAACCAAGGAATTTCAACCGAAGCGGGACCAGCTACCCAAGAATCTTCAAAAGAAGCGGGACCAGCTACCCAAACATTTGAAGACGCCACTAGTCTAAGTCTCCCACTAGATTCTGTCAGTCGCACCTCTATGCTTCAGCTCAACGTGAGGTCACTGCCATTGCACACCCCTTTTGCTGTCACCATAGAAACATACTCTTTGGATATTAATGGATGGCCTCTGTAGACTCCAAAGGGGATAACTGTCTTAAAACGACGATTTGTAAACCGAAAAATTCAATACTTGGCCTTTATTACACATAGTGAGTAGTAAGGTTGAAACTGTGACAAAAAAAACAAAATTACAAACCGAATAAAAAACAAGCCTAAACGATTAAAAACACAACTGACAAAAAACAGCGATGACTGAATACTTACATTGTAACGGCTACAAGAAGACTATTACCAAAGGTAGAGCTGATAAACTTCGTCCCACTGAGATTTTACTGCGCTCAGCGCGACGGCCAAAGGCTAAAATGCAAATATTGCTGAGAAACTACGCTATAAACCTGAAAGTAAATTGTGCGAAAACTAACCAAAAAACGAGAACAAAAGTACACTAATGAAAGATGATGAGAAACTATTAAATTAAACAGAAGCAAGTGATAACTGAAGATACGTAACAGAAGAAACAAAAAGAAAAGAATGCTGAAAAAAATTATAACATGCTAGATCCTACATACCAGCCCCCAAGTGCTAAGCACGTGCGAGGCACTTAAATGATAAAATTAATAGGGTCTAGGTGTTCATATTTCAAGTTGAAAACTATCCTTAGCAAAAAAAAAAAAAACCCGCAAAAGTCATCTATGTGCAAAGGTTAGGTTTCGAGAAGAAAACTAAGTTTGTCTTTCGGTCTCTCTTGAACTGCTGTCTTGACTTTCCTTTTGGCGTGTCGAACCAAACCATTTCTGTCAGGAAAGACTTCAACAGTCCTTCCGAGAGGCCACATGTTGCGGGGCAAATTTTCGGTGCTGAGAAGGACAGCATCTCCAACTGCAAGATTTCTACGTGGCCTAGTCCACTTCTGTCTACTTTTTCTCTTGACCATCTTTTCCAGAAGATGTCAGCAAGATATTGTGTTGTCTCCATCTATGACGGGACAGCAAATCACCCTTTCGGAACAACCCATGAGGCATCTGAGGCTCTGAACGTGGAAGAAGCAGATGCTTAGGCCTTAAAGGCTCTGGATCTTTAGAGTCACTTGAGACCGTCGTGATTGGGTGCCCGTTCATAATGCTCTATACTTCGCACAGAAGGGTGACCAGGCCCTCATCATCGGTAGTTTGCGTTTGAAGCAGGGTGCGAACTATTTTTCGAGTGGGACAAATGCAACGTTCCCAAACTCCTCCATGATGCAAGCCATACAGGGGACTAAAGATCCACTTCATACCCTTTTGCAATAAAGCTTCGTGGATTTTTGCGTGATTCCAGTTACTGATAGATTCATGAAGCTCTCTCTCACCACTTGTGAAATTCGTTCTGTTGTCTGATCGAATTTCTTTTACTTGGCCCTGTCTTGCTACAAATCTTCTTAATGCCATCAGAAAGGAATCGGTATCCAAGCTATATGCGACCTCTATGTGAACTGCGTGTCTGGCCAGGCACGTGAATATTACCCCATATCTTTTTACAAAACTTTGTGCACGACGCACTTGAAATGGACCAAAACAATCAGTACCGATCGATGTGAAGGGTGGCAGATCAGGGGTAAGGCGATCCACAGGAAGGTTAGCCATCTTCTGCTCACAAACTGGGCCCTGGCATTGCCGACAACTAACACACTTGGAAATGACTTTTCTACCAGCAGAGCTTGCATTGATGACCCAAAATTTTTCGCGCACTAGACGTACACGTAGTCTTTACCAGAGTGTCCGGAGATCAGGTGATAGTACTTGATTACAAGGTTGGTCACGTGATCGTTTTTGGGAAGTATAATTTGATGCTTAGCTTCAAAGGGTGTTGACGCAAGACAACCTCCCACTAACGCGCAACAGGCCATCAACTAAGATCGGGTCCAGACTCCGAAGACAACTGCTCTTTTTAACATGTGCTTCACTTGCAGGCTTGCCGAGTGACTTAATTTCTTCAGGAAAATGGTGCAGCTGAACATTCTTAAGGATCTCTAATTCAGCGGCTTCCATCTCGCTAACGGTAGTGAACTGCAACAATCTAGGCGGTGTGGACTTCGTCGGCTCTCCTAATTTCCTTCGCTTGCTCATTCTTCTCAAGTTGTCACGATATTTCATAAGCCAAGCAACTGACTTTCTTAGCCAATGCCATGAAGACGTTCTTTGAAAGTACTCAACCAAAGGACAGGCAGATTCGAACCCTGACATCATGCAAACTTTCTCGTCTGCTTTGACTTCCAGATCTCCAACTGGAACATCACCCAGCAACATGGGGGCCTTAGGCCATTCTTCTCCTGGTTTCCAAAGAAACTCCGACCCTATTAACCATCTTCAAGGCAAGGCTTCAGCAGACATTCCTCTTGAAACATGGTCACCAGGATTTGCAATTCCTTTTACACTGTACATGGCACCACTGGTGTGGAGTTGAACCATCTCAATTCATGGAAATATGATTCGCAACAAAAGTGTGAACGTGCTTGCTCTCATTCTTGACATAGCAAAGCACTGACATACTGTCCGTCCAGGATATAGACTGAGCACTAAGGGGTATATCAATCTCTCTCTTGAGCATCTTGTCTTGACGGACGGAAATGGTAGCAGCAGAGAGCTCAAAACGCATAATCGATATAGATTTCAGAGGTGCGACTTTCCAAAGAAGAACGAACAGTGTATCTTCCCTTGTTCATTGACCAGGCGCAGATAAGATATGGAACCATAGGCCACCTCTGAAGCATCAGAAAAATGGTGAAGTTGACTGGACTTCACTTGACCAAAGTCTGGTGTCCTCAAACAGTGATTAATCGCAAACAATGAAAGTTTTGGAAGATCCAATAACCAATTCTCCGAGCGTGAGTGTACTCGGATGGAATCTCGTCATCCCAACCCAGCTTGATGTGACAAAGATCTTGAAGAATTTGTCGCGCTGTTAGAATGAAGGGTGCAAGGAAACCCAAAGGGTCGAAAACGGTACTAGCCATGGACAGGATACCTCTGCGTGTTGGCGCCCGAGGCTTTATGCCAATGTTAAAGCCAAACGTGTCCAATTCCGTGCACCATTGGACCCCAAGAGCTCTTTGAACATGCAGCTTGTCCTTGCGTGCACCAAGCTTCTTAACCTCCTTTGATTGCTCCACTTCAGGAATCGTTTCAAGAACTTCGCGGCTATTGCTGAGCCACTTGGTCAGCCTGAAGCCACCTCGAGAAAGTAAACTTCTTAAACTGCTGACATGTGCGATAGCCTTGGACTCCGAAGGAAGGGACTTTAAGCAGTCATCAACATAGAAATTTCTCTTCAAAGTACTGATAACGTTAGAAGGGAAGCGTTCCTTATTGTCTTCCACTGATTTAAGTACCACAAAGTTCGCATGCCGGTGATGATATGGTGCCATCAAATGAACAACCATCTGGTATTCCTGCAGTTCATGTGCTAAATTGCCATCTTCCCACCAAAGAAATCATAGAAAGGAACTGTCACGGTCCGGGACTCTGACCTGGTAAAACATGGATTCGATATCTGCCATAACTGCTACTCTGTCTTCACGGAATCTTGTAATCACTCCAACAAGTGAGTTGGTAAGGTCTGGACCCTTGTACAGCATGCCATTGAGCGATTTCCCCATGAACATTGCTGACTTTCCCTCTTCGAGACTCCCTTGATCAGGGGGAACTTTACGAGCGTAACCCTTGGCCACAATGTCCTCCATGAAAGCTTTGTAACCTTCATACAGTTTGGGGTCTCTCTCCAGTTTTTTCTTCAGCCAGTTTGTAAGCTGCAAGGGCTGAGATTTGTTGTTAGGCACAAGGGCTTCGGGATTCTTGAATGGTAGCGAGGGTTGATAGTGACCATCTTTCAGCTCTGCAGTCTCCTGGGCGTTTTGCATGAAATGGCGTTCATCTTGTGATATCTCCGTTTTCTCATCATTGATGGATTCATTGAAGTCCCGGTTGTAAAAATCTTCTACCATCTGCTGCAGCTGGTTATCGACATTAACAAAGAAGCCTGAAGTCTGAGATCCATGGCAATGACGCATTAAAGGACCGTTAACAGCCCAACCAATGTGCGTACTTGAAGCGTAGGGACCACCATCTTCACTGTGTTTTATCTCTAGGGCAGATCGAGGGCTTCTGCTGCATCATTAGGAATTAGAAGGCCAATTTCAGCATCAACATAGAGTGAAATGAGGCCATTAATCGACATCATCCTGGGTAGGAATATTGTCTCTGCTGACGAGAACCTCGGGTCTGGTATACAACATTGGAAGACCATTACCAGAAATCCAAGTCATGTTTATTCCGAGATAATTTATTCATACGCACGCGATTCCTCAAAATGGCTTACCGGTTTACAAAACATTGTATGAGATTGTAATTTCGCTGGTGACAATAATGAGTAATTTCCGCACCTCAACTCTAAAAGATAAATGTTTTACAGATATTTCTGTGTTATTTTCTTACCTGCAAACGTTCACCAAATCGGCAAGCAAGCGCCACACAAATTCTCCATTTTCCTTGGGTAGTCACTAAACAGGCTCATGTTAAATTCAACTTGCCATTTGAACTTCATCTGAAGCAGTTTTCCCCATGTCCGAGTTGCTTAACTGGGAAGTAAGCTTTCCAAAACAGCCGCTTTTAAGCCATTCTGGGAAGGAAAAGTCCGGACAAAATTAACGTGGAAAAGGTGAAAATATGCAGAGAGTCAATTTAACAGTTTCCTGAGGGATGTTTTACCTTGAAAGTGGGCGAAGACAAGAAATAAAGTCCTTGTTTCTGGTGCTAACTGTCACATCCTCGATTCTTTTCTCGCCATTATTTTGCCTTAGCAACCAGGTTTTTTGAAAAAGGTCGCTGTTGCAAAGTACTGCTGTCGCCAAAAGGGGAAAAAGCGCGGAAAATTCAAGAAAAGAGTGAAAAACTTGGAAGGGCTTTAAAAAGTATTTGTTATAGTATTTGGTTAACCTACCCCAGTAGTGGATGGATTCCTGAAGACCTCAACTGCCATAGTTCTCAGCTCAGAATGATTCTTTGGTGATTTCTTTACACGGCTTAGCTGGTCACTAATAACATGGAAAAGGCAATTCCCATCAGAAGGAATATTCACTGGTCTAACTTCTAAATCTGAATTGGTTATGTTTTCCAGCAGCGCTTGCTCCTGTTCCAAGATTGCCCTCCTTTCTTCAATAGAAAGTTGGATTGCTGCGGCGATGACACTTTTTGAGAAGTCAGCTTGCAAACCCGTTTGTGAGCCTGTGGAGCAAATGATTTTTAAGAGCGACTTCCCACAAATATCGACCTAGCAGTGGCACAAGTGGAAAAATCGATTTCGCTCATATTTTGCTCATAGATAGGCCCTAGGGAGAAACTAAACGGGCTGTAATTAGTTTTTCCAAATACGGCTACCTTTCATGAAAATTCGAGAAAAACCGTTTTGCCCGAGTTGAGCTCAAAATCCACTTTCGACGAGAGGAAATTTTGCCAAAATTTGATCGGTTCGCATATCAAACTAGAACTAGATACAAAACTTCAAATAACATGTGTGGTTTTCCTAAGGCTTCTTGTACTGATTAACAAAGAAATTTGTAAAATCTAAGTTACTTTTATGCCCGAAACAGATTTACAAAAACAGGCTATAATTGTGAGTTTTTGCAACCAAATTTTAGCTCTAAAATATAGCAAATTTTGACTATGGGCGATAACTTAGAATCTCATAAAATGACTTTCTGTGGCTTATTTGTATACTGCTTTATTAGAATATGAAAGAAATGAGTCTGTACAACATGCGAGCCATGCGAGCCATTCTTGCGAGCCATGCGAGTCATACAAAATAACTGTCACGTCACGACAGATTTTTTTTAATGAAACTACGAAACTAATCTATGAGGGATTATTTATTTATTTATTTATTTATTTATTTATTTATTTACTGATTATAAAAGTAAAAGTGGCAGACGAAATCCTCTCTCTTTCATCTCTCTCGAGTTCCTTGTTTAGTTGTTTAATTTATTCCCTCAAATCATAAATTGGAAACCTAACGTCTTCCCTTGACCGACCATCCTTTCCTAAATCATTATGCTTAATAGTCTACGATGGCTGTCAGTTTCCTTGTGGCAAACTCGCGCTTTTGCCTGCCAAAAAAACCGTCATCTACGCAGGGTATTACATTTCGATTACAGTGAGAGCTGGATGGCGGATTTTTTTAAAGCCGTGATGCCAATATACAAATTCTCCTTCCGGTCTCTAAACGTTTCCTGTAGCCTGTGACTATTTTAGAGAACTCGTTTAAAATTCAAGACAATTTCTCTTTCGTGATCAGATCCTTTATTCTCACAACCTTGTTATGGGTGTGAACAAGTGTATTGATACTCTGGAGAGAAATTTGATGCTGACTGGTGGGACTTGAAGGGTCAAAACATCCGTACAATTTGTTAAACAAATTAGCGTCCCCAACTTTGCTTTCATGGCAAGGCTGTTTGCATGCCATTTAAGTCAAATTTTATTTTGTTAGAAACTTCACTAATTACATATGAACTTGCAGATTAATTTTCAATTTTGATTAATTTTTCAATTTTTCAATACATGCAGTTGGTCACTGAATTAGGTTAATATGAACCGCAATGAACTATATATATCAAGAAGTACAAGTGGTATTAAATCAGGCTATTCCAAGGCTAAGTCTCTGTTCTAGCGTTAAATCTGGGTCGAAACACAATGTCACTTTTAATAGATGGACAAAAAAGAATAATAACGGAATTTTTCAATAAAACAGCACTGTGAACTAATATTGCCTTGCATGACTCCCATGGCTCGCATGACTCGCTGGCTCGCAATTTGTGAAGACCCAAAAGAAATCCTTGGGCAAATCGTTTTAAGTGACCCGCAGGGCCTCGAGTTCAACCCCTATTTTGCCGAAAATATGGCTTTCGTATTGTAAACAATTGCGTGACACCGCAAGACACCGAGACTTACAAGAGCCTAAAGGAACACCAGCAAAATAATTTAGAGACAGAAATATGAGAATGTGTAGGTAGAATTTCGCTAGAGAGGCATTTCTTATCTTTTCGCTTTTTTCCTCTTGCTTCTCCATCTCAATTTTCCGATGCTTGTAACTATATGTTTGTTTGGCGACGGGGAGTTTGAGAAATGATAATCGGGATCGTCGTTGACCTGTGCTAAAAAGGAACTGCATGCCTCTGTCAATCAAAGGTGAACTTTCGGAAATCAATACAATTTGCCAGTAGTAAATATGTTTGTTTTTAATTATTTGTTTGCTAGACGAACGCAGATACTATAAATAAGAGTTGCGTGACCTATAGTATTGTGAGCCGGTCACCGGAAGTGTCACTGGAGAATGTCTGAAACACCCGCAGTTTACTTTCTTGATAACAGGAAAATTGCAGCTAAACACAATATCAGGGGTAGAATAAACATGACTATAGTACTTGATGACCTAGTTTCAATTTTAACTGATTTCAAAACGGTTTTTTTATGCGTTCAGCCTCCTGAGGAATGTTTTACTTAGTCTGAATAATGAATTTAAACTGATGTCATATTGGGCTCTTCGTCGATTAAGTTGCCATTTACATAATCATTTGAAGAACCTTACAATTTACCTGGTCGCTGACACCTGACCAAAAAAAAGGCACTGGCCAGTACTCAGTGTGTTAGCATTAAAAGTCAAGAAGAAGTAATTCTGGCACATTCTCTTGTGCATTTCAAAAGCTTGTGTAACGCAAAATTAACACATTTGTTCAGAATGGGACTGGCGCTAAAAAATTGAAACTGGAGAATGTCTGAAACGCCCGCAGTTCACTTTTATGTTCTTAACGGGATGTTTTAGACTGGGCTAGCTCATTGTGATAGGCAGGGAAAATTACAGCTTAACGCAATATCGGGGGTAAAATGAAAATTATTTTTGGTCAGTTTGATTAACTAGTGTCAATTTTAACTGATTTTAAAATCATAACATGCTTTTGATGCGTTGAGCCTTAGCCTCTTGCTTCCGCTTGAAGGATGTACCCACAAAAAAAGACACCCTGAAAGAAGCTTTTACTTAGTCCAAATAATGCTTCATGATCATTTACACTAGCATCATTTTAGGCTCTCTGTGGACTTTAGAAGTTACCGTTTGCGGATCTAGGATTTTTCAAGCTTAAACAGCCCCACAGATGGGAGGTGGCACCCCTCCTCCCCTTCCCCGCTGGATGCGCTCCTGCGTTAAATCATTAGCGTCTTATCCATTTACATGGTCGTTGACACCTAACCAAAAAAAGTTGGTGGCATAACATTTCTTTAACTGTAGTTTCTAAGCGATTTTTAGTCAAGAAAGAGCAATTCTGGCATATTTTCTGGCATATTTGCATTCTCACTGCTTATGGTAATGTAACAAAATCAAACACATGTTTTTGTTCGGGGTGGCAGTGGCACTGGTTGTGCAAGAAATGACAATTGGTTATGTGTGCTCAAATTTAGTGTTAGTTTTTGCATGATAACTCTCGAGTTAGGTAGCACTGTACATCTACACGTTTGTCCTCAAACCATCACTATTATCGTTGGGCAAACTGACAGTGTATGCCGCTGACCAATCCCGGCTTTTGCGCTGGCACCTCCTTTAGGAATTGCCTGAATATGCAAAACGAAAGTGCACTTTTGAGAGAACCTTGCGTTTTTTAGCCAAACCACTTTGAAAAATTTCAATGGTAAGTGACGACTACATTTGAGGGGTGTGGTTCCCAGAAGCACCACCCCGTCGTTGTAATCTTATTTCCAGAGGCTGTGTTGTTTTTGGACAACACCATGGAAGCTATAATGCCGGTTTTCTTTTGAAGCCATTCTTCCATGATTTACACTTAACCAGAGATAAACGTAACCAAGATTTCTCTCCTCTTTTTGTAAAGCGTTTTTTCCTCCTTATTTGAAGCAACAGTTGGAAGGTTTGCAAAATCAAGCTATGAGATAGAAAGAAATAGAAGTCTCCGAGAGTGCTTCGTTTGCAATAGGCCAAACAATAGCTCTAGTCGCCTTTGGGAACAAAACTCATTGTTTAAACAAGAACGGACTCTGAAAAAAGTCAGTTTCGCTTGCTTCCCTCATTTTAGTAAAGAGTTAAATCGAGCTATTGTCAACTTCCACTTCCAATGAGGGTTCGAGATTCCAGCGCTACTTTAACCAGAAGTTCTGAAGAATTTACAGGCGGCGCAGAGTCTCTCACCTTCCCTTCCCCCTATCCAGCAGTGAAAACAACGCCAGATATTAAACTATTTTAGTGCACCAATACTGACAAACGCTGACAATTCCCAAGTAATCACTAAGCTTTGTAACAGCGAAATAAACATTTCAACGCTTACCTTTACACAAGTTCTTTACGCTGCAAAGCTCATTTTTCCTAACAAGCACTACTTCAAAGAGAAAAGTGAAACAGACTTTTAACATTGGCCTTCGCTGACCTACTTTGCACAATTAGCAGTTCCTGTATGTAATGAATGTCATCATCTTGCAACTAACTTAGTATCAATAACATAAGAGATATAAAAAAATAGAGCGTATCAGCTAAGACCATGTAACGCTATCGATAGCAAGTTGTTGACAGGCAACTTGATGTAATACGGGTTTTGTTAAACGGTCACGAAAACGACAATTGTTTATATTTGTATTCTCCTACAATCTGCGTGCTTAACGTCCGATATGGCGCACTGTCTCGATCTGTCACCGTATTCCCTTTAAAAACAGTCGTTTTATAAACACGTCTGCAGTAATTCAAACGTATTTGGCAATACTACCCTAAGGTTTTCTGCGATCAAAGATGGAAAATTATATTCAACGTCAAAAGATCTTCAGTAAAGGTCATGTTATGTAGTTCGTGGTTTCCGGTGACCTGTTATGGACAATTTGCACTTCCGGTATGTAAGGAATTAAATGTATGTAAACATATATTATGGACGTCCAATATGGCACACTGTCACGATCTGTCGCCGCATTCCCTTTAAAAACTCGTTTTATAAACACGTCTGCAGCGATTCTAATCTATTTTGTCAATACTACCCTGAAGTTTTCTGCGATCTTAGATGGAAAACGAAATTCAACTTAAAAAGATCTTCAGTAAAGGTCATGATTGTTTATTCTAGTATGTCCGGTATTTGATAGATGGGATTTCCGACCTGATGAAATCTATGTGTTTACGTCATTATGACATCACACCCATTGTTCAAAAGGCCGCGCGAATTCAAGAAGACTAAGTAACTAACAGACACGACAAACGATGATGAAAAAAGGTCCATTTTACGCGACGGCGTCACGTGCATTACCGCACGTGCGCCGCCTAGGAAGGCCATTTGACACTCACTACAATTTGTCGAATGATAACAATGAGCAAACGAAAGCACATTTCTTTGCAAAAGTATTGTACACATATTTAGAAAATAAACCTTTTTCTAGCCAACACAAGTTACTTCCCAGATGTAATGCAAGTTACTCGGGTACGCGCTATTGCTTTGCTCACTGATTATTTGATAGGCCAGAGGGGAGGAGCCTGCGCAAGTGATCCATTTCGAGCCTACAAATGAGGTGAGCTAAGCCTAAGGAGCTGAAGAGATGGGTTTGGGTTGTGAATCGTACTCTTTTAAGCCGCAGTAATGGTGATGGTTTGAGAATAGTAGCAGAGAAGTAAAATGCTATCTTTCTCGGCTACGATGTGTAGAAAAATATACCGAGGCAGTACCTCGTGGTAAGGAGTGAATTAAGTTCTTAGTTATGGCACATGCACACGAAATGCTCGACGAATCCCTAATGCATTCTCGTCTGTTGCTTTAACTTTCTCTCGCAGGAGAATACAGAAACAATATTACTGTTGCTGCTTTGCTTCAATTATCCTATTACTTTGGGTGCTATAATGAACCCTCTTGTGGTCACCCATGTCATAAACGCACTGCAGACCAAATTGTCATTTAGTGTAATAATTACTAGCGCCAGTCCCATTCTGAACAAATGTGTCAACTTTGTGTTACACAAGCTTTTAAAATGCAAAAGAAAATGTGCCAGAACTACTTCTTCTCGACTTTTATTGCTAAGAAACTGAGGAGTGGCCAATGCCTTTGGTTTTGTTTTGGTCAGGTGTCAGCGACCTTGACATCAGTTTAAATTGGCATGAAGCCCCGGGGGGGGGGACTACCCTAAGGGATACCAATCTGGGCGTGGCTCAGGCTTTATTTGAGCCCTAAAGGAGACTGGCTAAAACAGACAACCAAAGTAAGAGCTATAGTGATTTAAATTGCGCTAAAGATGTTTACATCGAATGCTGTATTCTATTATTCGATTTTAGAAGCATTGTTATTCGATTGTCATAAATCTTTAGTTTTCGTTCATAGTCTACCCTAAGCGATATCTGTATGAGTAAAAATATTGGCTTTCTGTCGTGAACACCTTAGGGACGGACCATTAGATATAACTGAAGGGGGGTTAAAAATGTTCGGTGTAGGAATTTTTTTTAAGGCCTACTTGTCTGTAGGAATTTTTTTCTGGGACACAAGCTTTACACGATTTTTTTTTTCGCCTACCGATACATCTTTTTTTTTGTTTGCAACACATCTAACATTTACGCAAGAATTATCATTAATATCATTATTACTTTATTACTTCATTTCTCAGATATGTTCTCTGGATTAAACGTCATTTAATTAAAGTCTAAGTCATAACTTTGTTATAAAAAAGACGAGGATTGTGACACATAACATTACCGTTATTGTAGAATCATGTATAACATTAACAACTAACTTTCGTTTTGTCGTGTGTCTGTTTAGTAATAGATCACAGAAGATGTCAAAATGTGGTATTGACGAACACTGAAAAAGTCGCATAAAATGCTGCAGGCGTCACACGTTTGACATATGTTTTGTGATCAATTACAGAAAAGATCGGCACAAGGCAAAAAGGTATCTATTTATATTGTGCAACTAACAGAAAAGAAAATCAAACTTGCCTTGTAGCGATTGACCTGTCGAAGCTTGTTCCAGTTTAGGCATTTTCCAAGTCCCCAGTGCTACTTTTAGTTTTGGCTTATTCTTTTCTGCTTTGTTTTCACTTGTTATAAACCCTTTCATTTAAACTTTTTTTTTCAACAACTTCACTTGCGTCTCGTAATGATGGCGATGGCTTTGGAGATTTTGTCCAGTTTAGGGAATTTTAAAGTCACAAAAAAACAGTTCGTTTTGGTATTATGTTTTCCTTTATACTTGTAAACAGCTTCTGCTACTAAACAGTTTTCAAGGCCTTCCCTTTGCTGCATCCGAAATATGAACCTCACAAACGTTTTCAAAACTGAGCTCAATGTTTTACTCTAATAGGTCTTAGGCAACGACCAATCACAGAAGGTGTAGCATTTTAGTATATTGTGTATAAGAAAATGACGATAAGAAAAGTCCTGTATGACTTATTATTTTAAAAAGCGTAGTTAAAAAGCAAAGTAAACAGAATGGAACAAACGAAATCCGTGCGGTGTGGAAGGCTGTCCTCCTGTACACTTCACCAGACCTGTTCCCACCTTTTGTCGTTCCCATAGCCCATCATAGAAGTACCAGTCACCCTTTATCTTGACAGCACCACGATAATGGCCGCTGGGCTTCTAAAACGTTAACCCACCCAAGGAATATCTGAGGTTGATAACAAAAATTATTTTATGCATTATTACTGTGTAATATTCTTTTTTTGTAAATTTAAATGAACGAAAATCCCCTCAAAATGCAAACAATGTGAACAAATCGAGCAAAATACAAATGCATACCTTCGCTTCTAAGATGGACTTGAACAGGGAGCTGACAAACATCATTAATGATGCCCTGTCGAGCAAAAACGTCCAATGATAAGAATAAAAAGGGGGGCTCTCCATTCACAAAGCTTCTGTTAGAGCAATGCCTCTTTCCATTACAATGTGCTTGTGGAACCTGACTAGTATAAAAGAAAACAGCAGCAATGTTAATTATATATAAAATGAATGTAATTTGAATGGCCCATATAACCTGATGCTTTACACAAGCTTATGGACAAGAAAACATCTGTATCTTACATGAATCTTCCAGTATGATCTTGACTTGTAATAAATCCCCAGTAGATGTCTGCACCTGGAAGAATTGGGGTGGAGAGAGCTCTTCCACAGGTTGTTGTCTCTTGACTTTGATCCATCCACTCTTGCAAACCTCTCTGGATGAATGCTGGTGGTGGAGTGCCAATTGGGCTGAAAAGGTGAAGAGGAGAATGTAATTGATTTAACATCTATAGACATTCACCCAGTTTTAATTTAACAGTTGTAAATAACTTTATCGTGTTTTTATCTGACCTTTTCATTGTGTTAACATTTAAGACCATCTTGGCTTTCGGTAGGTCCTATTCTGGCAAGACACCTGAAATATCTGGATGTGCCTGACCGTACTGTAAAATGTAACAGGTTAATTGCAGTTTGGTACATATACGTATTGAAGAAATATTCACCTGAGTGCAATCCGTTTTGTGTGCATATCCAAGGTTGACCTAGGGCAATTTTGCGAGCAACAATGACTCTGGAAAGTTGTATGCAATGAGGCTTCCAGGCGAGACACAAAGAGGTCATCCTCATTTCCCCAAACATCGACTGTAACTTGATTTGCAAAGTCAAACCGTCCAGTAAACTGCTGGAGCCAACGAAATTTGCCATCTCCAAACTTCCCTTGATCAAACAGACGGAATACTTTGATCATAGTGCTGGCATAAGGATCAAGAGATTGGGTCAACTCTTGGTTAAATAAATTGTCTGTCTTCCAAAATGCATGCGTTATTACTAGAAAATTGTCAATTGGGCAAGTATTTATCACGTTCCTCAATCCAAGGAGAGGCAAGAATACTGTTCCATCCCAAGGAGGAACTTGGAAACAGCTGATCACATTTCCTGCTGTTGGAGCTACATGTACAGTTGGGGGTAAGCTCATTTCTATTACAGCACTATGTGGAGGTGATGTAGCTGAGGGTTTCGAATTCTGATAGAAATGTTTTTTAATGGCATTGATTTTTTCTCTTTTGTGAAACCCTTCTTTCCTTTAAATACAGGTCCAACTGGGAAATTTATAGCTTCTGCAGGGTATTCTCAGATACACCTATTTCAATTAAGGTTGCTCCCGTGATCCATGATGCATGTTTCGTAGCCTGCGGTGCACTTTGGTAGACCCTTTTTGTAAGCGGGAAGTTCAAGCCTGTTTAAGCCAAAGGGAATAGTGGAGACCATTAACATTTGCTTGAAAGTGTTAAAAAACAATAAGAAAGCTGTTAAAGATAGCTTTCAGCTCAAACAGGTGCGCAAATTCTCAAGTGCGAGCGAGCTCAAGAATTTCATTTTAACATCTCATAGTGAGAAATTCGAAGCGGCCACGTTTGACAACCTTGAAATCGGGTTTTACGGCCCTCCAAGAGGGACGCGCTTTGCCATTAATGATGAAACCACCCTGGCTGAGGCGTATTCAACAGAGAAACAACAGTGGGTAGTGATATGGGCATGGAGCCCCCCTGGTGAAGTAACCAACAAACAAAGTCATCGTCAGACTTTCAAAGCGGCCAGCGCGGCTTCTATCAACACAGCCAAAAGATTTTGCCTATCAAGTAAGTCAGTCACGAACGTATTTTCTATTAAACGGATTTTTCCGTCCGATCGTACTGCTAATTCATTTTCAAAGGATTTTTATTTATTTGTATGCCTTTTGTATGTTTAGGTCAAGAAGACGACGGGGAAGTGCATAAATTTGCATATTACCACGGAGCAAAACATGGACTCAAATCGAGGTCGTAAAAAAGCGGCCTCGGCTTTAGTGTTTTGAAATATTTTGTGGTAACCTTCTGCTGACATAATTAGCGTGTGCTGTCTAGGTTTCTGATTGAAAAATTTTGTGGTTTCTGAAAATGGTGTATTATTGGTGTTGCATCGAGAAATAGTAATCAACAGGTCTGGTTAATCCGCTACGCATTTGTTTCAGGTGCAATGAACTTACCCATTACAACGATCGAGCATGGATTGATCCCGTTAAAGGGACTGACATTAGGAGCTAAGTGGTCATGAACAAAATACAAGAAGACATCACTGTTAGCATTTCCGCGATAGATACCTACATCTAAGAGGCCTGCTGTAGATGCCATCGGAATGGCTGAAATGCGCAGACCCCAGTTAAGATGAGGCCGCATTACCTCCGCCCGCATTCCCTGAAAACTTCGGCCGTAGTTTCTGCTGATCCGCTTGTCCTATGAATCAGCCAAACATGATTCATCAAATGCATGCAACTTTCATTTTCTTAGGGATAGAATTTAAATTTGAAATTTTAATTATATTTCAAAAAGGAGCACATAAAGGGTTGCGAGCGCACTTCTATTTCAGTTTCATTAACAAAAAAAATGCACTAAGCTTAATTGCAAGACTAAGCAGAAGAAGCAAAGTACAGTAAGGGGAATGATTATTTACATGTAGCAAGCCTTTAAGCCTTTCTTCACAGTTAGGCTTCTTAAAACCATGATCATGGTTTTTTTACTTACAAGTCTTATCCTCCCTTGCCTCCTGCAGGCCATCCTGTGATCATCTGTCTTTTTATTAATTTTTCTTCTGTTTGCATCCAAAAGGGACTTGTAATAGATATCACAACATTCTGTGTAGGAAAACAACAATATCATTCACTGGCAGTTGTAGTGACATGACATAACTTCCATTCATCACATAATTATTTGATTTCAATATCCTTGTTGACTGTTAGTGATTCAAACTCTTGGTAAATTGAAGCTTACAATGCAACTCAAACCAAAATTGATTTCCCTTGGAATTGCTTCATGCAGGCACTGTAATTTTATCCTCAATAGCTGGAACCCTCAATATCTTAAGCCTCCCACCAACCCTTAGTGATTATGTATCCCTTCAAGTCAGTTTCTTAATAATGCTACCCGCCATAAGCTGATCCTCATTTGTGAAAGTGTAAAGAGACAAAAAAATACTCCTTAAAATTAAATTTTTAGGGAGATCAAAATTTCCAAAAACTTGAGCAGCATGTATTTTTGAAGTGTCTAAGTGTTTTGTGTCAATTTGGTTTGTTTCTTAATGTTCAGTCACACAAGAAGTGTCAGTTCTTTCTGTGATAATACATGAGATATTTAGCAGGGTCTCCAGGAATCCCATCCCCTGATAACTTAAACTCACAATACATGTATCTCAAGCCTTTCTTAATTTGCCTTGAAGGCTCAAGTTATTAGGAGTCAACGTTCAAATAGTTTGCACCATAATCACAAGGTATTAAGCAGCACTATTTTCTTAAGCTGTTCAACATTGGCTTCTCTAGGAATTTTTCACTAAATTTCTCTCCTTTTTTACTAATCCAAGGGTGCTGATTGCAATTCAGATTATCACCGTTTTCATATGTTTACACACCTCTAAGTTGTGCACTTGTCCAGGGGCACTGCTCCTTCCCACCATAATCATGATAAATGGCTTCCACAACCCTTGAAAATACCACCTTGTTTTCTGAATTAGCCATCCTAGAGATGAAACATGTTCAAATTAATTGTCATAGTCTGACAAATACTTTACTGCCTGCCTTTTTAAGTTCCTAACAGAAGTCTAACCCTAGACCAACTACACACTCACTTGTTGGAAATGAATCCCTGGTCCAAGCCCAACCCCCATTAATTAAGCAAGAATTGCCTCTTCTCTAAAGCCAAAAAAGGCAGAACTCAGCACACATGTAAATCAAATTTAAATCAGTTGCTATTAAAAACTACTGTATAATACTTAAGATACTAACTTACCCTTGAGTAAAAACAAATCCTCTGAAATCTGGGTTTGCTTTCAGGCATTTGTACATCTTGCGAAAGTCACTCTAAAAAGTTGTCACAAGACAAAAACAAAAAAAAGTGGGGAAATTCATTAATATTTTGAAATTACACCTGTATGCAATGCGCATGTTCTTTACATTACAGCACCCAGTTGTTCAAACTGCCACAAGGAATTTTCATGAATCTCCTTTGAATAAGAGAAATGGGAACCTTGGTTAATTTTAATCCCAGGTTAGCGTTGACTTACCCTGGGTACCTGAGGTTTTTTCTCGCTAACGTCAGGAGAAATCGGCCAGAGGCCGAGCCGCGTCGGCCTTTGGCCGACGCAACGAGCGGCTTGCCGCGAGAAAAAAACCTCTGGGCCAGAGTGCTTTGATTTACTGTTCTCGTTGAACTTTGATCTTTTTCTATCAGGGGGGGGATAGAAGCGAGGCCTGGGACCGAGAAACGATGTTCTCACAACTTGCAAAGCGGTCCAGTCAAAACGTGGACAGCGGTGTTCGTCATAATAAATATTTTCGATCGACGATCAACTTATTTGAAATAGTTTTCAGAATTTATGTGTATTTTGTCGGGGGAAAGTAAGCGGTGAGCAGCTAATCTCTTATGGAACTTACTGTCAGTTTCGTACAAGAGAATATTCGATGGAAGCGACATCGATGAAGACGCTTCTATTTTCGCACTGTATTGTTTGTTGCAGTGGCGAGTGGATCAGCTGCGAGCTGTACGGCAGTCACGTTTCGCTTATTTATACTTGGAGAACAGGTTTGCGACAAACGTTTCAAAGTTGAATGCTAGAACTAGATAATTCAACGTAAATAAACTTCTCACCGAGAGAAAGCGCTTGAACTATTCAGGATTTTTTTTCTTGTACTCCGCGACGTAATTTTGGTCTTTGTCTATCGCTGAACTGATGCATGTCATAAATAAAAATACTGTCAATGTTTATTTTTACATCTCATTCTGTAACGAATTGATAGCATGAGATGAGATAGTTATGGCTGTACTCGGTTTGCATGTTTTCCTCCAGCGTGGTCTAAATAAATTGCAACGGGAAATGTGCCATAAAACATCGATGGAAATAAATTCAATCAAAACTGCTAAAACCTAATGCATGGAAACAATACCTACGCACAAAATACGACCTTTATTGTCAATAATCCAGTTATGTGTTAACAAGATCATTTCACAGTTCAGTACTTTGAACCCGATCCCACTTTTTAACCCAGCTTCAGAAAATTCTATCTCATTCTATACAGTTGATCAGCACAGACTGGATTGATCGAAGCGCTACTGTTCTACTTTGCGACTAAAAAAACTCCGAGAGTAAACTTTTGTCTTCATAAGAAGCAAAATGCACGAAAATATGATAAAAGTGTAAAATACGATCAATTCGTCAATTACCTAAACGAAGGAACAAAACCGAATCCGCCGCCTTTGGCCGCCATAATTTTTTCCCTTCAGCGTCCGAGTTCCGTTGGAACATGCAACATCTGCGCACGCGTAGGAAGCATGTCCGCTGACCAGAACCTCACAGATTGCTTTGCAAGTTGTGAGAACATCGTTTGGATTTCATTTAAGAGAATGTATGGGAAGTTGCTTCCCCCCCCCTGTTTTTCTATCCTATTACGTTCAAACCAATCACAGCGTATGTCTCGTGCTGTGATCAAATGCAATGGCACGTGAAGATATGACAGATCTGGGTTGATTACACGCTAGTGTTTGGGGTGTCAAATGGATCGCTTTAAAACGGCGTTCGCAAACAAAAACAACCCCGGACCGGTAAAAATTATTGTCCACATTTACTGGTACAAGTAAGTTGTATCGCCTTTAAATCGTCTCGATCAAAGGGGCAAAGCTGTCGCGATTGCACTTAGGAAAACTAGCACTAGTCGTGTTTGGGCTGTCATTTTACATCGTATCAATATTTTCATTGAGGACCGGATAAGCGCCTCGGGATTTGCGATGATGAAGGCGTACAGCTTTCCAGCGAGGGCACCATCTTTGTCGCCACCATCTCCTGATAAACAAGTACACGAAATGCCTCGTTGCTTCAACTCCTTCATATGGCACACAATGAGCGCATTAAGCGGGCAAACAAGTCACTATCGGGCTTTTGGAATAATCGCTGAATCCCACATAGTCCTGGAATGAGCTGGAATATTTAGAATTAAATAACCGATTTTCCGAAGCGGGTTGGCAATACTGCGGAAACATCCTTGCAGCAAATAAAATTAAAAATACCATCTCTTTGCTCAGAGCTTAACTCCTCTACACCATCAAACGTTTTTACTTCTGGCCCTCTCGAATGTTATGTCAAAACTACTTTGAATTCGCAATCCTCCATCACTACACAACTCACACGCGCACTACGCGAGCGATAAACCTGAAAAATTTCACAAATTAACTTAACTTAACTTAACTTTATTATTTCTATAGCGCAAAAATCCATGCATATATGATCTAATGCGCTTTACATAAATAGTTATCATAGTATTACAACAATAATGTACTTATAAAAATTATTCATATATATATATACCTATATACCTATCCCGCGGCATACTATTCTTGTCAACCAATGACAAAGACTGTTAGACTTCGCATACCTTGGGGGGTTGTTAGGAGCCAATCAGACGCCTGAACCAAATTCTGGACTAAACCAATTTAAGCCAGCTAGCCATTGGCTCGGCATCATCAAAGCGATGGCGCTCTGGTCCAGAGGCTTTTCGCGTGGGTCACAATAGAGAACATAAGCTGCAACCGGAAACCGCGCAAGAAAAGCCTCTGGCACCCAGGGTAGCGTTGACTGGCTTTTGAACAACCGGGCCCAGAACTGTAAAAATTTGCAACCTGCTATTCGCACTTGGGTTTCAAACAATTTTTTTTTTCATTTTTCTCCCATTCGCACCTGATTCATACTTGTCCCCAGTGAAATTTAGAAAACAAAGTGGAACCATTAAAAAATGCAAAGACAGCTCTTAATCATTTAATGCCAAACATAACTATGAGCTTTTTCGAAGTGGAAAAGCCACTGGAAATGGCTGCCATTTGAAAAGCCTGCATTTAAAACCACTGACCAATTTGAACATTTTTCAGCTCAAGTTTTTGCTGAAGAACGCATAGATGGTCTGAGTTGCTTGATGGGGCTTGTCAAAAGTTTATATGACCGTTTTCCAGTGGATTTTTCAATTAAGACTCACATGTCCTGACATGTGTAGAAAAACATAACCGAAGGTTAAATTACTTTCTGAATTTATTGGGAGCAATTTTGTTTTGGAAGAAGGACAGGCAAAACAAGCTTCAACTCAAGTGCAAAGACCTTGACAGATGAAAGGAACAAGAGCATTATAATACTGTCAATGATTAAGATTCGATCCCATGCCCCCCTACACATGCAGCGAATAATCCTTTCCCTTTTTAAGCTTTCACGATAAAGGTGAGAAATTTGTAAAAGGTGTGACATTTCGCTTCGGTCACCGAAATATTTTCCTTTGAATTGCTTCGATTTTAGTTGCAAAACATAAGCAAAGCTTAAACAGATACACAGTAAGAAGAGTACTTACTCTGTATTGCTTTGGTGCTAGGTTTTGTGTGGCTCTTTTCCGTTTCCTTTTGGTGTTAGAAGGCGCGTTCATTTCGACCGTCTTGCAAAGCTCGTCTACTTTCTCAAACAATCTCTCCAACTTAGCATCAGTCTCTCGTTCTTTCTGCGAAACCTGCGTGCGCAATATCTTACTTTCCTTGACTGTCTCTTGCAGCAACAAAACGTAACGATCAGAAAGCGACACTTCTTCTGACATGGTGCAAAACTTCACGATCAATCGAATCTAAACACTTCTTCCAACCAAGAGTTGTGATGTGACTGAGGTGTTAGGAACGCGAGCGCAACGCTATGCATTATTACGTGACAAAGGTGACATCAAATGCTTGCTCTTATTGGTTGTTAAGGATCATGTGATCACAAATGCGTCCCAGGGGTCTCCCAGGGAAGCAGACTGAAAGTAAAGGCAGGTTTGTCAGCAGTTGGTTCAGGTTGATCGAGAATTCGAAGTCGAAGGAAAGATGAAAAGGATATGTGGAAGGAAAGGATTTCCTTCTCGCACTGCTTCATATTGCGGACACTGCGGGGATTATTTGTCCAGTTCACAGTACGCGAAGCACAAGCGCATTTATTTTGACGAATCTACTAAAACGTGGAGGAAGCAGAGGAATGGTCCAGCCGCTTCCACTACTGTAGCTTCTCTGTTCGTGATCTGTTTAAATCTGATGACTCCTCTGGAGACGAAAATATGGCCGAAGGATTCGTAGCAGGCGGAGGTAAGTCTTAATAAATAGGCCAAACTTTGGAAATTAGAACTGCTGTACCCCAAATCAAGAATGGCTTCCACAATTTCCAAGAAGATACACGTAGAATATAAACTGTCTCCAGATCATAGAAAACTTAAAAGGGCAGGAAAGATCTAAACAATTCCTGAGAGATCAAAAGCTCAAAGGGGTAAAACCTGAATTTGTAACTCGACAAACTCAAAACTCAAACTCAACAAGACAAATACACATACAGTGATCTGACCATGTGCTTTTTATTACAAGGCCGCTTGGGCTTATGGGGAATTTACAGAACTACGGCACTGTAGTTCCCAGTCTATCACAATTCAACAGTGATTTTGCTGCGTTGCTGTGGGGGAAATGATGATTTTAGTACTTGAGATGAGCGTAAACTTGTGATTCATCGAAAGTCCTTTTCGCACCCAATGTCGCACAGGGCACGAACAAAAGATCTCAATTCTGGTCTGCTTTTGACTAACTCTATCCCATCCCAACTCTTCCAACCCAGGGCTGGAAATAATTTTTGGATATTCACTGGTCAAGATGACCGGCCAAATACATTTAAGCTTTTAGTACAGTTGAATTTAAAATACACTACTGTAGGAATCATCTTTTTCCCATCATTATTTGTCACTTTCAATTAAATTTTGAAAGTAGATATTTGAAAATTCTGAATAAACTATTTCAAGCTAGCAGCAAGTTGTGCTATTGGACCGCAGTCATAAATTAAGCCATTGTCTGTATAGTGGCCGCCAAAGACATCCGTGGAAGTGTGATCTCACCTACGAGGAGAATTGTAAGCTGCCATGAAACTGCGTGATATAGTTGGGGATTTATTTTCATTGCCATTTCCTTTCTATCTCTCTTGTCCTCATCCAAAGACAGCTTGATCATGTCAGGGATTCTTTTCTCAGTGATTCACTTTGTCCACATTGTATTTTTCCAACCATATCTTACATACTAACAATTCCTTTACAGAATGCCAAGTACAGGGTGCAACTGATGTCCCAGGCCAGGAACAGCATGTACAGCAACCTAGCACTGAGGTTTGTGCTGTATTTAGTTTAAAAGGGTGTGAATATAGCTTTATGATAGTTTTACCGTGACTAAAAGTACATGCAGCTTACATGTAAGTGTACCTTGAATGAAGTTTGTGCTCATTAAAACCAGGGTGTCTGGCTTAAAGTGTCCCTTTAATGAAAATTAATTCTCAGATTGAAACCAGTTGATGAAAGAAGCAAAGAATTTGTAATGTTTTAAAAAATATAGCTAATGAACAACTTTGCCAAGTCACAGATTTGTGCAATATTCCGTTGTTGAGTTAATTATTTGCTGAAACATTCGAATGAAATTATTCATAGTCCCCAGTATGGAAACACCATGTTGGTGTCCCTTGGAGGGGCACAAACATGGCCGCCGTACAACGATGAAAACATTTGGAATTCACTTCTGCTCTTCAAGTGATTACTTTTCTCTCATGATCTACTATACATTCACATTAATTTCCCTCCTAATACTTAAACTGTCCAAACTGCTTAAAATCACAAGGAGAGTCCTTTCTTGCATAGGAGAAAGCTTTGTCACAGACGCTATGCTGGTGTCACGTAGGGTGAAAAGCCAGAAATTCAAGATGCTACCGGGCTGGAAACTTGTGAAAAGATATATTTTAAAGTCATCTTCAACCTGGTCAGGATACAATGTATAAATTCAGAAGACCTCGAGATTTACATGTATGATTTTAGAATTTGATGATGTCACGTGAAAACCAGCAATTGTTTGGTGCAATACATGAAGTGCTTGAGACCATTAAACAACACCTGAGAATTGTAATGCTAAAACAGTACAGTACAGGGGGGGGCTTATTTCTGTGGCAGGCATCAAACAAATCGAGAACCAACTCGATTTCATGACTGAGAAAAATTAGAAATCAGAAGACCTCAAGTGCTTTCACGGCACTTCTTTAGGTTGCTGAAAATTATGACAGGCTAGATCTTTATCTTTGATCCTTAGATGGCTCTTAGTCATGAATTTAATATGTACCATTATTATCCGTGCATTATTTACTTAAGAGTGTTTATCTCTTTTAAGGAGGATGACAACAATACAGAGGAGCCAGAGGAAGATCCTGAATTTTGGGATGACATTCCTGATGAAATCCTCAGTGACATAGGCAAAGAACAGCCTTTGCCTAAACCCAGTGACAGGCCATCAATTGCTAAGAAGTTCACATCCCTCGTACAATGGTTTGTTTTGTTTTGTTTGTTCTCCTGTGGCAGGCTAATTGCAAAATCAGTGATAATGGAATGGAGTGGCTTCTACGCTTTCTGTTTCAATTCCTGCATTTGCTTGGTGTGACATGCAATTGTGAGTACCTCATCCAGTTTTGTGCAATGTTTCCAACGTCGCTGTTTGTACTACGGCAACTAGTACACCTTGATCGAGATGATTTTGTCAAATATGTTGTTTGCCCAAGTTGCTCCTCCCTGTATGATCCTGGAGACTGCACTCAGTGGATCCGAGGTAACATTGTCGCCAAATGCTGTACACACAAAGCGTTCAAGAAAGGAAAGGGTGCAAAGGAATGTGGAGCTAAGTTGGCAAAAAAGGTTCTGCTGTCAGATGGAAAAACATGTTTTTATCCATTTAAAGTGTATTGTTTTAACAGTGTGATAAATCAGTTAGAGGCCATGCTCAAAAGGCCTAACTTTTCACAGAAATGTGAACACTGGCGTGAAAGGAATGTTACAGATGGCCTTTACAGTGATGTTTATGACGGACAAGTTTGGAAGGACTTCATGACATACAATGGTAAAGACTTCCTAAAATTACCCAGAAGTTTAGGGTTTGCTTTAAATGTAGACTGGTTCCAGCCTTATACGAGAAGGAGTGATGTGTCACTGGGAGTCATTTACTTAGTGCTACTGAACTTGCCCAGGGAAGAACGTTTTAAATGGGAGAATGTCATTCTGGTTGGTGTCATTCCAGATTTGGAGACCATGCCTAAAAGCATCAACCCATTTTTAAAGCCACTGGTTGATGAGATGAAGGTACTTTGGAAAGGGATACGTCTGCATTCAAGTTTCAGCAGTATTCCCTTGCTTTATCGCGGTGCAATCTTGTTGGCCGCATCCGATATTCCAGCTGCTAGGAAGCTTTGTGGATTTAAAGGTCACTCCGCTGAGAGAGGATGTTCTAAATGTTTTAAATGTTTCCCTGGTACAGTGAAAACAGGAAGAGACTTCTCTGGATTTGACAGAGAACATTGGCCTAGATGGGTTAATGGGTTACACCGCAGGTATGCTGAAATGGTAAGAAAAGCAGTGAACAAGACAACACATGAGAAACTTGCAACTCGCTATGGTTGCTATTTCAGCGTGCTTCTCGAACTTGAATATTTTGATGCCGTTCGGTTCACTGTAATTGACCCTATGCACAACCTTTATCTTGGAACTGCGAAAAGAATGTTTGAACTTTGGTTAGAGAGAGACCTCATCACAAAAGCGAAACTCAAAGTTATTGAGGAAAGGATTTCCAAACTAGATGTAGGAACTGGTGTGGGAAGATTACCTAAAAAGATTGCCTCTAATCATGGACGGTACAAAGCTTCCCAATGGAAAAACTGGACCATCATTTATTCAACTTATGCGCTTCATGAGTTGCTTCCAGAAGAACACCTAAACTGCTGGCATACCTTTGTTATGGCATGTCGCCTTCTCACAGTTCCAGTTCTCTCGCACTCAGATCTTAAAAAAGCTGACATGCTGTTGCTAAAGTTCTGTCGTCAGTTTGAAGTGCTCTACGGAAAGGACAGCGTCCGTATAAATATGCATCTCCATTGTCACTTAAAGGAGTGTGTCGAAGATTATGGTCCAGTGTACAGCTTCTGGTGTTTTGCCTTCGAACGATATAATGGAATCCTTGGTAGTACCACCACTAACAACCGGTCAATTGAAATCCAACTAATGAGAAAGTTTCTGTCAGAACAATTTGTGGCCAATGTTGCCTTGCCAGAGGAATTCAGTGAAACCTTTACTTCTTTCTTCAAGAAGTACCAAACATCACTGATGTCTGAAAGTGTACCAGTTGGCTTAACTGCGTTGTTTAACATGTCAACTCATAACCAACTGGGAATTTTTAACTGGTCTGACATCTCTTACCTTTCCCTACCAAGTGCCTATAAACTTATGAATTTGGACTCAGATGATCGCCAACTCCTAACAGAAACATACAAAGCTATGTATCCCGATAAACATATCAGGGCTGACATGGTTAGTGAAGTGTGCAGAAAGTACAGTTCTGTCACATTAGCTGGAGAGAAGATTGGATCTAGACTGGAATGTAGGTCTCTACGGTCAGCAAGGGTTATGGCTTCATGGGCAGACCAGGATGGCCAAGTTAATCCCACAGCAGCAATTAGACCTGGGTTTGTGAAATTTATCTTTACGAACACTATCAGAAGCATGTATTTGCATGTACTGAATGGTACAAGGAGGACTCACAAAGGGAACTTTACCGTCGCCCTGTTGAGATCTGGAAACTTAAGAGTTTCAACCAACCTGGACCTGCACTTTTTATTCCTGTACAGAGGGTGTACTGCAAGTTTGCTGCTGCTCATATAACAATGAAGAGAACTGAGAAGTTGATTGTTTGCCCAATTCAGCGCACCTTCTGCTAACATTGTTATTCAACCTTTATGCCAATCCAGCTGCACTCTTGAGGAAAGAACTGAGCAAACTGACTCTTGAGGCTATTAGCTTTCCTGTTTCATCATGTAGTAATACATGTACGACAGAGTTTTTGTGAGAATTTTAACTTTTCCAACCGTGAGTAAAATGTCTGTTGTGTGACATTTTCTTAATAGCCTCCTACCTTGCAAGACATTTTGCTCAGCTCTTTGGTCAAGTCTGTGGCAGGCCTTATTAACTTACATCTTATTTAGTTTTGGTTGTTTGCTAAAGAAATTTCAAATTCAGTTAAGTAACTGATCTCAGTTTCAAAATGTTTATTCTATTTCTATTCTGAAATATTTTCTTTTTACTCCAGGGCCCTACAGTGGCCAAGTTTAAGCAAAGTTGGTATGGCCTGTGCACACTGGCTTTCTCTCAGAGGCTAGATCTACTATTGACTATTGACGGCCAAATTCTGTCGCAGAATATCGCGTTGTGTCTATATTTACCCAGAAAACTGAACAGGAAACCGTCCATCCTAATATTTTTTAGCTCCAAAGTTGCGTAAAATGTATCCGCCATTACTGAAAACGTGTTCCTGGGTGATTGCGCAATTTAATAGCTTGTGACGTCAGAGGTTCACCTCAGTCGCGTTTTCCTTGTGTTTTGACTCAAGATGCCTACCGTCGACTGCGAAACCTCCGAAGAGTATTTCTACGATTCGGAACAGTCTTTAACTTCCGAAGCATCAGAGGATTCATTTCATTCGGCAAATGAAGATTTTTCTTACCGTACTGTTCTCGCCTTATTGGCGGGAGTTCAAAATATGCGCGAAATAATGCTCATACAGTGATTACAGTTCAGGCCTAAGTAGCATGCTCAAAGACCGGATATCTCTTATCCAACACTGAGATAAATCGCTGTCCAGCTATTCGAAAAACTGATGTTTTAAGCTTTGGAAAGTTTAGACAAAACACAAACTCTAGAATTTGATGCTCGCGATTCCGATTCCGATTCCGATTCCGATTCCGATTCTCAAGCATCGGTCGATTGATTTTATTATTCGCTTCGCTGGAGAAATAAAAGAAGGCTATATTTTGTCTGTCGTTGTTTATATTCACTATATATTGTAAAGCATTGAGATTTTTGGCCATTCTTAGCATAGTATGGGAAACTTTCTTGAAGAGCCGTAATGCTGTAGTCATCTGGCAGTTAGCTGATGAAGCTTATCGTGTCCATCACAGTACAGTGGTCGCTTAATGCATTGAAACACAAGTGCTTGGCGTTTCTAAATATTTTGAACAGTTTTTGTAGAATTCTTAACTTGAGCCGAAAAAAATGAAATAAACCAAGACCTTTTTTTAAGAACTGGAGGCGTTGTGTGACCGGAATCTAAATATTTGTAGTGCAAATCAAAGCCACAAGGAAAATTTTCTGCTGCTCAACGACATGCGGACCGCCGAGGAAACGAAGCTTTCACTTGCTTTATTCATTGCGTAAAAATAATAACTTGATGTCTAATCATTTTTCTTGGTAGTTCATTTACTAAGATTGCTATGACAATTAAAAGAAATAACATTGTAAATCCCTTAGACAAATAGTGGCGTGTGATATTTTTACCCAACTTAAATTTCCAAGCAAGACGAGCCGACCAGTGTTGAAGCCTTTATATTCAAACAATAATGTCAATTGACTCTTCACCAACATGGAATAAGGAGAAAAGTTTCTCAGCTTTCAGGATGGTATGCTATAAAATAAATGACGTTGCTTCTAAGCGATTACTGCTTTGAAATTAACACACGCGGAATTAAAAAAAAATGCTAAGCAACACAAACTATTGGCTTAATCGCGGCGGTCCTGCATTCGCCCAGGATGCATTTTATGAGGACTACGCCGAAGTTCTTCGCGCTAGCGGACGGCAGAACTGAAAGGGTTTTCTACCAGCAAAATAAATCTTAAAGTACGTCAAAAGAAAATAAGTTTTGCACAATGGTGGATGCGTTGAAAAAGAAACAAACTATCACCTCAATTGCGTTAAGATTAGGTACCTTTCGTCTCGTTTTTTTTCCGGGTCTTTTTTTCCATATAGTTTCCCTGCTAGCAGAGGCCCCTTTTCCTTTGTATTCGCTGAGCTGACGGACGGGACGAAAAGGGACCTCTGCCATGGGTCGAAATGAACTGTGTTGAGCATGCGCCACGGTTACTTAGCGACCGAAACGTCACGTGATGCTTTTAGCACGTGATCAGCTGACGACTCGCACCTTTCTCAACTAGCGCGCCAAAAAACACCTGCACAGTTCGTCTAGAGATAGTTGTTGTCTACTGATCTACGGTATTAATTTCAAGTTATCTGGACAAGGAAACTTTTTTAACATGACCACAACTCCAGGAATCAAAGACAATTTAACTTATTGAAGGCTGCGTGTTTTATGACCGCTTCACTAAATTAGCAGTTGGTAATAAACAACCCATGTGCAGTACGAAAGGACAATTTATAGGTTCGAAAAAACAACAATCACTTGATCTAGAATAGTTAAATTTTCTCACTTTTAAATAAAATACACCAGTTGTCAATTAAGAATTATCCAAAAATACAATCTCAAAGTCAAAATTTTAAAAAAATTTCCGCAAGAGATTTCTCATGTTGTCTCGCGCGTGAAATCAAACCACAACAGAGCATTTGTGTCTGTTTACGTCATATTACTACTCTTCGAAATTTTTTGAATGAAGGTACACAGAAGAAGAGACAGTAAGCTTTTCTAAATAATACATTTATTAAAACACGCCTTGACTTGTTTCTGAAGACCAAACGCGTTCAATTCTTTCTTCGAGGGAAGCTACGCGCAAGGGATCGCTCGATGCGCAAGTTATTTTGAAGAGCATTTGGTGATGCGAACTGTGCACGTTTTTCAAAACTTTTACGAAAACTGTAAGGAATGTGAAGAATCCCTCAATTAAAAAGCGATTTCGATACAAGCTTACAATCAAATGTGTAATTTACTCTACCGTAGACTCGTAGAAGTGCTGGAGCATTTCACAGAAAGTCCGTAGCTCGAAAAATCTTTGGAGGTGGAAGGCTGTCCTTCGCCTTGACAGATGTTTTCTTCGCTCTAAATTCCATTCCTTAACTTGTCGAGTGTTTCTTGGAGCTTCTTCTTTCGATTGTTTATCTTTCCGTCGTCCATGTTAACAAAAACGAGAGAAAGTAGACTTTGTAACTCTTCACGAGTTTTGCTCTCTTTCCAGGACGGCAGGTTACTATGCGGGCTCACTAAATGACAGCGGAATAACTGTAAAGGAATGCGCGAGATACAGTGGGCTCAAGTCACTGTCAGCAAACAATACAGGGAGCATGCGTTTCGAAACCGCCGTCCACGACCATGGACGGCGGTTGAATCAAAGGGAGTTTCGACCCATGGCAGAGGTCGCTTTTCGTCCCGCCCGTCAGCTCAGCGAATACAAAGGAAAAGGGGCCTCTGCTAGCAGGGAACCATATAGTTGAAATCGACAATGCATCTTAAACATGAACAGCCCTCTGGAAACAGTCGTCCGTGAAGTGATCAGAACAGCCGACAAAAATACCCCTCGGGTTGAATATTTGCACTTTGTGTGAGTAGGAACATTATCCATTTTTCCATTGCGGTCCGCTCGCAAGGCTTTGATGAAGCGAAATACCAGCTCGGTGGTTGGATTTATTGTTGTAGCATTGTACAACACAAGTAATACCCTTTAAAACTGTTGCAGCAACGAAAATTTTCAGGCCATATAGCACACAGTTGGGAGGAAATCTTCCCTCGACGACAGTTAAATTTCCCACGGCAAGTAACAGAATGAAGGTACTAGGTTTGAGGTGAGCCTCTAACGTCACTTCCGCTAATTCGCAAGGCAGCTTCCGGAACAAGGGCCAGTAATGGCGGCCGTAAAATCGCCATAAGAACCATTCGAAAAAAGCGACTTCCATTCGTCGTAATAAGTTGAAATTTGGCATGGTGACTAACAACCACAGACTATTTTCGAAAATGCAAAAATATGGAATACCAAAATTCTGTTCCCAGTGGCACTTTAAAGTTATAAACGTGAACTGAAGGGGGTGTCAAGCTTATTTCTAAATGTTTGTCTTAAATCTTCACAGCACTTTTGTATAATATAGCGGACAGATGACAGAAGGTCGACTGTGGATCCCGAGACAGACAGGTAAGTTGTGGGGCGATGTCGCAGCTCTTACAAGGTCTTCTCTGATTTGCAGAGAAAACAATACACCAAACAACAAAACAATGGACCCTAGCCCCGAAAATAATAGAGCTGCGTGATACCAAGGTCCAATGAAATTAGAGGTTGTTAAGAGCTGCGGGGCTACTCAAGTTATACTGGGTTTTTCCAAAGATCCTCGGATAGTACAAAGTGTACGATGCTTTAAAGCTAAAAAGGTCTGAACTTGTTTTCGGGCAAAGTTTAATTTACTGGACTCCTTTCCTTTTTTATTTTAATTGACAAAAAAATCACCTTACAAACATAACTTAACTAAAATTACAACAATATTTGACAAAAGAAAAACATACAACTATGGTATAGCAATTCGAAGCAATATTATTAGCAATGATAAAAAAATCCCTGCATTATAGAAAAGCGCATGCCTCTATATGCCACGGCAAAAAAGTTTTTCTTTGAAATTCTCGTACACGATTCGCATTCTTTTCGAAACATTTACGGGCATAGATGCATTGTTTCAAAAGAATGACAAATATGTACAATCTGCGTCTTAGGTATTTGGTCAGCTGCGGTAAAGTAGGAATTTCGTTGAACGCTATTTGCTTATTTGAGAGGTCAGTGCTAGTATTTAATACGTACATGATTAAACCAGGTTAACGCTGGACTTCTTTTAGAAGGTTAGAGATTGAGCTTTCTAACCGGACAGCCACGCGAAAACACAACATCTACACCTTTCAACGACACCTTACTATACAGCCAAAAGTTCTCATCAAAATAGAGAACAATACAATATGATTTCTACCAGAAACTTCATATTTCTTTTCTTTAAACGGATGATATACTGAACACCCATACTTGAAAAAAGGGAAAATATATACACCTAATTGTAATATCGTCGTCATAAAAAAATGAAAAACTGGAGGAAAGAAAAAAGCCAAATAGGAATAAATTAGGCAGGCTAACTACATCCAGGGAATTGCTCTGACGAACGGCTAAAGTTGAAAGGTCTTTTCGGCGACCAATTTAATTTACTTCATGATCAACTTAGTTGATAGAAAATTAAAGTATTATGCTGTAGTGCATAAATGCTTTAAGAATTATTAAAATCAACGGCCAGCCCAGACGCGTTGTATGCGGAGTTCATTCAAAAATAGAAAAGGGTTAAAATATATGTAAAAGCTCGAAATAAATCATGTTTACTTCTGCTTATTGTGGTTGTTTAATTAATTTCTGGTCAATCTTGCACCGTTCTCTTTACGCAATCGCTTGATAGCGTTGCTGCTCTATATGAGCCGTTAAGCCTAAGGTTTCCGTTATAAATCTCTGCAAACCTTAGGCTTAACGGCTCATATAAGCAGCGACGCTATCAAGCGATTGCGTAAGAGAAAGGTGCAAGATTGACCGGAAATTGATTAAACAGGACACAATAAGCAGAAGTAAACAAGATTTATTTCGAGCTATTAAATATATTTTCACCCTTTTCTCTTTTTAAATGAACTCCATATACAACGCGTCTGGGCTGCTTGTGTTAAAATCTGATAGTGCAATTTGCAAGGCTAATTAATTCCTATTTGGCTTTTTTCTTTTCTATTTTTTTTTGTCATTTTTGTACGACAACGTTATTGCAAGTAGTCGTACTAAGAAAATATATACATGTCCTAGAAAATATGGTTGTTTAGCATTTACAACAACTTTCCGGAAATTCCGGTTGGAAAGTAAATGGTACACGACTTTTCGGGTCGTTCCAGTGGAGCAACGGAGCGTCTGAAAAGGTAGTCCTGGAGCGCTTACCATTTGAATGGAATTCTCGGTGGATTTTTTGGACAAATGGAATTGCACTTTTTATCACCAAGAAAACGGAACGGATTGAGCCGTATCATTTGATTCGAAGTTTCGGATGCAAGTGTTTTCCTGCGCCATTAAGGATGGTACCTCCTAATCCAGATGTATTTTTGCAAAGGTTATCACTATGGGGAAAAAGTAGATCATTCTTAGCAAGGGTTATTGGAATCTAAAAAGAAAAATGTGGGTAATCACGCATTTTTCAGAGATAATTAAGCAACTGCAATTCTAAAAAAGCGTTAAAATAAAAAGGATGTATGGCGATTTCTTTCCAAATTTAAGCTAAATTATCTCTGAAAAATGCGTGGTTACCCCTAGTTTTCTTTTTGGATTCTGATAGCCCTTGCTAAGATTTTCTTTTTCCACATAATCTTAAACCGCGCAAAAATATTGTTGTATTAGTGGGCAAATTCCTTAAGGTGGCTCAACTGAATTTTTCCGAGGCACACCATCCCAACTTTGAACGGCTAATACTTTACTGTCTGAGCTCGGTGGGGAAAGCTGCTTCACACATTTACTAGAGAATGAATGAACTTGTCAAAAGGGTGGTTTGATTGACATCGGTGTTACATAGCAACGAAACTATGACGTCATGATTTTTGTATATCAGCAATTTTCTTGACATCTAGACCTAAACCTCTAAAACGACCTATTGTGTCATAGTCTAGGTGTAGGTCTTCAAGATTGCAGAGTTTGAAAAAATTCTACGAGAGCGTTTTCGAAAAAAATCGGTTTGAATATTTTCCAGTAAAAAATTACAGATTTACGTTATTTTCAATTGTTTTATCGGTACCTAGAGAATGAATGAACTTGTCAAAAGAGTAGGTTTGATTGACATCGGTGTTACATAGCAACGAACCTATGACGTCATGATTTTTGTATATCAGCAATTTTCTTGACATCTAAACCTAAACCTCTAAAACGACCTATTGTCTCTTATAGTCTAGGTGTAGGTCTTCAAGATTGCAAAGTTTGAAAAAATTCTACGAGAGCGTTTTCGAAAAAAATCGGTTTGAATATTTTCCAGTAAAAAAATTACAGATTTACGTTATTTTCAATTGTTTTATCGGTACCAGTGTTGTCCTGACAGACTGAAACAATGTTTTCACCATATTTCATAGCTGTGGCATACAGCTACTTTTCCTGAAGGTTTTATCCGGTTTGCTTCCCTAGATTTCAAGTGCTGTAATGAGACGGTAATGTCTCAAATATGCTCGGTTTACACAGAGAAGCAACGTCTTTGTTACGGACGCTTTTATTCAAAAACTAGTCAGTGAATTTTCTTTTAAATCTTGTGATCTCAAGTCTAACATGTATTAAACTAGCTCTGTAAATGTCACGCGCATTGAATCATTTTAAGGGCGTGAAATACAAATACAAGTATAGGAGACCTTTGCACTCGTCTCCAAAATTTTCATTGCCGCGTCATTTGTTGACAGCCGGTTTATTTCAGGAGTTTCTCTTTTGTCTGTATTCTACATATTTGTGTGCTTTGGGATCAACAAGTTTGCCATGCCTTCTTGCTATGCTTCGCTGGTGCCGGAGGTATCGTGAAAATTCTGTTCTTAGTACAATGGAAATTAACATAAGGCTTTCATTGTTTTTTTTTATTGGCTTTCAAAAGCTAATCAGGTTTTTAAAAACGAACCGGGAAGTCCACGTGCTATTCACTATCTCACCCCTCCCCCACTCGCTATGTTTTGGGGCGCCGTCCACGTTGAAGAGATCTAATGTCCACGTGCAATCCGTATCTTAAAAAAATTGTTTTTTTTCCTTTAATTATATTTAATTATTTTAGTTAAATTCGGTTTAATATTTCGTTATTAATTTAAAAAAAATTGGGAAAAAAGTTACCCTCGACCCTCGACATGGTACCCTAGCCCTCGACATGAAACCCTCTACCCTCTACCCTCGACAAAAAGATAAACGAGGTAGAAAAACTGGGCGTGAATTTCCGGTCATAAAGGCGAAATAATCCCTTGTTTTTTCTCGTGAAAACACATGAAAACAGCTTGCATTTTTAACTCTCTTAACATTGGAAGTGCTGTTTTCACTGTATTTCCGGACTTTTCCAGCTTTATCTAGTCAAAATTGTCCTAGTGAAAACACAACCTATGTGTCATAATTTATGCGTATCCTTTTGGGCACAGTACTCTATTCGGCACTTTACACGACCCTTTGTCATCATCTCGATAAAAACTTAGAATGACCTTGACCACGCCACTCGAAGCCATCACGGAGACAAGTTACGCTCCCTCGTAGCTGACCCTTATGGATCGGAAGTGAGTCAAATAACAGTTAATACGTTACCAGGTCATGCAGCGTGACAGGTAAATTTCACGAAACAGCTTCGCCGTTAGGAAAATCTTTCTTCCTTTCAAAACATCAACAATCGTATTCATTATGATTAATAAAATGTCAGTTAACTGTTAACTTTCCATTTATCAGTTAACTTCTAATTTTTGGGCCAAATATCAGTTTACCTATGTTTTTGGCCAATTGACAGTTAACTACTAACCCATTGGCACCCTCGTAAAATGCCAGCCTACGCTGACGGCGTAGCCAAGTTCGAACCTCAGCAGGAACACGAATTTTTTCTTTCCTCGTTTTTTTTTTCTTTTCTTTATTTTTATTTAATGACTTGAATGAGAGTATTTTGACACAAAGTACCAGCAAGAAAAAAATAATAAAAAAAAAATTCAAAAGGAAAAACGTGGAGCCTTACGTTTGTGAGTCTACAGTTAAATTACGCTAATGAGGAAATAAAAAACCCCGAGGACCGGTAGCAGACAATCGTCACTGTGAGCTTCCGAACCGCGCAAGATGCACTCGCGAATCACTTGCAAGCATTAGCGCTTCAAGGAGTATCATCGATTGGAGTTTGTCTGTTCATGAGTTGCATGTAACGTGATTTTTCTGAATTTGATACATTTCTTATTTATTTCAAAATTATATTTTAACTATTTCATCATCTGACCTTTTTTCCAAATATTTTGTAAAAACTCCTGCATACTTGTCTCACAGAACCAACGGCCCATTTCCGATATGTTTGGGCACGCAAGATTGGTACCTAGTTTGGGCGTGAAAGCGAGGCTTGGGGGAATATAGCGGGAAAGTCAAAACTTACAGCTGGTTAACAGCGAAACAGCCTAGGATATTTTTTATTCTTCTGACATATTTTATGTTAGAAATATCGCATTGCGAGATGGAAGACCAGTTCAAAAGTAAGAGTGTTCCGTGGTTAAAACAGTATCTAACAAATAGAGGTGTACAGGTATCTGACCAGGGGCGAAATAAACGTAAAGCTGAACTGGTGGAACTCGCTGAAGAAATGTTCCAGATGAAAATACGGCGGATTGACAATGAAGAAGAAGACGTTTCAGAGGTCATAACAAGTAAGCTAAAGACTGACGAGGGAATACTATAACGAACCCACAGCATATTCAAAAGTGGACATATGATTTCGCTGCCATGCCAGAATTTACGTTTGCCGATTTATATACATATTTAGTTGGAACTGAAGAATACACGGCCGAGGTACCTAAAATCTTTTAAACGTTTACATGGATACAAACTATTCTCAGATGGTCATGTACAAGATTGCGTGATGCACTGTGTCAGAGACAAGGGGTATACTTTATTTCGGTTCAAAGTGCAACCGACAGAAAGATCCAAAACGGAGGATAACAAGCCCACTTAACAATGGCTTTATCGTAATGAAGAACTCGGGGGTCGTCAAAGATGGATTTTGTCCTTGCAAAGGAGGGTAAGAATAATATAATGAATCCTTAGATTGATGTTTTTAATAATTTTCTCCGTAATATACCCACTTGGGATGCTCAGGAAGAACATTTTATTGGAAAAGCTTGTTAACTTTTTCAGTGGGGACTCGAATTCTTTTTTGCACTACGAGGGGAGGAGTGGGGATTTGGAAGGAAATAGCAAACTTGAGAAGAATATGGCTCCTCAAGTTTCTAATAGGCTGTGCCATAAGGAATCTCTTACAGGATTAAAACCTTAATTTCGTACCATCTACTAACAAAAAAACTACTGACAGTCAAATTGTTTTGAAATGGTTATTGATCTGGTAGAAGAAGTCTCGTCTATGGTAGGGTGTGTCCTTCCATGCTTGAGTCTTTGAAAACCTGAAGGAATCTTAAAATAAGAGGCAAGAGGGGGTCTTGAGGTTTTCTTAACTTTTAAAAAAAGTGATGCTTCATGTAGTTATAAACAGGCAACCAGGAAATTTTTACAAAAAAAATGGATTGCTCCCTCACCCCTCCTCTCTGTATTCCACAGTTAGTTCCTAATCTCACAAATCATTGTGGTTTTGTTTCAGTGATTTCACTTGGACATTTTCTTTTATAGGTTGGATGGAAACTGTAGTCATATTGCTGCTGTTTTGTTTGATTTGGAACACTGCACGTGTAAATGAGTTGAAGTCTTGTACTTCAGGTCAGTGTGAGTCGGTTCAGACGGGCAAAACCCTGAAGCTATCAAAGACAGAGTATGGAAAACAACAAAAAGTGTATCCAGCTCTTGCAGAATTTGAACCAAGGACTTCTGACACTGACATGCTTAGCAAAATTTTTAGAGAAGGGTTAGAAAAGGTATGCAGTGAAGCAGTGGCACTGCATGTTCTTCCACGTCCTCAAGCTTGCCCTGTCAGTGAAGAGATCCTGCAATCTTTGATAACTATGGAGGAAAATGTGGAATCTGTGGAAGAAGTAGAAGCTGTAGAGATTTCCTCAATCTTTGAGATAAGAGATGATTTTATTTCTTCACACAGTCTTGATCCTGCAAATGCAACTTCACCTGACAGTGAAACAATATCCCAGTTTTTTGAGGCAATTACCCTGAGTCAGGAACAAGCTCAAAGGATTTTTGAAAAAACCAGAAGCCAAGGGGAGACTGAATTCTGGAAAACACAGGGGACAGGCAAAGTTACTGCATCAAACTTTTATAAAATTTCCCACCTTCGCGACAGCACAAATAAAGACAATACACTCAAGGAGCTTTTTAATTATTGTCCCCTTCCAGCAGACAAACAGCCACAGCAATTCCAATGGGGTCACGAGAAGGAAAAGACAGCCATAGAGCATTACATTAAGAAGATTCAGAAGAAGCACAAAGGTTTACGTGTTGAAAAAAGTGGCCTTATTATTGCTTTATGGCCACACCTTGGTGCCAGCCCTGATGGTATCAGATATTGTGATTGCTGTGAGAGAAGGGTAGTGGAAGTTAAAAGCTTGTTTGCGAAGCGAAACCTTCCCCCTCATATTGCAGCAGCTGAGTATATTACCAAAGTTAATGGCCAGTACACTCTGAAAACAGAAACACGGTGGTATTATCAAATTCAGGGGGAACTTGCCACAACTGGTTGCAAAGTGGCTGATTTAATTATATACACTAATAAGGGAATCCTGGTGATTGAGGTGGAGTTTGACGAGGCATTTTGGAAAGCAATCCTACAGAAATTGACTGCTTTTTACAAACCGTTTATGATTCTTGAGTTATTAACCAAAAGATTATTACACCTATTGTCCTAATTTTAATGTACACGTTATGTATGTTTTAGATTCTCAGTTCTTAGACATACTGTAGTTCAGTAGCAGATTCAAGGGGAATAACTAAATGCTTTAATACTCCTTTAAGCCCCAAGGGTTACAAGCATCTAATATCTCCTTTCAAATATCACTAGTTGATCAAATATACAGGTCATGAGAGTAAAGGATGTGGTCACCAGACATGAAATGTGTCGATGTTTAATCAAATTCTCCCAACTAGGATCATAGGGAATATATGGAGAACAGTGAGGAGAGTATGCATGTGGATACTGGGGCTTAAAAGGTTAAACCTGAAACTGTTATCTGAGCATATCACCAAACACAAGTAAAGAAAATTGAAAACCAATTTCTTTAGAAGTAGAATTTGACTTGATACTTCTTATGTCATGATTAGATGGTAAAGGCTATGTGGCTGCAGTACACCTATGTGAAACGTATGAGCTTAAGTCCGTTATACAAGTTTTCATAATTACTTTCCTTCTTTACAATAATTGTAGTAATAATTTTCTGTATTATGTGTCAACATTATCAAAGTTGCAACTCAGCTCAAGAAGCTAATATTTTCCTGTGATCACTGTGAAAATGAATTGTGTAAAGCATCTTTGAAAATCAACATAGCTGACTGAAATTCAACATAGCTGACTGTACATGTAAAATTAATTGAGAATGAAAATTACTTTGTAAGTGGTGGGAGGAGATTACAAAGTGATGCACATACAATAACTTCCTGGTCCATATTCTTCACAGATGTTAATGGATGTTAACTCTTTCAGTCTCTCAATTGCCCTTTCTACATGGATCCTAACTTTAGCAATATAACTTGTGTCCTTGCGTGCCTTTCTTGAAAGTTGTTTACCTGTCAAAGAAACAGGGTAAAAAAAAATAAAGACCTGGTTCCAGTTGCCTTCACTGCTTTTTTAACGAAAACGATGTTCATTGCTTATTATCAGTTACAAACAGAGAGAGTTGAAGGATTCAGGAAACCTTGTAAAGAAAGTGACATCAATCACACCTCAACTCTGTTTGCAATAAAAGATGAATTTCCATTACTTGAATTTGCCTTTGCTAAAGGGTGGTATGTTAAGCATAACTTTCTTCTTCGTTAGAAGATCCCTAATAGTAAAACCCCTGTCTGCCATGGCATGGTCTCCCTCTTCTAGAAGGTCAAGCAACCCACTCTCTTGAGTAATACGCCTATCACTTGTACTTCCAGTCCATAGTTGGAAACAAAAGGAAAAGCACCTGATGGGGTTATTCCCACCAATAGCTTTACAGTGTTGTGATGTTTATAATCACTCCAAGTTGCCTTCTGTGCGCTTGGAGATGAAGGCTTCTGTATAAAAAACTCTGTGCAATCAATAATGACTCGTGTACTGGGATATTTGGAGAAAGAGATCGGCATGTGGGCGTTGATCTCCTCCTTTGATGGCCACCGAAGTAGAGAGCCCTTTAATGTGAGGGCCAAAAACCGCACCCAGGTCATATACACACGACTAACTGTGCTCACAGTGACAGCAAAAACGTCAACCAGGTGCTGTTCCATGAGTCCTAATTTCAACCTCATCAACACAAGAAGAAATTCTTCTTTAACTTGAAGAACACGTTTCCGACCAGGCTTTTCCTTTTGAACGTCTTTTTGATAATGCGATTGTTGAAATTTGTTTCTGTCCCAGTACTTCATGTTTTCTGTGTATGGCAGGAGGGTATTTAACAGAAATGTGAAACATAAAAGTGATGGGATGCCTGTGTAAAATTTACTGATTCATCACTTTTCAACACGTCCTTAGCGACTTGCTCTCGTTTTTTCTGTGCCGACAAACCGAGATGTTGTTCTTGCCAGGGGCACTGTGGTTTAGTTGTGAGTGTCTTAAGTTCTTGTTCAATTTTCTCGAGCTCTACCATGGTAAAGATCGGTTTGGCATAACACATTTTTGTTCAGCGGGTCAACTTCTTCAATTCTATCCGTATATTCGTGCTCAGAGAGTAAATTAGTCTCCAAGCAGTCGCAGTCCTGAAATAAATCGGTGTTCGTTATGTCGTTTACTTCTAATCTTTCTCTCTTTGGGGGAATTTCTTCATCTTTGTCAGCTGATCGCCCATCTTGGAGACCTCTCTTTTTGCGTCTGTCATTACGAAGATCAACCGAGTTCGCTTTCGAGGCTACCTTTCCAGGATTTCTTCTTTTCTTGATTTTCTGCCTTTTTACTGGGTCAAATACGGTAGGAAGAGCTCCTGTGACGACGGAGATTTATTAAAATGAAGCGAACAATTTCGAGGATCGGTGAGATTCTTGTCGTCGGCTCTTCTGCAAACATTTTCTACTTCTTGCGTAGTTTTCCATCGCCAGGAAAACGAAAATATGAGAGATTTGGCTTATTATGAGTCCCATTCTTACAGAGTGCAACAGCACAGTACTTCACCATCTTGAAACTGACGAGTAAAATATTTCCAACTTCGATAGTTGCTTATGTTGTTTTGCTGTTCACCAGATGTAAGTTTTGACTTTCCCGCTCTATTCCCCCAAGCCTCGCTTTCACGCCCAAACTAGGTACCAATCTTGCGCGCCCAAACATCTCGGAAGTGGGCTATTTCTCCTCCACTCGCTCGCTCACGGTTCATTCTCTGTGCGAGACCTGCTTGAGAGAAACATATCAAAATCTTCATTTGTCGTTTCACTACATGTATATTGGCCGTTTTCATACTAGGTACGCATAATCCATTATCCGTCTGTTATGTTATTCGTCTAGTGTAAAGATGGTACACTACGAGACGCACTATGTAGACGAACAAGGCGATACCAGGCAATTTAAAGATTATTTACATTAATTTTCAAAGGATTTAGAACTTTCTTCTTTAATTTTGCATTGTGTATTTCCCTTCGATTTTCTTCTTTAAATTCTTCGGACGACATGATGGCTTCAAAAGGTTTCTTCATGTCTTCAGATAATTTTGTTGACCGAATTGTTCAAGGAAATCCTATCGAGCTTGTAACCAAAATCGTTTTTGTCGTCTGTTAGGACAATCGCGGAGTATTTAACTTCTGTCTCTGTCCATTGCCGAGATTTTCTCTGTTTCTGGTCTCGCTTCGTTAGCCTCGAAGCACTTGCTTCCGCCATCTTTAATCTTCTGGTCTAAAAACGCTGGCTTTGAAGGGGCATTTTTTTTTTGGGGGGGGGGATTCTTCTGTTGCCCGTCTTTTACACACAGAAGGATTATGCGTCACGACGAACTGTCTTCGGTGGTGCTTCTTCCAAGACGAACTACTGACGTTATTTGATCTAGACGTATAATGGGTCTTGTGCCCGTGTTTATACTGAGATGCATAACCAGACGAACTAACTTTCTTTCCCCAAGTTCGTCCCAGACGGATTATCCGTTTTATATCGTTTTATTATCGTTGCCCGTTTTATTTTGTTTGATCGGAAGTCTGCAAATATTATTTAAATCAGGCGTCTGATCAGTATGTAACGCAACTCGTTTGATATCTCTTCCTGTATCCACGTTCAAGTCCAGCTACGAACGATTAATTCAATTCGATATATGGCAGAAAATCGCCTGAAGACCAACAATCATTCTCAAAGATAGACTTTAAAAGACATCCCGTAACTTAGAAGATAAAACACTGACTCAATTGAGTGCAACTTCCACGGACGTTTTCTTGTAGCTGCCAAGATTTCTTCCTTACATCATGTGTAAATATTTAACTTATTTTAAATAAAGTCGAACAAACGTCTAGAAACTGACTAATATAATATCTTGAACCCTTTCCAGAAGTTGGCATTCTGTTTCTTTTTAAGAACATTTAAGGTGCTCTTTTTTCCAGTATGAAATGAATGAAAAAAATAATAATTGTTTATACTTGCTTGATAATTGTCACACACAACGCGTAGGAACCTGAATAGGTATATTTACAATATGCCCGGACTGAAGCAGTCCAAAGCCAAATTACAACCTGATCAGTCTTCCTATCAAAATAGTGGTTTCATGTCGCTAAAACGACGCGAAACAAAAACGATTCTTCCTCTTATCATAGCTGATTTGTTTTGCTTTGAGACTGTTAACACTTGGTAAAGGTGAGAGACTGTAGTTATCTATAGTCAGATGTTGTTTATTAAATTAACCAAGCGCAAAACCGGCTAAAGCGAGGAATCAAACGAAACGTTTTTTTCCGACCCAAATTCAGAGTTACATGAATTCTCTGAACAAAAATCAGAAGATTGATCACGCCAATGTCTGTCAATGCAACAGATGGCTGGGAGAAACCGTTTGGAAGTAATGATTTATTTGTTAATTGATTTTTGTTAAGTCATTGTTCTCACACTATCGTAAGTAAATTACGGAAACGATCTGTTTTATTTATTATAAGTATATTGTCGGGTGCATTTGAAATAATTGTAGGATAGGTGTGAACGCGTTAATCAAGCTACGTGTGGAAGAATGGAAGACTCATCTTGGTTCGTTTCCCGCGTGCTACATACTAGAACACGGACTGAATAGTTTTCCCATTCTGATCCTCGACATCGAAAGAAGACGAAGACGCTTCGGAAAGAAAACCTAAAAACGTTTACATTTCCAGTAGGTAAAAATTCTGTTGCAACCAGGACAAAGTAAAGCACAGAAAACATAGCAAATCGTATGCAATTGAAACTGACATTGGAAGTGACAGTCGCCTCTGATTTCTTGAATACGAAAAAGATTATTTGCACAAAGCAAATTAATCTGAGCCACATCTTTAACTCTTTGCTGGACTCTATGTTTACAGATTTTAAAATCATACCTTCTACTTTTAAGGTGTAAGACACTTTGCACCAGTTATTTAAATGCCTATACAGTACGTCTGAGGAAGCAGTTCGCACCAAAACTGTAAGCCTGTGTTGTGATTTCTCGTCGAAAAACTTGTTAATTCTAGTACAAACAGTGTAGGTAATACGTAATAATATCGATCTTTGCAGGTGTGAGTACTAGTTGTGTACTGATCTAAAGTCAGTGCTTTCTGTATAAAAAACTAATCACAGGGACTAAAACAGGAAATGAAACTATATATGCTTCTCTTTTTCCTAATTTCAGACTTATTAGACAATTTGTGTGTCATTTGTATACGGATTGAATTACATAATAAATACTGTATGGGCTAAGTGATATTCCGATTTTAGGTCAGTATAAATTCTGATCTGTAAACAGAGGCGCCAAAATGTTGCGAATATATCAATAATAATAAAATCTTTTCGTTGATTTAAACGGTTTTTCCAGGTTCGTCCAAAGGATCGTTTTGCTGGAATATGTGTTCGGAAAACCTTAATCGTCTCAGAAACTCGCGTCTAATTGTGATCAAAAACTTAATGTAATCTTTGGCGAAATATCAACTCGCAAAGTTCGTAACATTGTAATGGCGACAGCAGCTCGGAAATCACAGGGAACAACATTCTGTTCCGTAAAATTTTCTGCGCAGCTGAAGAACTTGTCTTAGCTCACACAAATACTCCGTTAAAAGACCTTGAAACAAACTGAGAAAAGGAAACAACATTTGATGAATTCTGCTTAAATTTTCTCGTTCGGTGCCCACATTTTTGGGGATCGTGCTGTTGACAGACAAGGTTAAATTTAAAATGTAATTTTCCTTAATTTCGAATTCTGTTATAGGCAGAGAGCTAAATTAACCCCTTTCGCTTCAACTTGATATTTTCTGTAGTTTATCTGAATTTTTTTTTGTCAGTTCAATATCCTAAATGAGCCACTGATGTTAAAATTAACAGCTAAAGAGGAATCGTGTTTACTTAGTCTTGTCATTGTTTTGGAGGTAGTAGTCGCCTTTGCCAGTGTATGGGTAGGAAGACTATAGTAGTCGCAGTGACCGTGAAATAGCGAAACTGTGATTATAACACCACAAATGTTAATTCCTACTGCTGCCAAAGACAGGCTGGCTTGAAAGAGGGAGATCTTCTACTTTATCAAGACTGATAATGTTCGTATCGCATGGATGAATCGCTCTCTAAATTTCTTATGACAGGACCTAGTTTTACTGAAGACAACATGCACTGAAATTACCTAAGCCTCAGTCTTTATTGGCTACTTCCGCTTCCTCCTGATCATTACAAATCATACGATCGATTGATGGAATCTGTTTCCTAAAAAACCTAAAACGCAAAAAACGTAATTATAAATAGCACACATTATTTGTACTAGTTATTATACGAATAATGATACCAATCAAAATGATGATCTTGTTCCTCTTCCTAGTTTACTTATCCAACGCTTCGAGTATTGGAATAAACTCCTATTATTTGATTGTGTGAATAAGAACCTTTATCACCTATTGAGTACCAGTTAAGGATCACAGATTTTTCACCCTACTGATCCCCTACACCCGGTTCCCATCACACTGCCCACCCCCACCCCCAGAGAAAATTGTCTTTTTTCAACGAGTAAAAACATGTTGAACTTCATGGCCACGTATGACCATTAGGTAGACGAGTAATCTCAGCAAATTTCCTTTCATTTCAAGCAAGATGTCTTCCGAACGACGACTCCTTGTTCGATTGTTCTCCGTTTTTTATATTGTAGCGCTAGCTTCCCAAGCTTGCGAAGGTATGGATGACAAGAACTGTCATTGCGTTTATTTTGTTACAGCTGAAATTGGACTAAAGTTCATACTAAACGGAGCCTAAAGGATGTTGTCAAAATAAGAGAGCCAACCCAATCGATATATTAGCCAAAGGGAAGGGAAATGTTAAGTTACAAGTCAAAGATGACGTGGCGTTTTGGGTTATAATATCGAATAGGGCTCAAAATCAAAAACCGTTGGTTTGAACTTATTTCCTTTTTTATTCACAGCACTAAGTTTCAAGGCGGGAAAATGTAATGTGACTACCAGCGCCCCGGGACTGTTTGCCTGTGAAAAAGTGTCTTTCAAGGAGCCTTTCAATGGCGGACAAGGAATAAAAGTCTTCGCTTCAAAAAGTCATGCATTGAAACACCAGGCTCACGGTAACGGCGCTGCTATCTGGATCGAATCAGCGAATAAAAGTGAATTTACAGTTTGCATTTTGGAGTATGGGGACGGTTCCAGTGGGACAGCAGAACTGAATTGGATCGCCCTGCAATCAAAACCTGTTGGTTCTCAGCTAGGAACCACTTCCTTCAACTCATGGACTACAGAAACACAGTGTAAAAGGATCGCTTTCCAAAAGGTTAGGTTCCTTTTTAATTTGGTCTTTGCTTTTAGTTCTCCGTTCAGTTGTCCAACTTTTCATTAATTTGAAATTCATTAGCTTCTAATTATACTTTCCTTCTCAATTCTTTCATCCTTCATTACCTTCATAACATATCCAAAATGTTTATTTTTCCATCTCTCGATTTCATTCAGGACTTTCCCTGTTTTTAATTCCATCTGACCTCATTCTCTGCACCATAGTTCTTTCATTTTCTCATTTCGTTCGTCATCTTTGCTGGATTGTCGTTAACGTCTTAACTTGTATCTGTTTCGTTCATTGTTCTTTCATCCCACCCTTCCGATTATTTCCACCACTCAACATTTCTGTACTTCTTTCCAAATTTTCTTTTTCATTAATTCTTCTACTTTATTTATTATTTTTCATTCATTTATTTCTTTATTCTGTCCTTGTTTCAAGTGTTCTTTTTTCAATTTCCTCCCTTTTCCGTTTCAATGCATATGTATTTTAAATTCATTTTTTTATATTTTGATATCCATTATCCATTTTTTTTCATTTCCATCATTCACTTTGTTTCATTTATTCATTATTTTCCCTTCCTCTCCCCTTTCTTAACATCGCCTTTTTATTTTTTATTTATTTCTTTGTTTTTTAATTCCATTGTCCATTTTCGTCTTATTTATCCCTTTATTACAACTTTCGAATATTCTTTCTCATTCATTTTATTTCAGTCCCTCCAGTTAATTCCTTCCTTGCTGCTTTTTTCTACATGTTCACTCTTTTTGATAACTTCCTTTACAAATGTCTATATTGAAGTATCTCTTAAGAATCCCTCTTTCATGATTACTTTTTGTTGTTCTTCCCAGTTTCGTCCTTTCTATATCTCTTTATTGAACTCTTTTTTCGTTACTTCTTATGTTCCTTTTATCACTTTTCTTGTATATTTCTCCAAATTTTAAAAATTAACTTGTCTTTGTTGATTTTTTTGCTGCTTTTTTTCAATCTAACTCTCATCTGAGTCTTCCTCACTATAATTCCAAATTCAAATAGTTAATTTCTCTTTCTTATTTCTTGATATCTTGGTTTCTTTGTTTCTTGATTTCCAACTGTATTATTTTATCCATTTCTATATTTGGTGTTTTCAAATGTTCTCAATCTTTTTCTTTTCTGTATTTTATTTCGAATGTCATTTGTTACTTCATTGTTATTTCCTGTATTTTATTTCGAATTTCACTGATTTCTTCATTGCTATATATTTTTTATCGTATTTCTTGCTTTCAATCTTTGCTGTAAATTCTTTTCTTTAAAAATACAGTCTTTCTTAATTACTCCTTCTGCATATTACTACAATTTATTCTCTTTATTTTCTTTTTTCACTTTTCTGTTTTTTTTCTATTTTTCTAAATCCCTCCTTTCTTAATTTTTGATCGGTCTTCTTCAATTTTTCAGTTTCCCAAATTCATTTTTGATATTGTATGTCAATTCCTTCCCTTGAATGTTCGCAATATTTCAACGGCTTTCTTCTCTTGTTTTATATATTTCTTTATATATCAGTCTTTCCTAATAAATTCTTGGCTGCATTACTTCATGTACCAACCACTGCCTTCTTCAACCCTCTCACTTCTTTCTTTAAAATACGTTTTGTCAATAGTTTTAAAGAGTTTTCAAGAGTGCTCAATAGTTTCCACTCTAAAGTTCTTAATCTCAAATTTTTCAATTCTTCCCTTTCTGTATTAATTCTTTCCATGTCATTTTTGTTCATTTCAATACCTTTCTTCGTTCAATTTTTTCGACATTTCAGTCATTTCAAAGTTTCTTTTTTCCCTTCCCCTTCCACTTACCAGTTTCTTCATTTGTTCTTTCTATATATCAAATAATAATCTTAATCTCAAATTTTTCAATTCTTCCCTTTCTGTATTAATTCTTTCCATGTCATTTTTGTTCATTTCAATATCTTTCTTCGTTCAATTTTTTCGACATTTCAGTCATTTCAAAGTTTCTTTTTTCCCTTCCCCTTCCACTTACCAGTTTCTTCATTTGTTCTTTCGTTTTGTTTTTCATTAATTTGAAACTTCTATTTCTCTCAATTACGTATTCAAATTCTGCATTTCAAAGTCGCTTAATCCCTTGATTAATTTTCCTTTTTATATTTCTTTGTTAGACTTTCTTAATTTTACGTTTATTTGTTTTAGTTCTCAAACTGTGCTCCTTACTTTCTACATTTCTTTATGGGTTTTCAAACTTTCAAAATCCGTTGTCTTCTGCCTTTCTTTATCGTTACATTTTTATTTCAAACTTTCTCAAATGCTTTCTTGCTATCATTTTTGATTTCAAGTTTTTGTATTTGCGTTCTTTCTGTTAATCAATAGTTTAAAATTTAAAAAATCATTTATTTCAGTATTTGTTTGTTTTCTTAATTTCTCTCTTTCTATCATTTATTCTTTCTTTGAAGCTGTCTCAATTCCTTCCTTACTTCGTTTCTGTGTTTTCTTGATTTAAATTTTGTTAACTCCTTCCTTCCTATATCCCTTAATTATTTCAATTTTGTTCAGATCTTTCTTTATTTTCTTTAGCACTCTCTTGATTTCTTCCTTTCTATATTTCTCTATTTAAACTTTCTTCCCTTTCTTCCCTATTTGCTTCCCTTGTATATTTCTTTATTTCTAAAGTTATGGTTTTGTTTAATTCGTTCCTTAACGAAATAATTTCATTCATTTTTTTACTTCGTACTTATAGCTAATATCTTAGTGTTATGACTATTCGCTTATAGAATTGTTTTTTTTATCGTTTTCTTTATTCCTATCTTTCTATGTTTGTTTTTATTTTCATTTGTTAGCTCTAACATTTCCGAATTCCTTTCTATTTATAGTATATATTTTTTCTTTTTTGTTTCCTTCATTTTCCTTTTTTTATTCTTTTTTTCCTGCTTATTCAGCTACTTCATTTCCATCATTTGTTTCATGAATCAACAAATTTCTCTACTCTCGGTTTCCTTATCCTTCTCTTATTCTACTGTCTGTGTTGCCTTACGTATTTTCCTATAAGCATATAAATTGCCTTTTTTTTTTACTATAAACGTTCACCCTTTATTATTCGAGTAATACAAGTATTCGAAAAGTGCTTTAACTGATGGATTTCTTATGTTATACCTCTTTAGCGTTTTTCGACTTCTCCAAAAATCCTTGTGACTGCTAGCCACCATTTCCTCAGGAGACCCCAGGACGCTTTAGCCGTGTGGGTGGAGGACTTGCGCGAAGATACTTTTCAAGCTTGTGTCAAGGAAACTAAGATTTTTGATGGACTTCATAAAAATATAAAAGTTGTGAGTACATTCCAACTTATGTTATTCTTGAAGTACAAAGCACATGTTGTTAATCTTGTGGTGCTTCCAACATCCGGCACTCTACAAGACTGTCCTGCCAAACTTTACAATAATCTGCCTAGAGACTTTAAACAATGTACGGACATAACCGAATTCAAACGGAAATGCAGAAGCCATTATTTCTCTCGTGCCAAGGCTGACTTGAACGTTATTTACCTGCTGTCGTAGTTTTTGCATTATGTTCGCAATTTGTAATTATGTTAATTTCATTTTACCATGTTATCTTTGTTATACAGGCTTAGCAAAGAAGAACCACCCAGTGGATTTGTTAATAAATTACCGTTATTATTATTATTATTATTATTATTATTTTGATCGTCATGATCATCATTATTATTATTATTATCATCATTATTATTCTCAAAAGATTTTCTACCAAACGAAGAACATAGCAACGTCATTCACTTGACTTCTAAATCTTTCCAAGGCGGTTTGAAGGAGTGTTATCTCTAAAGTAGTTGTTAATCCTTTCTGAAAATTTAAGCTAAAGGTAAATAAACGTTCTATACGGTCTTAGAAGCAACCAACATTTCCCCGAGAACGTTCTGGCGTAGTCTGTGTACAGCCGCCCGCCCTCCTCAAGAAAAATCGGAGAGAGGCGTCTGTGATTTACTGTTGATAATCGTGTTCAGGGATAATTTTGCATAAATTAAAAGTGACATCATTTCTGACATTCTGCTGACCAAAGTTTCCGTGATTCTCATCTGAAAAATCCAAAATGGTGGTCAATGCAACAAGTTTTCATCGCGCGATAAAGAGCGTTTGTGATATTTTTAAGATCTCTTCGCTCTACCCAGAGCAAGAAAAATGCTTAGAAGCTATTTTTGAAGGAAAAGATGTGTATGTAAGTCTGCCGACTGGATACGGGAAATCGTTAATCTTTTTTGCAGCGCCTATCGTCGCCGATTAGCTCTTCTTTCGTCCTCGTGGAAGAAGCAAAATCATAGTGATTTCACCACTGAAAACGCTTATGGAGGACCAGGTCGCATTTTTAAGTTCGCATGGGCTGTCTGCAATTGCTATTCATAATGAGCAATCGGAAGAACGCCTTTCAACAAGTGGAGAAAAGGCAGTTTACATACATATTTGCGTCCCCTGAAAAAATGCTAAATGTGGAAAGATGGCGGCTCCTTCTTTCAAGTGAACATTATCACAAGTTTCTGGTCGCAGTTACTGTTGACGAGGCACACTGCAACAGTCAGTGGAGTCTCCGTGGATCCAATTCAAGGGTCGCAACTGTTCCGTTCAAAATCTGGTATGGTAACTTGGGAGAATTCTAGTCTTTAATTTCCAGTGATGTCCCTTCCATCATTCTGACGGCTACTGCTTTATTGTCAATCAACGGCTACTGCTTTATCTCAACCAAACGAGACTTTTTTAGAACTTTGAACCTAAAGCAGTCCTCATGCCACATTATTGAACACAGTCCAGAAAGACAAAATGTGCAATTTAGTGTTCAGTATTTAGACAAAAATATATCTGTTTCTTCAACATTCAGCACTTTGTTAGAAGAACTGCAAAGCAAAAATGTTGCATGCAAAAGAACCATGATTTTTTGCATGTTTTTTTTAAACCCGCGAAAAAATGAGCCAATCAAAAAATGCGCTTTCAGCATGGTGTAATGGGTTCAAAGTGAAGACCAGTCAGATCATTTTCCACACATTCCAGGAAAAGTCACGTGGCCTTTGAACACGATTATCAACGGTAAATCACAGACGCCCCTCTCCGATTTTTTCTTGAGGAGGGCGGGCGGCTGTACACAGGCTAGCTCTGGCGCTTGTTAAAATTTAGAAAGATTTAGATTTACGAAACTGTCGTGTTTCCTACTACTACGTGAAAAACTTGCAAAGAAGAAAATACCCGCTGTTGACACTTTTTGCAGGACTGGTTGGCGTTCACTAATCTGAGGATTGAGAACTTTACCTTGAGCGACAGCCTTGTGTTCACTAACAACAACTCGCCGTCTCAACAAGATAACAACGCTTTCTGCCAGGTAAGATTTGTATAATTCACACGAACAATGCATATTTTAGGCATTATTAAGGAGGCTCGCAACAGTTTTTTTTGGCCTTGGAGTGTATCTTTCATTCGTTATTAGCTTTCAACGAGCAACAGTTTTAGAGAAGGAATTATAAACGCACGAGAGGACACAAGCGCAGCGTGTATAAATATTCATTGCACGTGAATAACCGTGAAATAGACCAGGAAAAACAAAATAAAACTGTTGCTCGTTGAAAGCTAATAACGAATGAAACTTGACCGAGATTCAGCCTTCTTATTTAATAAACGAAATGTTTATTCAGCCAACGGCAATCAATTTAAGAGAAAAATCTGTAAGGGCAGCTTAGAAATATTTCTATTTACGCAAATTAAGAACTTTTTGGCTGATTTGTGCTGCATTTTAGCAGTTTTTAAATATAAATATCTTAAAATCGCAGCCACCTAGGAAGCCCAATGTGCATTAAGAATGTTTTGATATCATAAAAGATCCTTCAACTGAAAAGAGAAAATGTTAAGTTTTATCTTTCTTGAAATATTGGAGAAAATTACATGAATGACCAAAATCAGGCCGTAAAAAATGAATCATGATTTACATTCTGCATACAAGTTGTGTAGGTTAAGTACTTCAAATAGTTCAAGTTTCGTCATTAAGTGTCTGAATAGTTTTCGAGATATTCGACCTTATTTAAAATGAGGGGTTGTCCATTACCGTTGCTATGGTGACAGCTGTTGCTAGGAGACCAGTGAGAAAATAAACTTTGATCATATGTTGAAACGGTGGTGTAGTCTCAAGGAAATCTAAGTTTGTCTTCCATGCGAAATTTTGACTTCAGATACACTCCAAGACCATAAAAACTGTTGCGAGCCTCCTTAAAGCAACAAGTCATGACCAATATCGATTTTACTTGTTTATAGTTTTTGTTACATTACTTTCTTGTTTTCAGAAGAGACATTTTCTAGAGCTGAAAATCCGAGAAATTTTCAATTTAAGTATTTTTTCACTGATGTCTACTTAACTTGAACATACATGGCGTTTTCCATTTATCAAGCAAATTCTAGATCGACCCAACGTCAGAAAAACTGTAAGGGAAAGGAAACAAATGCCTCTTTATTCAACAACTATTTCACTCTATCGAGTCCCACTGGAGCTTATAGCTACTGAGGCGCTCAGTTGGCTGGTGTCTTCATTGCATGATAAAATTGAATACAATACAGTAAATACGCACTTAAAACAGCCCATACCAGATAAAGATTAAGACCCCAACTTGTAAGAACCCGATCATTCCAAAACGTTTAACAATTCTTTGGAAAAACAATTAAGAGGAGGACATATTAGGAGGAGATCATATTCTGTCTTTGTTTAAAATGTACTCATAATAAGGTTATGTGTTTACGAAACAGAGTCATGGCAACACAGCCACTTTGAATTAGTTTTCGGACCAGGCGTGCGTTTCCCAACAGCGCTTAAACTTTTCGGGCCGATTTCGGGCACGATAATGCACACTGTATCTTGTAAACAAAGACGTTTCTAAGCATGAAACTTTGGTTTAAGTTAAAATTTTCTGGTCTTAAACACATGCTAAAATGACCGCCTTGAAGAATGAGTGATCCATGTTTGTACAAATGGCTTTTCGGAGCCGAAAAGTTGTCAGGGCTTTCGAGAAACGCACGCCAGCAACGAGAATAAGAGGTTCTTAGAAAGAACCAATTTAACAACGGAAGTAGCCTTTTTGTCATTAGAACCAAATATATAGGAACCCTTGTTAGGCTAGTTTTGAAAAAATGCAGGCTCCCATACGTGGGGTTTTACTGTAATTGTTTTGTTATGGATTATGAGAGATGTTGTAAACTCACCCAGAGCATCTACTTCACACGACTTCCCTACGACGAACCAGTGTGCTTGCTTTCTATATATACTGGGACTGTTTCTACAATAAAACATCGGTACCCCATGTATCCTTTCATAAACCCATTTTGAGCATTATTTGTCTTTCCGTGTATACGCAAGTGACTCGACTCAATCTTCATCTTTTATTTGCAGAAAATAAAATTCAAAGATCCATTTTTTGCTCCTCCTGTAGTGGTGGTGTCACCAAGACTCAATTATAGCAACAACAAGTCGCGTTTGTGTAAAGCAGTTACTGCATGGGTTGAGGTAATCATTACTTCTCACTTGACATATGTTTTCGCGATTAAAAAATGTCAGTCATGGTTTAAAAACAATACTGCAATTATTGACAACAATACTTAGTTTCATTTGAGTTCATAATCCCCTTCTTGTAGTTTCTGTACTCTTCTCAGCACAATAATTACTGTGAACAATGATCAAAGAACTTTTTATTGTAGTCTTTAATCTACGTTAAGAGAGGAATGCTAGCTAAAAGACAAAACATCTCACGATAGTTTTATTAATTATAAATAAAAAAGAAAGACACAAACCGTTTGTTTTATATTGTTTCCCTGTGGTATATGGTACGTGAACTCTGCGCTACTCTACACTACTAACCACAGTATTGAATTCAAGTTGAGTTTACAATCTTTTTCATCTAGTTCACTGCTGTTAAGTCACTATTACAATTTTGGCTCAGAGAGGAATTTTGGCCAAACGGTGAAACCTTGCACCAGGGGACAAATTTAGCAGTAGCTATTTTTACTGTTGTGTATTTAGTGACCGGGACTTTGAATGGAACTGGGAGGCTATAGTTGACTTTGATATCAAAAGGATAAAAAGTTTGTAACAAAACCTCTAACCTCTTTGCCACTTGTAGGTCAGGGCACTGAGCACAGAACTGTTAAAGATGCTTTAAAGGTCATAAATATTTAAGCTGTTGTCGCATATTGTTTCACTAAGATCAAAATGCAAAAACTGCCTTAGTAGTTTTTCTGCACTACTCTCCACCATGCAACACCTCACTATACGTGTCACCAAAGAGGCTGATTATCTGGAATAACAATTTGAAAACATGATCTTTTTCACTTTTACTTGTGTTCAGTATTCATCTATAAACGACACTGAAGTGTGCGTGAGAAACTACAACACCGCCAACAGAAAGGATACCATAAAAGTCGATTATGTGGTGATTGGAGGTAGGTAACAGTTATAAAACTTCAAAAAAACCGTAATCTTGGGAAGGAAGGATAAGGAAGATGGAAGTTGACTTGCCAAAGTCAACGTTGGCGATATTTTGCAATGGTTTTACTAACATGTACTTATATACTTAATACTTAAGTATATGCACAGCACTCCTGACAAACTAAATAAATTAAAACCAGCTTAAAAGTTCCTTCCTTCTTTCTTTATCATCACATTGTTGATGCTAACAGAAATTTATACCATACTATTTTGCAAAAACCTCATTTGAAAAGAACTCGATGTGTGTAACAAAAAATTTTTTATTTGATTACCTCGCTAACAGTTGGAGAGTGGATATCCTGTTCTGTCCTGTCACGACTGTAGTCACTATTGTCTTTAATATATAATAAGTCTGATTAACAAAGTTCCATTGTTCAATAACGTTTGTTAGGATAGTGACAGCTACAAAACAGGAGAAAACGTGGCAAAGTGATTGGAAAATTAAATTGATATTTTTAAATCTATATGGTTAATTCTTGATTCCCATTTTTAAAATTTGCACCGCCTCAATTGTTGGAGCAAGTTTTCACTTTTTCTGCAATAAAGTGTCCTAAGGAGGGCATAGGTTGAACGTTACACATGATTGAATTACACACCTTGATGCTTTTGATTTGCCTTTCACAGTACGTTTCACTGAAACGGGGTTGAATTTGAGTTATAAAACACGTCTTTTTGAAATAACACGGACTACGCGACCTCACCCCATTTACTGTTGATGTCTCCAAAGTTTTTCAACCGATTCTTACCAATATTTCAGCCACCCAAGGGTTAACATCTATGACCAATAACGGGATATCAACCTTAGAGTTATTTATTGTCTTTGTACTTCATTATCAATTGTATAGTGTCTGTGGTTGTCTACTTTGGTTTATTTATTTATTTATTTATTTTATTTCAGATCTGGACCCTTGTCTAGACGTGACATGTCATTTCCACGGACGATGTAAGGCTTTTGGACCCCATGATGCTCGCTGCGTGTGCATGGATAGTTGTCCATCCTACCAAGAACCCGTATGTTCATCAAACGGCACAACATACCGCAACAGATGTTTGTTTGAACAGGAAATGTGTCTCATGCGACTGAACTTCACTGTGCAACATCCTGGTAGCTGTGAAGGTTAGCAAAACTGATTGCAAAAGTGAAATACTTGCATTTTGAATTAACGTCTTTTGCTGCAAAGGTGCACTTCTTGGAGAACGATCTACTGAAGACATCATCAATCAATTTTAAAGCCAGGTTTAACCTTTCTTGTAAAAAAAAAACCACACACACACAAAAACAAAAAAAAAACAATGGATTAATGAAAATAAAAATTTCAAAATGTATTTACAAAAAGACCCAAGGAAATCTTAATACATTTTTAGAATCAAGGAATAATGTATTAAGATTTGCTTGGCTCTTTTCGTAAATGCATTTGAAATCTTTAAAATAAAAGAAGGTAAAGAAATAAAGATTAAAGATTTTAAAATGTATTTACAAAAAGAGCCAAACAAATCGTATTACAGTATTGGAATCAAGGAAACGATGGTCATGTTTCTAGTTTATAGCACAAGATTAATTTTTTCTCATTTTTTCTCAGTAGAATTCTTTCCATTCTAGAACATTTAAGTAAAATAAGTGCTTTCCTATGTCTGAAGGGGCCGAATAAGTATGAATACGGTTGCCTTTCGAAACCATGGGCCACCCATAGCTAAGCATGGTTTCTTAGACAATCGCTAACATCCTAATCCTGAAAACTGGGGCTCACTCTGTCTGGAGCTTCTCTAAAATTAACTGCTGTTTACCCAACGCAGTTAGACTTGATACTAATTTATGATTCGTTTCGTTTCTTTATTTTAGGATTTCCATTCCAGCGTGGTCGACTCCACATGCCTCACATTCCATCCCTGGGATATTCTCATTGTGAAGTAATTCGTTTCAAGCCTTACGTATTCTATCCTGACAAACCCATTGAAGTGCAGATCGCTGTCAATCATATGGATACCAGTGACAAGTCATATGTCCATGATGCTGCTGTGTCGTGGGTTGAAACTGTGAATGATGATCAATTCACCGCGTGTGTGATGGCGGCGGGTTTTAACGAGCGGAAGTCGAATGCTAACGTGACAGTTGATTGGATGGCGTACCAAGGGGCTCCGGTGGGAGGTGTTACTGGGGAAGTGCGCATGTCACAGTGGTGGACTGGAACGACTTGTGAGACTGTCACATTTCCGACAGTAAGTGATACCTGCCTCCTGTTGTTGTGTTATTGTATACTATCACTATTTCCAAATATATCCCACTAGAGTGGTTTTACTTAACCCGTGAAACAGTATCTAACAATTAGTGTCTATTAGACAAACTAAACAGAAGATAACAATAAAATTTGTGTGTAATAATGCGTAATACCTTATTCGTACTTAATTTCGTGATTTTAGCAAGGCAATATTTCGCGAGGCTTTAATTTCGCGATTTTGAGAAGACAAAACAAAAAAAAAAGAGCATTAAATTTTGCGAAAATGTGTCAACAAAACTTACTTTCATAAAACTTTACAAAGGTAATAAATAATTACTTCAAACAGGAACTTTTACATACACTAAAACAATGAGTTATTCGGTCGTCCGATGGGTTTTGGAGGTCTAAACATTATCTAGATCCTCAAAAGCATCTTCTGGGGGAAGTTCCGTTATGGGTAGGTTCAAACTTGTTTAAAACATTTATTTATTCATTTGTTTGATTATGTTAATTTGTAATGAGGGTATTAAATTTTGCGAGGATTTTTGTTTGGTGAGTCTTTAATTTCGCGATTGTTTTTTTGATTCGTGAAAATCGCGAAAAATTAAGATGCGCGCAAATGAGTACGAATAAGGTAGTTTAGTATCTATTTTGTGGGTTGAGCAAAATCACTCTACATTTTATATTCTCCTTCCAACAACAACAACAGCAACAACAACAACAACAACAACAACAACAACAACTACTACTACTACGACGACGACGACGACGACTACTACTATTACTACTACTACTGCTGCTACTACTACTGCTATTACTACTACTACTACTGCTGCTGCTACTGCTGCTGCTACTACTACACTACCATCACCAATACCACTGCTACTAACACTACCACCACCACCACCACCACCACCACCCACTATCACCACCACTACCACTGCTGCCGCTACTGCTATTACTACTACTTCGTATCTCTGAATGCAACGTTCAACAGTTTAGTAATTCTCAATGCTTGAGGCTGTGCCTATTTTGAAATTGCTTTATAGTTATGAAGAAAAAACTATTCTAGTCATAGGGTATGTTCTAAGATAAGTCAGAAGGCAGAGATTGTCGTGCAGGTGTCTCTCAACCTACTGCTCGATTGGGCTCCCTTGTGACTGTTTCCTTCCATCGCCTGTCAGTTTGTGGTTCTTGTGACGTACTCGTCGATACTCAAATAAAACGTACAGCAAGTGTGGTTTGATGTAGTTGCGATAAGTAGTCATGTAAAGCTAGTTATTGGCCATTGCCTCCACATCTGGATCATTTACATTATCTTATACAAGATTCGCCTTTTGTCTCAATAATATACTAATATAATTTATTTTATGTATGTATGAATCTTTGGAAAAGATGTGGTTGTTATCTTCCAGGGGAAATTTTCAGCAACACCCTTAGTGTTTGTGACTGCTAAGCATTATAATCCAGGACTGAAGCGTGACGCAGCCAGTGTGTGGGTTGAAGATGTCACACAGTCAACCTGTAAAGTTTGTATAAGAGAACTGCAAAACTATGCAGGATCACACAAGGATGTTCATGTTGTAAGTTCTGTCATGCAAATATTCACGTGATAGTTTTTCTTTCAAAAATTAATAAATTACTAAATCGTTTGTACCTGACACAAACTCTTTTTCTTACACGTACGTGTCCCTCTGTTACTCACGAAAGCCCACTTATCTTTTCTTTTTCTATCTTTTCACATTCCTTTATAATTACCTGACATATGATGTTTTTTCTTGTCAGAATTGGCTAGCATTTTCATATCTTCACAAGCCTCCTTTTTCAGAACATAACTCGATCTACTTTTTCAATGATAAACCTCCTGTCAGCGGTCACAATAACGCCTACTGCAAGGTTAGTATCTGATTTGCGGATTTTAGAAGCTTTAATGGGATGGAATTTTTGTCCTATATTTGGACGGAGTTACTATACAGTACGTTAGTCTAAACCAATATGAATACAATAGATGTATGAATACAATTTCTATCAGGCAATAAAGAATCAAATGAGAACAAACGTTTCACAGATAAAGCTGAGCGAAAACTTCTTGAGTCGTTAGATATAAATCCACTGTCCCTAAAGGTGTCGTGTAAAACAGGAAAAACAAACTCAACTTTAGTAACCTCATGAGGTTTTATCGGCTTTTTATCGACGTCGTTCCGCCGTTAGTCTTACAGTTCTACGCATAAAATCGAGTTTTTGTCCACTCCTTCACACATTTGTGTCATGATATAATTTTAATAGTAACTCGCTCTTTAGTAACAAGCATACCTCGACATCTATTTAATCATCCGCCTTTATTTTTCATTCTTTACTTCTAACAGGCAGTCACTTTTGCCAAGGTATACAACGCAACACCACATGTCTTCGTTTCTGCTATTCATTCGACGAAAGGAGGGAATCGAAATCCAATTCATAATAGCATAACTGCTTGGGTAGAGGTAGGATAACTAAAAGTTGTCTTGATACCTCTAATGGGCTAATTCGAGGCTGGGTGCAGATATGACGGAAGCTGATTTTGGTAGTTTAAATTGATTACTTGAGCAAGTGGTAAATTGAATGATTTTAAAATATAATCTAGTGTTCATTTTCCTTGAATAATAGTAGTTCAATGATTTATCATAACCCCACAAATTGTTGACACCGTTATCCATTTTCCTTACAGTACATCAATAAGACCGGCTTTCGTGTTTGTTGCAAAGAATTATATGAAGCAAAATACGATCCACTGTCCATATCGTACATGGTTCTGTCAGGTAGGAGGTTTGTTAGAATGTTCAATATAATATTTAAAAAGATTTATCTGAACTAGCTGAATACCCACATAACGATTGAACGCTGTCAACGTAATATCCACCATGCTTTTCTTGGTACCGATCTCAAATGGCTAACGCAATATGTTATCCTTTGTACACAAGCAGACATATGCCCGCCAGGATGGGGTTATTTCAATGGATATTGCTACTTCACGAGCTCTGTATGCGCGCCATGGCTGACTGCTGCGTTAAACTGCTCAACGATGGATGCACATCTGGTGACAGTTCATAACCAAGAAGAAAATGTCTACATTCAACACCGCCATAACGGAGAGAAATCTTGGATCGGACTCAATGACCGAATTGTAGAAGGATCGTTTCTGTGGGCGAACAAAGAAATCAGTAATTTTAGATTCTGGGCTCCGCAACAACCCAACAACTGGAAAAACGAGGACTGTGTCCATACTCTTGGTGCCAAGAATGGATACACTTGGAATGATGTACCGTGCGATAAATGCTACAACTTTACTTGTTTAAAAGGTTAAAAACCATCGTTTGTATTCCAATATCAACAATATTATTCGTTGTTATCTACACACCCATAAAACCATCAGGATGGACAACGTTAATTCTTTCAGGTACCTCTGCCCCAATAATCAGACTACGAAGGTCTAAAAGTCAGTGAATATTAATTTAACTGCTCCATCAACTTGTCGTCGTTTCTACTGCATTAGAGCCTGGGACAAGCAAACTCAAGCTTGATCTCATCTTAAAGTAATATTAACAAATAAGTACAAATTAATGACTAAATATGATCATTAATTAATCTTTGTTTAGCAAATACAGAGTACCTCGAATTTTACAGTCGATTTTTAGGGCAAAAGTATGATGTACGACTAACGCGTGTTTGCACCTTTCAGATATTGACGAGTGCTCTACCAGCTATCACAGATGTGATGTGAAAGCTAACTGTCAAAATACTGTGGGATCAAACATTTGCACTTGCAAAACTGGATTCTCAGGAGATGGAAACAAGTGCTTTGGTATAATTATCAATAAAACTGCTTCTTTATCCTTTAGTTTGTACTTTTATTGTAAATGAGCCAAAGTTGTCTATGTGGCATTAAACTTTTGTTATGCTGAGGTCGCCCTGAAATGGTGCAATATCTCTGTGCCCAAATTCAAAACATTTACGACTGTGACATGACGTCAAAAACACTTCATGTTCAGCCTGTTTCCAGGGCTTTTCCCTTAGCAAATGGAAGGGGCTGATAGAATTTTGTTTATGACCTTTACATTAATGAGGCGATTCCCAAGTATTTGCAGTTAAGGACGGAGGTATTTTTGCAAAGGTTATGATTATGGAGGGAAAGCCAATCTTAGCAAGACTTATGGGACATTCCCAAGCTACGCAGAACGTATGTGCAGTAACAAAAGGAGGCACCTTCCTTAACAAAATGTGTATGAGCCAAAATGGTAATATCGCAGACTACCATCCTCTGATTGTGTGGTGTGCTGTGCATTTATAATGGCGATGTTTTCAAAATAACGGTCGCACAGTGAGTTTGATCGTTATTCAATTGAACATCGCGTTCGCGAACTTTAAAGCGACAAAATAAACACAGAAACACGAAACAAAATGACATGGCAGCAATTTTATGAGTTTTTAATTCATTTTCGCCAGATTTAAGAGGCCTAAATTTGGCCCATTTTAGTTTGCTAGTGAAATAAACCGATAAAGCCATTATAAATGCACAGCAAAGCACACCACACAAACAGAGGATGGTAGGCCTGTGGTAATATCTTTATTAAAATGAGATGCATTTGTAAGCGTGAACTAGAATTAAACTCAGTTAGTTTACTCTGTTTTCAGACATCAACGAGTGTTTAAACAACACCCATAAATGTGATGTCAATGCTGTATGTAATAATACCGTGGGGTCTTACAAATGTACCTGCAAGCCTGGATTTTCTGGAGACGGTACCAAATGCAATGGTAACTACCTAAATGTTTTCTGTGTTACTAAAATACCCCCTTAGATTGCATTTACAAACTTCCACTTTTTAGTCGCCTTCTGATTTGGACACAATTCGGGGTCGCTATAGTATGACCGATTGAGGTCCCCATTAACTGACCACACACTAAATGATTTTGGTCCAGTTCGCTACCAGGACCACAAAATGACTCATTATTGCAACACCCAAAGACCAAAAATGGCTGATTGACTAGATATATGTTGCAATTTTTCTACTTGAAAATGGCTTTTTTTAAATTCTTTTTTTCACTGAATGGGACAACGGTTCCGCTACGATAACTTCACTTCCCAAACTGCGCAGAACGTATCCGCAATGACAAAAGGAGGCACCTTCCTTAACAAAATGTGTATGAGCCAAAATGGTAATATCGCAGGCTACCATCCTCTGATTGTGTGGTGTGCTGTGCATTTATAATGGCGATGTTTTCAAAATAACGGTCGCACAGTGAGTTTGACCGTTATTTAATTGAACATCGCGTTCGCAAGTTTTAAAGCGACAAAATAAACACAGAAACACGAAACAAAATGACATGGCAGCAATTTTATTAGTTTTTAATTCATTTTCGTCAGATTTAAGAGGCCTAAATTTGGCCCATTTTAGTTTGCTAGTTAAATAAACCGATAAAGCCATTATAAATGCACAGCAAAGGACACCACACAAACAGAGGATGGTAGGCCTGTGGTAATATCTTTATTAAAATGAGATGCATTTGTAAGCGTGAACTAGAATTAAACTCAGTTAGTTTACTCTGTTTTCAGACATCAACGAGTTTTTAAACAACACCCATAAATGTGATGTCAATGCTGTATGTAATAATATCGTGGGGTCTCACAAATGTACCTGCAAGCCTGGATTTTCTGGAGACGGTACCAAATGCAATGGTAACTACCTAAATGTTTTCTGTGTTACTAAAACACCCCCTTAGATTGCATTTACAAACTTCCACTTTTTAGTCGCCTTCTGGTTTGGACACAATTCGGGGTCGCTATAGTATGACCGATTGAGGTCCCTATTAACTGACCACACACTAAATGATTTTGGTCCAGTTCGCTACCAGGAACACAAAATGACTCATTATTGCAACACCCAAAGACCAAAAATGGCTGATTGACTAGATATATGTTGCAATTTTTCTACTTGAAAAGGGCTTTTGTTTTATTTTTTTTTCACTGAATGGGACAACGGTTCCGCTACGATAACTTCACTTCCCAAGCTGCGCAGAACGTATCCGCAATAACAAAAGGAGGCACCTTCCTTAACAAAATGTGTATGAGCCAAAATGGTAATATCGCAGGCTACCATCCTCTGATTGTGTGGTGTGCTGTGCATTTATAATGGCGATGTTTTCAAAATAACGGTCGCACAATGAGTTTGACCGTTATTCAATTGAACACCGCGTTCGCGAGCTTTAAAGCGACAAAATAAACACAGAAACACGAAATAAAATGACATGGCAGCAATTTTATGAGTTTTTAATTCATTTTCGCCAGATTTAAGAGGCCTAAATTTGGCCCATTTTAGTTTGCTAGTTAAATAAACCGATAAAGCCATTATAAATGCACAGCAAAGCACACCACACAAACAGAGGATGGTAGGCCTCTGGTAATATCTTTATTAAAATGAGATGCATTTGTAAGCGTGAACTAGAATTAAACTCAGTTAGTTTACTCTGTTTTCAGACATCAACGAGTGTTTAAACAACACCCATAAATGTGATGTCAATGCTGTATGTAATAATACCGTGGGGTCTCACAAATGTACCTGCAAGCCTGGATTTTCTGGAGACGGTACCAAATGCAATGGTAACTACCTAAATGTTTTCTGTGTTACTAAAACACCCCCTTAGATTGCATTTACAAACTTCCACTTTTTAGTCGCCTTCTGATTTGGACACAATTCGGGGTCGCTATAGTATGACCGATTGAGGTCCCTATTAACTGACCACACACTGAATGATTTTGGTGCAGTTCACTGTCAGGACCACAAAATGACTCATTATTGCAACATGCAAAGACCAAAAATGGTTGATTGACTAGATATGTGTTGCGATTTTTTTCTTGATTTTTTTAATTCTTAATTCTTTTTTTTAATGAATGGGACAACGGTTCCGCTACGATAACTTCACTTACACACAAGCTACCACAATACTGACATATAATGACTACCAATAACCAATATCTGCAGACACGTAACGGCGAAACTTCTCGTTAACATTGCTAAGCCCTTTTTGCCAAAAATAGGTTCGTTACAAGAATAAAATGATCATCAATTACACATAACGATGCTCTCAATTGGCTTTATCTAAAGGCTACCATTTTTAAAAATAAAAACGAAGCCTTCCATTCTTCAAAGAAATTGATCTTTCAATAATATCGAGATATTTCAACTTAGCAATTATTTGTGATAAGTAAGTTGATGTTTTGTTAAGGCGATTATGAAAGATCATCTGTTTACAATGACAAGAGTCCAATTCTGTTTCTTGAACATTGGCCAGCCTAAATATCCACATCAGTTAGCCTGTAAATCGTGATATGTATCATATGTAAAGGCTGTTCAACCAGAGAATAACAGATTTCCACTGAAACTCTTTGCTAACTTTGCAACGAACAAATAGATGTTGGAGGGACTCCACCGATATAACATACAGAGATCGGTCTCCGACTGTTTCATCTGAACAGCAATTTATTGGTATTTCGATTATTAAGCAATTAAAATTGGAAAATGTAGCTCGAATGTCTAGTGTGACCTTATGACGGAATTAATTAGATCAAATTACAATTCAGGTTATAATTTTGAAATAGTTCTTCGTACCTGTGTCACCCAGGCTAAATTTACACTAGAGCAAAGGCACCGGAATCGTGATGAATCCAGTGATTTTTGGCACTGGGTTCGTTTTCACGTTTACAGAAAAAGGGACAAATCCGGTGCCAACAATCACCAGATTCATCACGAGTCCGAATGCTTTGAATACGATGGAATCTTTTGTTGTGTAAACGGGTTTTTCAGTGAATCCGAAGACTTTCTACGGCTTTTACGGTCTTCGCGTCTTGATATCGTACATTTTATTAGCACGTTTTTCCCAATATTTAACAATTATCCTGCGAAATCGCGCGGAATATCACCTGATACTTAGCCGACGAGGCCGTAGGCCGAGTTGGCTAAATCAGGGGATATTCCTCAAGATTGAGCAGGATAATTGTTTTATTATTCAACAAATTCCCATCGACTACCATTTCAGAACGAGAAAAACTACGGCTCTATGAGGAAAACGCTAAAAGCTAGCGACACAGAAGCTTAATAAAAATCAAAACAGAACTTCAAGAAATCGAAGTTTACTAACGTTCACTTAAAAAGACTTATTTACAAACTCATCTTTGGAAATGACAAGACAAAGTAAAAAAAATATTGCTACCTTACCGAGAATAAGTCCTCTTCCTGTGAATTAAAATCTTTTCAACTTTAGTCTTTACAACTTTCCGTGAGCAAGTGTGCTGCTTCGTTCGCAACAGCATTTTCTTGGTTGAGTTCTCACTATGAAAATTCCAAGTCAACCTCTGGATATCTTTGTGAGCTGAAGCAAATACTTGTTGACTTTTTGAGAGCATTTAATCGTGGAAAGTTTCTTCCAGGGAGTTAAAATTTCCGGAGAACACTGCTAAAACTGCCTCGCTTTTCAAAATGGCCGCCAAACAAGCAATGAAAGAAAATCTGCAGTGCACTTCCAAATATGGTCATTTACGTATATCGCAGGATATCTGTCGTGTACGGATGACAGATATTGAGGGCTTCCTTACCATACATGGGCATAGTGACAATTTGTTGAATAATAAAAGAACTTATAGTACCACGGAAACTGATTTCGACCATATTTAACTGGATCGAACTGGATCGCCGACTTGGTGACGAGTATCAGATTGTTGTTGTTTCTTAATCTTATGCCAATATTTTGTTTTTGTTTTTAGTGGGAGCTGATATGAGCAAAAGACGTTTCCCGCTTCTTTACCTAATTCAAACTTTTAGTCAGAATCTGAACATCATTTACCACATTTAAGTCTACGATCGCTCTGTGAAGCAATCACCTCTCTCCGGATTCGTAGTGTAGTGTAAACTATTAGGAATGCGAATGCTCTCTAAGGGACCGGTCATTATTTAGAGGTGGGGGAGGGCTGGTGCAAATAGGGGGAGGGTCAGTGATTTTTATGCAGGAAAAAAGGGGGGAGGCACATAAATTTATGCTCGCATATTAGGGAGCTTTGTTATACAAAGGGATGTAAGGGGTGGGGAGGGTCAGCAAAAAATGTGCTTCACAAAAGGGAGGGTCAGGAGAATTTGAACATGGCCTCCCTCCATTTGCACCAGCCCTCTCCCCTCTAAATAATGACCGGTCCCTTTTGACCATGAATATTTGTTATTGCTTGTGTTTTAGCTGAAAGATACTTACTTATCTGTTACCTGGAGTAGCTTCCACTTGTGAATTGTGATGGTAGATTTTCAGTAGAACGTATCTCATCTATAAATACAAATGTGTACTCCGACTAGCAATACAGTGTTCTTTGAAACTTGATTCAATACGTTTCGTGGTTTCTTTTATTCGTATGACCTGTTTTCTTGACAATCTATTTTCAACGGGGAGGGACCGGTCATTATTTAGAGTTGGGAGAGGGCTGATGCAAATATGGGGAGGGTCAATGATTTTTATGCAGGGAAAAATGGAGGGGGGGGGGGTCACATAAATTTATGCACGCATATTCGGGAGCTTTGACATACAAAGGGGGGTAAGAGAGGGGGTCAGCAAAAAATGTGCTTCACAAAGGGGAGGGCGGGAGAATTTGAACATGGCCTCCCTCCATTTGCACGACCCCTCCCCCCTCTAAATAATGACCGGTCCCTAAGGCTTCACGAATAAGAACACACAAGACGTGATGAATCCGGAGACATTTACGAATCCGGATACTTTTGCTCTAGTGTAAACTTAGCCCCAGAGGGAGCAGTTTGTATTTGCTCAACTTAGCTCCAGTATAGTTTCTTTGTAGTTATCTGATTTATGCTAATAAAATCGTTTTTAATTTGCAAACCAAAATTCTAATGTTCCCTAGCTAGTCTTTCCCTGCTTGTAACGTTCTGTACTGGCCGTTTCTGAATTAAGGAGAAGCTTTCGTCCATTTATCAAATAAGTGTGCTTGATTTCAGATATGTCAGATAATATACTTTGGAGTTGGTAATTCTGTTTCTTTCTTTCTAGATGTAAACGAATGCAGAAAGAAGACCCATACATGTGCTGTAAAAGCTTTGTGCACTAATACCGAAGGGTCTTACAAATGCACTTGCAGATCTGGATACTCTGGAAACGGGAGAAAATGCACTGGTAACTTTCACATAGTTTCTCCTTCTTTGCCATTAGTTAAAGCGAATTTTAGGTTGAACGTGGTAACGTAACTTTCATTACCAGAATGAACGCATCGCCAGTTTTGCTAACTCAGTAGTTGGTAGCTTTTTTCAGTCGGTTTGCAGTGAAAAATAGCGGCTGAAACTATGGCACTGAGTCTGATAGTTTTGATATCTTTGGAAGAGGGGCTTTTCCTCGAATGAAACTTTTTTCCAACTGCTCAAGTATATTATCCAAAAACAGGACAGTTTTAAAAACAGATGAGCCGTTGCTTTTTTCTGCAAGACAAACTCCAATTCAACAGCTAAGCCAGCGAAACGTACCAAAGTGCCACCAAAACGTTGGCACTTGGCTATGTTGCTCTTTGATTTGTTAAGTTCAACGCACAGTATCTTGTCCACTGAGTTTCCGTCCCGTGTCTGTATCTGACCAATAATAAGTTGATTAGAATTTTGAGATCGTTACTAGCAATTTTCGCCAATCGTTTCAGCTTTTTCAGTGTTTGTGTAGGTGGCCTTTAACATAAAGGGCTAGTCGTGTTGGTTGTTTTTTGTGTTCGTTGGTAATACGACTGATAAGACTTTTTTTGCTGTAGCAACACTAGGTTGGTATTCCCATGATCCTGCTCAATCTTGTAAGAAAATCCGGGAATTTGGTTCTTCTAAAGGAGACGGGGAGTACTGGATCGACCCTGGGAGGAGTGGAAACCCTTTAAAAGTCTTCTGTGACATGACGACTAACGGAGGTGAGGTTTGAAATGTAGGACACCCTTTATAGCTCTTGCTTACAACTGCTCCCAAGTCGTAGGAAAATGTTTAAAAAGTCAGACCAACAGAAAATGCAGCCTCCAAAAATGGCGACATGGTGTGCAGAACAAATGACGCCCGATCTAGCTGCAGCCTGGGCACCCATATTTCTATGATTTATGCACTTAGTACCCTTGCAACTTCAACTATTTCAGCAAAGTGTATAAAATCAATTTCTGCCGTTCACGATAGTAAGTTCGCGATGAAAGTTAATTTTGTTTCATTAGTTATTTATTTCACCCGTTCATTGTTAAGAACTTCGTATTTTTCGCTTTCAAATTAACTTCCCAACGTAATGAGGAAAGCCTGGTTAAAAAAATGTCATAGCTTACCATGATTCTCCCTATAGTTCAGTCAGCGCGCTGATCATAGAAATCTAAACAAACTTTGCTCATTTTAATGTGTTTTTTGTTTGCTTTTAAATCCCAGCGCTCTTTTCTCTTAACAAAATCGCAGCCTCCTTAAATTAATGTTCCATAGAGTGTTTCATTCATTTGCCACTTTTCCTACTGCTTTTGGTTTTTCATGTGATTTCAGGTGGTTGGCTTCTTGTGTCCAGCTTTGTGATGCACAGTTCAACTCCTCCCTCTCAGCTGCCAGTTAAGACTTCATACCGTGGAATAAGCAGCAAACAGATTTTTCTTACAAAAAACGCCATGAAAGAGCTGAGAAAACGCTTGCCCTTCACTCAGCTGAGATTCCACTGCAAGAAACAAGGAGGACGTAGGTTCCACATCACCACGGCTGCTAACGGCAAAGGTGAAGCTGTGGTCCAGTACTTTAGCGGTCAGACGGATGTTCAGCCCACCTCGTGTGGTTCGTTTGTCATAATGAATGATGATAACTCGAGGTTAGCACGAGCTTGCAAAAGGTGGGGATACGAAAAAGGCTCGCACTTTGTTAACAAATGGGGGCATGAGAGGGGTGAAGACAGGTTATACAACCACGCCGCGTTTGTAGGATGGGGCTATCATTGGCTGCTTGGTGGGAGCAGATGGGAATGCGATGATTACAGCGTTGGAGTGTCCTCTGGTGATTTCTGGAACGTCTTTGTTCGCTAAACAATTGGGACATTGATGTCGCAATATCATTGTGTGTCTGTGTTTGTTAAGGGCTTATAATTTCTTAAAAACAAAAAACGTCAGGGAGATATCTAATAAATCTAGGTTTCAAGATATTTTTTGGTGTTGATAGGTGGGTGAACACTTATTAGGCTCAGAAATGTCGACTCTAAACAGTGACAGCATTTTCTCCGTTTAGTCGTTTGTTAGGACCATTTTTCTAGTTTATTCTTCAACATTGTCCTTCTGAAGGATTATTTTGTGATAAGCATAACAGTCGCTCATTTGCAACAACAAACTATTTTAATAAACTTACTCTGAAGTAAATGGGTATCTTTTTGGATTTTCATCGTGTTCAGATGTTAACAAATAACACGAACTGCCACTAAAACTCTAGTCACAAATTTACAGTGGCATTGCACGGGCATTTTACTGGGAAAATTACCCGAAAGAAAGATGTTTGGGAGCTTGCAAACACCTGTAAATTATAAGGAATATCGCGTAAGTTTAGTGGCCGCGAAGCATACATAAATTTTGGCGTTTTGAGGAACATACAGAACTGTTTTCAGAAGCTTATCGGATAAAACAGCTTTAAACCGAATACTGCTTCGCTTATGAGATTATTACTATTTAAAACTTCTAGGACAGGAAAATCGACAATTGCCCAAAGAGATGGACCCAACAGTCAAAAGTGAAAACAAGTATTCACCGACATCTCACTGAAGTGATGCTTGTGCAAATTAGATACCGTTGACCTACGACTGTGACCTACTGTTATGAATGAACAAACACAAAACAATGGACAAAGAAATCATTTTTGAAAAAAGTTTATTCGAAGACCCATAAGTTAACACTTAAATGAAATTCACGTTACATTTCCTGCATCATGGGTCCGTCCACGCAAGTTACGCTAAGCACATAGCAAAATATTCAAGACTAAATCTGTCTCAAGTCTGAGCTCGTTTTCTAATAATTTTTTGAAGTAAACGTTAACGTCTAGGAAAATGACCCATATCTAATAATATAAATTAAATTCAAATTTCAAAACGTAATTTCTTTGACCGTAATAATCAGAATCGTGTACCTTAAATCCTTTAAAGTGTCACTGAGACGAAAATTCGTAGATTTATTTCCGCCAAATTCTGTCGCAGAATATCGCGTTGTGTCTATATTTACCCAGAAAACTGAACAAGAAACCGTCCATCCTAATATT